>JAYEPQ010000016.1:21954500-22554500 GCA_036321105.1 Dracaena cambodiana | reverse complement strand
GGTAGCTGATCTGCTTCCCTTCTTCACCATTCCGCGTATGATTATTTGGTTCCTTTCACTTGAATTTCTAAAAGGTAGGTGGACTAGTACTTAAAGTGTTTTTCCTCACCTCTGAATTACGTCATGGACATGAGCATCATCAGGAAATCTCAGACTTTAAGCTACCTTTCCAATCTTGGCAGCCACTAGATATGGTCCTTAATACCTCGCTGTAAGCTTCTACTATAACATCACTTGATCTTGATTTGTTTGTTTAGTTGCAAGTTGAGAAGAATCTTGTTGCCAACCTCAAAGCGCTGCTCAAATATTTTTTGTCAGCGTAAAACGTCATCCTTTCATGTGTTGTTTCGAATTGATCCTTGAGGAGTTCCGGGATTTTGTTCCTCAAATACAAGCTATCCTCCACTGTCTACATGCAGACAGTCTTGGGAACATATTGGAGCATGGTTGGAGGTGCTCTGCCGTACACCACTTCATGTGGAGTTAAGCTAGTAGAAAATTACCATGTCGTATTGTGTCAATACTCAGTCCATGATATTCATCGACACTATTTGTAACGTTTTGTATCATAGATGCAACACATAGTGGCTTGAGGATGGTAGGTGGAATTGAGCTGAAGTTGTGTACCTTGTAGCTTGAGTAGTTCGGACCAGAATTTACTAGTGAAAATGCTGTTGTGATCACTTATAGTGGACTTCAAAAGGTTGTATGGTTGGAGAACTTCGGATAGGACCCATGCCACCTTGGGTGCAGTAATTGGATGTTTGAGTAGGATAAACTGTGCAAACTTTGAGAACCTGTCCACTATAACAAAGATGGCAGAATTTCCTTGACAATGGAAGAGGAAGTGATTCTAACATTCTAGGAGGGGCCACCTACTTATTTTTGTTTCTATGGTAGATATCACATTCTCGAACAACTTGTCATATCATAACTTGTCATACCATTATCTGCATGTTTGGCCACCATAAGGTATGTTAAACTCTGTAATGTTTGGTGGTAGCTTGAATGACCTCCACTAGCCGTGTTGTGATTGTCATGGATCACGGACTTGCACAATTTGGAATTAGGGTCTAGCAATACCCTGTTGTTGTAGAGCCATTGCCCATTAACTTCTCTGGCGTGTTATGAGATTTCCCCACTCGCCAGGTCCTCCTTTAGTTCTTAAAGAATTTCAAAGAACTGTCTGCATCTTTGATCGAGCTCATCCAAGAAGGCTCCATGATAGTGATTCCCTTGAATTCACTGGATTTGATAATGTCTTCGTCTCTCTGTGATAGTACATCCGCAACTATGTTTTTGCTCAACTATATAGTGAAATCTTGTGAGATTTTGCAACCATGTGTGCTACGATTCTTGCCTCACCTTTGATCTAGTAAAAATTTGATGCTCCTCTGATCGGTTTTGATGGTGAACCTCCTACCTAACGAATATTGTTGCCACTTCTCCACATGGCGCATAATGGAGCATCTCCTTTTTGTACATTGATAGGATGAGTGTCCTAATCCCTTGGCTCATGTATGGAACTAGGTGGCCTTCTTGCATTAAGACAATGCCAAGTCCAACCCAAGCCGTACACAAGCTCTCTCAAAATTTGGCATTTTTAGGATTGGTAGTGATAGAACCTGTTTGAGGTAGTCAAATGAACTTGATCTATTCACTAGAATCCTCCTTTCTTAAACATGTCATTGGGGAGGGTTGCGATGCCTCTGTATCCATTGACAAATTTACAATAATATCATGCAAGTCCCGAGAACCCTCTCCGTGCTTTTAGTGACTATGGCAATGGCCAATTAGACAACTTTGACCTTTCGCTAGTTGACTGCAATGCCATTCTCCGATTTTATGTGGCCGAGGTAGTTGATTTCGGTATAACCAAATAGATAATTGGATTTTTTGGCGAACAAACAAATTTTCCTTCAAGACATTAAAAACCTTCCTCAAATGCCCTAAGTGCTCTTTCCAAGATTTGCTAGGTCATCGTCTAGAAGTGACGCTCCATGTCAGTATCTAGATGTGGTGTCAAATGTAAGAGAATTCTTATATCTTAATGAGCTAGTGAGGGTAAAGAAGTTAGCTCATGAATATAGTATTCAATTAGGCTCGTGGAACATAGGTTCTCGTACAGGTAGATTAATAGAGTTAGTCGATGCTATGATTAGAAAAAAGATTAATATTTTGTGCATGTAGGTGATTAAGTAGGTAGATGAGAAAGCTAAAGTTATAGAGCATTAGGATTGTAAACTTTGGTATACGGACAAAAATAGAAATCGTAATGTAGTAGGTGTAATCATAGATAAATAATTATTTAGGGATGTAGTGGAGGTTAGGAGGAAGGGTGATAGAATTTTATTAGTTAAACTTATTTTAGATGACGAGATTCTTAATGTCACTAGTGTCTATGCACCACAAGTAGAACTTGATGAATCTATTAAATGTCAATTTTGGGAGGATCTAGATGAAATGGTATAGGGAATACTTGATAGAGAAATTTTTTTATTGGTGGTAACTTCAATAGACATGCATGTACTAGTCATAATGGGTTTGATAGTATACATGGAGGATTTGATTTTGAAGAAAGAAATAAGTAGGTATCTCAATTCTAAATTTTGCTTTATCTTATAATTTGATTCTAGTGAATAATTGGTTTAAAAGGGGAGTTTCTCACTTGATTACTTTTAGAAGTAAATTAAGTGCAAGCCAAATAGTTTTTTTTAACTAGAAGGGTAGATACAATTAGTTGCATCGATTGTAAAGTATTGCCAAGTAAGAGTGTAGTGACCCATCATAGGCTCTTAGTTTTAGATAGTCGGATTATGAGACTTAGAAAGATTAAGCATAATTTAGATCATAATATTAAGTGGTAACGATTAGAAGGTAATATTTTTTTTTTTATAGATATAGTAGTACAAGAAGCAGATTTGGAAGGACCATGGTGATCCCGATATAATATGTAACAAAATGGCTAGTTGCAATTGGAGAGTAGCTAAAATATATTTGGTGAGTCGAAGGGTAGTGCTCCACCATATAAGGATACATCATGGTGGAATGAAGAGATAAAAAATACTATTAAGATCAAACGGGACCTTACAGAGATTTGAAAATGAATAATAACATAACAAGTTTTGAGATGTATAAGCTAGCTAAGTAGGAGGCTAAGATAGCTATTTGGGATGTAATAGTTAAATTATACAAATAAGTATATGAGAAATTGGACAATAAGGAGGCGGAAAATGATGTATATAGAATTATTTGAATAAGAAAAAGAAAGTTTAGAGACTGATGTACTGTGAAGTGTTTTACAAATGAGAATCAAAAGATTGTAATTCGAGATGAAGAGATCAAAGAAAAATAGAGAGATTATTTTGACAAATTATATAACGGTAATTTTATTCAGAATTTAAGAGACTTTATTGTTTAGTGTAAGAATATAAATCGTAACTTTATGCGCAAAATTAAATAATCTGAAGTAAAAGAGACTTCGGAGAGGATGAAATCAAGAAAAGATGTTGGTCTAGATGAGATTCCTATTGAGATATGGAAATACTTAAAAGAGATGGCTGTGAGGTGGCTGACAGATCTCTTTAATAAGATTTGACAAACTAAAAAGATATCAAATAAATAGAGGAAGAGTATCCTAATGCTTCTATACAAGAACAAGGGTAATATTCTAAGTTATTCTAACTACCGTGAAATAAAACTCATGTATCATACTATGAAGTTTTGGAAAAGGATAATTGAATATAGATTGAGACAGACTGTTAAAATATCAGATAACTAGTTTAGATTCATGCTGGGCAATCGACAACAAAAACTATTCATTTATTTCGTCAACTTATAGAGCAATTCCGAGATAGAAATAGATGTTTGCATATGGTCTTTATTGATTTTGAGAAAACCTATAAGATAACACAAGAGGTGTTTTGGTGGATAAAGAGTCTCCATCAAGTATATTAACATAATTAAAAACATATATGATGGAGTAATGGCCAATCTTAGAACTTGTGAAGAACAAGTGATTTTTCAATCACAATTGGATTACATCAAAAATCTGCATTGAGTCTGCTTTTATTTATTATAGTGATGGATGAGTTTACTAGAGCTATTTAGGATGAGATATCTTGGTGTATGCTATTTGTTATGATATTGTCTTAGTTGACAAGACAAGAGCAAGGGTGAATGTCAAGTTAGAGTTATGGAGTCAAATATTAAAATATAAAGATTTTAGATTATGTCCAAAACTGAGTATATGGAGTGTGAATTTAGTAAACGATGAATCCTAGACTATAGTGCTGTGGCACTGGATTTGTAAGAGATACAAGTGAACAGTCAGTTTAGCTATTTGGATTCTATTATTCAAAATGATAGAGTCAGTAATATTAACTATAGGATCCAAGCTGGCTAGTTGAAATAGAGGAGTGCAGTGGGAGTTTTATGTAATAGTAACATTCCATTATGGTTGAAGGAAAGATTTGATAGAACTGCTATTATGCCACTTTATTATATGGCATGAAATGCAGGGCTATAAAGAGACGTCATTCACAAAAGATAATTGTAACGGAGGTGCACATGTTTCGTTGTATGTGCGGCAACACTAGGAGGATAAAGAATTAAAAATATTCGTGCTATGGTAGGTGTAGTCTCTATTGAAGAGAAGATGCGAGAAAATTGATTACGATGATTTGGTTATATACAATTTAAGCCTAAAAATGCACCAGTTCGATGATGAGAGCTTATCAAAATAGGACAAGTTAAAAGAGCGAAGGAAAGACGGAAGAAAATATGAATGGAGGTGATACGAAAAGATATGGATTCTAGAGGTTTAAATGAGGACATATAACTCGATATGAATGAATGGAGAAAGATTATCAGTGTGATCGATCCGGCGTGATTCTCTTTTGGTTCATATAGCCTACCCCAAATTCTTTGGATAAAAGGCTTAGTTGTTGTTGAAGTATATCATAAAAAAACCAACACAAATTTACGTAACATTGGTCGAAGTATATGGTTCATCATATCTTGGAAAGTTGACTGGGCATTTGTAAGGCCACTAAGAATTTGTAGTGTTCATTGTGAGTCTTTGATGTTGTCTTCAGCACGTCTTCCTCCATCTCCATGACTCTGATATGGTGATACCCAATTAAAGATCTAGCTTTAAAAAATACTTAACCCTATACAACTTGTCAAACATCATCTATGAGGGGAGTGGAGAATTTGTGTTTGATAGTGTTTACGTTGAGAGCGTGGTACTCAATTTATAGTCGCCAACTGCCATTTGACTTGTGCAAGAGGACTACAGGTGATGCAAATGGGTTTGAACTTGGCTGTAATATCCCGCTTGTAGCATCTCTTAGATGAGATTCTCTATCTCATTCTTTTGATGAAAGGGATGCTTGTAGGGTTTGGCACTCAGCTGGTTATGTATCCACTAGGGAATCCGGTGATCACTAGGTCGAAATGGGTATAGCCCTTGAGGGTCACTAAAAGTTGCCTTGAACTCCCTTATGAGTTCACTTGACTCCTTATGCCAATCCTCTCTCTGATCATATCTTCATGTTGTGGCTCCAATTGTACCATATAAACTAAGTCCTTGAATTAAAGAATATTGCCCAGTATGCTACCCTTAACCACATCCATTGATCTTGGGGTGATACTCTTGAGAGTGATAGCTCTCCCTTCTAGAATCTTGGTATTAATTTAGAGAAGTCCTGCACTGTTGGTTTTAGACCCTTCAGCTAGAATGCTTGGATGGAAATTTGTGTTTTTCTACACGATTCAATAATAATCTTATCCCTGTCAGCTACAACTACTTCAAAGGTGCTCAACTTGTCCATTTTCAAGTTCAACTTGTTGGCTGTCACCAGATCGATGAAGGTGTGTGGCTCATGCAACAGTCCTTCCTTTTTTCCAAGATTTTTCCAACCATTCTCATTGAGTTGACCACTATTATTCTAGCCATGGAATTGGCAGATAACCTATCAAGGATTGAATAACTCCATTGTTCTCATCAAAAGTCTAGTCCTTTTCCTCTTCACTCTCTAATTGGATCTCGAGCTTAAAGAGCTTTCATTTTTACAACGATGTCCCGTAGTATGCTTCTCATTACAATGAAAAATATAATCCTGTTTCTCGTTTCTCATGAACATCTTGAGATGGTAGTCTTTTAGTTACGAGTTACATTGCCATTGCTTGGTGTAGAAGTGTTATTCTGTTGCACAGTCTAAGCATTGTTGAGGACTGTGCTGTGTCTGTGCCAGTCTAAGCATTGTTGAGGACTGTGCTGCTGGTGGTTGGAAGTGCCAGTTGACTCGATCCTCCCTGCTGGAATTTCCTTTGCACCTCTTTAGCCTCCCTCTATCCTATCCAACCCCATTGCCTCCACTGTTGTTTTGGTTGCTTTAATAAGTTCATATTTTAAGGCATCTCTCAAATTTTCTAATGAAACAACTTGTCATAAACTCTTCAGATAAGCTATGGATACAATAAGATAGTCTCATAAATTCCCCTTGGTACTTATAAGAGTATTTTTCTTATTTTAATTTGGATAGCTCGCCTAAGTACTCAGTCATTCATTTGATACGAAAGGGATGGTCACTTTTTCTTATCTGACAAATATGATAGGTCTTTTGAGAATTTTCAATCTCGTCGAAAAGCGAAGCGAGCCGCTCTTGCACGCTACTCTTCCTTTACGAGCGAGACTCGGTAGGGACTTGCCATACATCGAAGCTAATCCTCTTTGAAATTCCATCTAGGATAATAGCATCCCCTTTACTCTCACCGTCCAATGGTACCACTATAGTGGGACATCTTGAAGATAAAGTTCCGTCTAAGATAGTGGCATCCTCTTTGCTCTCATCGTCCAACGGTACCACTGTAGTCATTCATATCTAAACCAATGCTTTAAAACTTCAGCATCTGTTCAACTCTGTACAACCAACCGCGTACATTTTTTCCGGTAAAGATAGGGAAATCAGATTGAGGATAAGAGTAGGAGTAGGTGAGTTAGCCTTTACAGGTTGTGACACTGAAGAGATTGCATTCGTCATCAACGGAGGTGAAGGGGTTGTGGTATACCTGGTATTGATTATTGATATGACCGAAGAGGATTTGGAGAGGTGTGGGAAGGAAACTCCCTTCTCTAGTGAGGGTATTTGAGCGATCCGAAGGTGGGGGTGAAGCTAGAGGCCCTGATGATGAAGGGGGATGGCATCGACCTTGAAGGGGAGTCTGGATTGTGGTGAAGACTTATGATGAGGCCCTTGAGTTCTTCCTCACCACTTGCGTCATTCACCTGCATTCGCTTCAGTTTGTCGACGATCGTTGCCATCTGGAGTGTTGATTGACCATGGACTGTAGTGACCTGTCCTGTTGAGCTTGATGATTCGGAGCTCCCTAGAATCGGAAAGAGGCCAATGCATGGTTCTGATACCAACTATGTTGATACTGGATTTGGTGGTATCGCCTGAAGCGTCCCTGGAAGTCAAACGTTGAGAAGCTTGCAGCATGGAAATGGATAATGGGGAGAATTAATTAGAAAAGAGAGAGAACATTTGGGGGAAGAAGAAGAAGATAGAGAGGCGAGAATTAGATCATTTCATTTAGTGGGTTAATTTTTTGGATAAGAGAGATTTATACTTCTCTCCTACCTCATTGATTATATAAATTCCCTCTCAGATAAGACTCAACTGAAGGTGAACCCCTATTCTAACTGTCTTTTCCCTTATTAGCAATCTTCTTCCCTTCTAGTCTAAGATTCCTGGTTTGTAGTGGGCCGATGTAGATTAGTTAAGTTGTATAGATATCAGTCATGGGCCTGACATTATCCTGCTTGTCTTCACTAGATTGTTATTTGTTAATTTGTTGTTTTTTTTGGTTGGTTCTTTAGGTTTTAATGTTCTTGGTTTATATATGTTTAGCTGTTACATTACTTAGTTTTTTTTTTAAATACATGATTAATAATCTGCGATGCTTGTTAATCGCAAGGACTCAGCTATGTGGTGGAATAAACGAGGGATCTGTAATTTTCTTTTATGTTAAGAGTTCAGGAAACTTTTTATGAAAAATACAAAGAAATTGCCTTATTTATGGCCTATCATTCAAATAATTTTTCTTGTTTGTCTTTATTTAGATAGTCATTCTTCACTTCTCTTATTAATTCTTTAAGTTTTAATGACTATATATTTAGCTGTTAAATTACTTCATTTATGATTCATAATTTTCCATGCTTGTTAACAGAGCAATTTATTTTGGAGGAATCTACTTTCCTGATTCTATTTATTTGGCTGCTGTCCAATTTGTTTTCAGTTTTAGTTCAAATATGTAATTGTTATTCTAATTTATAAATGTTTACTGTTTTTAAATTACTTTTCATATGATTAGATAAAACACCTTTTCAAGAAAAAAAATGGGGATCTAGAAAAATGAAGTCCCAGCCTTGCTAATCCTCATTGTTCCATCAAAATGAATACAGGGAAGGTATAATCACATACTTCCTGCACATATTACTAGCCAGTTATCTAGTTCACTCCATCCTGTCGAACCTTGATCTAATTCGTGCATACCCATTCATGATGCATGCCTAACCGGATCGTGATAACGGGTGGTGACCCGAGGCAAATAAGGAAATAACTTACAATTATGTGATTCATTGAATTTCTTTGATGTTTTTAGCTTTAGTATTTGCACACTTTTTGTAATATCCTAAAAATTTGAGCTACTTGCATCTCTCTTTTAAGTCCGATCTTGTCGAATAGGGTTATCGAAATCAATTCTGAACACCGAAATAAATTTCGGTGGGCATAATTTAAAATCCGTAACTCCAAATGACATTTGGTCTTTGCGATAATTAGTTTTCTAATATTTAAGATTTTTAGAAATTTTTCTTACAAAGCCGAAAATACTTTCAAAATTACTAATTTAATAATATTAAAATTATCCTTCTAATTACTTCGGAATTTCGGTTCATTTATTCTGGACATCGAAATGACAAACGGATGATTTTGTAGTGCTCTTTTCGTTGAGTATTATGGCCTGTATTAATTTGGTAGCATTTGGAGAGTGTTACACGGAATCAAAATTATTAAATAAATAAATAAAATAATTAAATTCGTTTTAATGAAAGTCGGTGGATTTGGGCGGTGGCCTCCTTGAGAGGCCAATTAAAAATTAAGGGTTAGATGAGATAAAGGCCAAGTGGGGAAAGAAAAAGGAAAAAAAAAACAGCAACGAAACCCATTCACCCCTTCTCACCCTCTCTCCACTCCACTCTCTTCTCCTTTGCCCTTTGGCCAGAACTAGGCAGCAGAAAAAAAGGGGAAGGAGGAAAAAAGAGGAGGATTCGAGAAATCGAAGAAAATTAAAAAGAGCCCGATATAAGTAACACATTTTCCTTCTTCTAGTAAGCATCGAATTGATTATTTCCTTTTAATTATATCATTTTTTTTTGTGTTGATTATATTGTTGTAGAGATGATTAAATGTTGGTCATTTTGTTAAATTAAGCTTGGATGCGGAGTAGAAATTTTACTTTTGCATGAGTGCTCATATTTATAATTATGTTCCTTACAACAAATTTTGCAAATAGGTAAAAAAAATAAAAAAAATAAAAGGAAAAAAAAGAGAGAAAAGAAGAAGGGGAAGAAGAGGCAGTAAGGGATGGTTGCGAGAGAGAGAGAGAGAGAGAGAGAGAGAGAGAGAGAGAGAGAGGAGTGAAATTTTGATGGGTTGGGCCGAGAAGAAAAAAAAAGAAAAAAAAAGGAAAGAATTTTTGATGGGTTCGGCCCGACCCAGCCTTGTAAAAGAAAAATAATAATAATAGAGGGTGAGAGTGGGCTTGGGCTTGAGAGAGAAAAAAGGGGAAAAGAAAAGAAAAATATAGTGCAGTGGGCTTGGGCCTGGGCTGGATAAAGGAAAAAAAAGGGGGGAATGTGCACTTAGACTTGAATTGATGAATAGAAAAATAATAAAAATACATTGGGCCTTATGAATAATAATACCATAGGCCTAAATAGTAAAACACAGTGGGCCTTATGAATAATGCTGCAGTAGGCCTAAATAATAAATGTGCAGGGCCTTATAAATAAAAATGCAGCGGGTTTAATAAATGAATTGTAGTATTGTTACATGATATACTTGGTTCAAAAATTAGGCTATTGATTGGTATCGAGAACTGAACCAAATTATTAAATCAAATTTGAATATATATATATATTATGATATAATTGTGCACTAATATTATTAAAATGACATGAATATCTAATTGATCATGCTATGATGTTACAAATCATGTGCTATGATACTATATGTCATTTGCAGTTGTGGAAATGCAAGCATGTTAATATGAATTGAAAAACAATTAAAGAAAGGAAAGGAAAAAAATAAACAAATAAATATAAAATAAAATTATCATATGCATAATGTATTACGAACACGGAAATGGGAGAAACTATATGATGGATAAGAGCCGTATCGTATAAAGAATGATTGTAATGTTAAGGCCGTGAATCTTTTATTTCAACGGTCTGGGTGATACTGGATCACCAATTGATAATTGATATCCAGAGTGGTATGTCCGTTACTATAAAGTAGTACAGAAATTGGATTGTTATGCCTAGCGGCATGTTATGGTTCAACGCCATGAGGATTGAGGCCAGGTCCTGGGTATGCACGAACACTTATACGACAATGGAGAATAGCGCTATCTTATTCATCAATACAGTTTTTACAATTAATTTGAACGGTGACTGAGACCAATAAAATATAGGATTAAATAAATAAAGCAATTATTGTCATGTTTGTTAATTTATTTATGCATTTATTTATGTTTGCTTTCTTGTTAATTTATATATACACGAACAACACTGACGTAAGCATGCTCATGCACACTAATATTCCCGTACTACGATAGTACATATTTTCTTTTTTTGTTTAAAGTGTTACTTGCTGGGTTTAATCTTCTGGGTTTCGAACCCAGATTTATTAGGTGAAGAAGGGAAACCAGTCCCAACTGAAAATCCGTACTTCATTTGATAGATCGAGTGACAATAGGCAAGTGAAGTACCCTTTGGAGAACTTTTGTATATTTTGTTTATATTTTCTTTTCTCTGGGTACTGTTTTTTTCTTTTGATTCTTTTGTGTTCATATTTAAAACAGTGCGCCATCTTATGTAATGGACTATTTGTATAAATGAAATCCTTTCAGTTTCAGGCGTGTTATTTATTCATCTGTTGTGACAGTAATTACGGTTATTCTAAGATTCTGTGACTGTTTGGTTGTCTAGTACAAATTTCAAGTAGCGCCCTCCATTTTGGGAAGCAGCTAAAACGGAGGCGTTACACTTTTCTTAATAGATTTCTTTTCCATTTCCTAGGCCTTCACTATGGAATGCAACATATGTCTTTCTTTCATCCTGTTTACATGGATAATGCCTTTTCTTCAGTTAAGACACACCATAACATGGCAACTATTGTACAGTTAAACTTCAAACTTATGTCCTTATTAATATTCTGTCTCTCCAATGAACAATTAAGCTCCTTTGTATTTTTTTTTTTGCTTTACTTTACATCTGCTGTTATGGTTTAGCAAATGCAATAAACAGTAGGAGCATTAATCGATCTTTCTTTGCTTAATCTACTCCTGTCTTTTATACTTTTGTTTCTAGGTTCCTGTTCCTTTGCTTTGGCTCTACTATATGCCTTGAATTTGCATGATTCACTGGTAGTTGTTTTCTCCTTGTTTATGTTACAGGCATTTTTTGGGGAGGATCGAATTTATTCTGATAAAGAACTGAAAGCACTTGCTTGTGACTCGGATGCTTTGCAGACTGAAAATGCTCATAATTTAATGAATCATAAATCTTTGGTTATGCATTCTAAAATTCCTAACTGGAAGATTGAAGCTGTTCCAAGATTGAATGGTGCTAACTTAACCAAGGGAAAAAGCTTAATGATGGTGGGTGAAAGTGAAGTCTCAGAGAACAGTCACACACAGAAAATAGCATCAATGGATGAGGACAATGATGTTGGTACAGGTGATTTCAGAAATCAAGCAAGGTTGGTATCACCATTTTCTAGGGAAAATGTATATGAAATGAAGTACAAGGATGGGGAAGGGGACGATAAGATCACTCCCGATCATTCCCTTGGAAGGCATAGGAACAGTGAGGACATGATACATTCTCCATCTCACAAAAGTCACCAAATTGAAGTTTGTTACAGGGATCAGTCAAGGTCACATGATACTGGTTGTAATAGGAGTAATGCAAATGATCGGCGTGACCGGCATAAGGTCAGAAGCGGACCAAGTGATGCAGAGATGGACAATGGTTGCATGGAAACGGAAATGAGTATTTTTCGGTGCCAAAATGGCCTAGAAGACAGATATGTTGATAATGATGGAGGAAAAGACATGGATAGTGGGGTTCATAAGAGGAGAGAGAGGAGTGCTAGTTATAACAGATATGATAGACTAGAATCCAGATACACTGATCGTTACAGAGAGAGGAACGTGGCTAGTGAACATCGAAGCGGAAGGCATAGGAGTTCTAGTGTTTCTAGCAGGCATGGTCGAGACGGAGAAAGGAGAGAGAGAGACCGGCGTAATGTGAGGGACAGAGATATGGAGAATCTGAGAGATGTTAGCGGGGAGAGGTATAAAGAAAGGGATGGATTAAGGGATGTCATGAGAGAGAGAGAAAGGCACAGATATGGTTATGATAGAGAGAAGGGTCGGATTAGGGACCAAGAACTGAACTTAGATACTGATAGAGAACCAGGTAGGCAATTTGACAGGGATAGGGCCAACAGTCAAGTCAAGCAAAGGGATTCTAGGTACTCAAAGTGTGATGAATGGGGCCAGCATAGAGATAGAACGAAGTCAAAGGAGCTTGGCAAGGAATCTATTTCGGCAAGACATGATTTACAAGGAAAAAAGGGGGAGCCATTAAGGTGTGCATCTGATCCTGTTGGAGCTTGATGCCTTAATTTTGCTTTTTTCTTTTTATATATCTGTTGTGGCTTTATTTTGTGTAGGGAAGAGGATGAAGAAAACTATGAAGAGAGAATTGAACAGCAACTTGCCAAACAGGAGGAAGAAGATCTTGACAAAATTAAGGAGGAGAGCAGGAAAAGGAGACAAGTCATTTTGGAAAAATATAAACAGCAGCAGCAAAAACATGGTGAATCTTCGTCTGACAATTATCCAGAAGGTAATTTATCTTCCTGTTATCCTACCTTTTTCTTGTTGAAACGAAGCTGTCTTTATTGTTTCTTTCTCTCTTTTTTGTCCATTTTATGTTATTACTTTTACATGTTTATCTGTAGCTTTTCAATTTTCCTCCTCTCCCATTTCGAACTTATGCATGTTTTCACAGCAGGGGATGAGGAATCTATGCACGAGGACGGGTTATGGGAGCAAGACTCTAAGAAATCTTTTGGTCAAGCTCTTATGGGGGATTCTGATGTGAAGCAAGATTCTTCTGATAGTTATGTTGCTGATTCATTGTTCACTGTGGCGAAATCTCCTATACTTTGTGGGACCGTGGCCCCTGAGAGGAATGGTGGTGCTGAAGGCCTCGATGAGGGTACTCCTGAGGTTTGTTACCAATCTCTTCTAATAGGGTTTCTTCCATGCAGGGTTTAACTGAAGTTTGATACTGGCCCAACAAGTCGATTTGTTTATGAATCAGATATCGTGGTAACTTGTTTCTAATGTGCTTATTTTCCTACAGGGTGAGACATCAATGGATATGTTTTGTGATGATATCTTTGGAGAATCACCTGTTGGCATACAGAAAAAGGTGATAATTGTAACTGTACATTTATTTTTGTGGCTTAATTTTTGGTGTCTTTCTGTTGTGTCAATTTTATGTTCTATTGCATTTTTTCACTATTTTCTTTTTTTAAATCGTTTTTTTTTTGAGAAAATCCCTGAAATTACTCATCAAAATCTGTAAACTAACTGTATCCTGTTAGGTTCATAAATTCCTATAAGTTACAATCATACTAGGACATTTAGTAAATGAAGCTCAAAGTCAAACTGAGTTTTCTGTTGACATTTGTTTTTAACCTATGCTTACTGTCTTGCCCCTCCCAGTAGCCATGACACTAACTCCATCTCGCCAAACCAAACCCATTTAACAGACTTTCAACTCTAGCCCATGTAACAACCCCACACCAAACCATGTCTACTTAATTTACATTTAACTTGGTTCTTCGGAGGATATTGGACACAAATAAAGGCTAAAATTTACCCATATTGGACTATGATTTGATTAGGAATTATATTTGGATTCAATTTTAGATTACTTAAATTAGATTTATTTTGTTTAGATTTGATTTAATGTTGTTTGCATGTGACGCATGTAGGGCATTATATATATTGTAATCATGTTTTGCAAATAATGAAGAATGAAATATTTGAAATATTTTGGAATTATTGAGAGTATTTGACTTGCTTTTCCCTATATCTTTCCTCGAGCGATTCATATTAGAGTAGGCATATGAATCGCGTAGGTATGAGGCCTGACCTTTATCAGATCATAATTTTATCCCCAAATCCCTATTTTTAATCCTCAAATCTCTATCTCAAACCCTAGTTTCCCTTCTGTCCTGCGTTAAATTTGGTATTAGAGCTCAAAATCCATCCACTTCTTATTCCATCTTTTTTTTAATTTTGAGTTAATTGCAACAACCACCACTATACTATTGGGAGTATAACACTAATACTTTATTAAGATTTTTTTTCTGCAAAAGGACCCCTTGGTAGGTGGTATAAGTAAAACAATTTTTTTTGCACTTATAACTCCAATCAGGGGCCTCTCGACGAATATTTTTTATTAGGGGTACTAGCAATACACTTGCAATAGTACGTGGGTGGTTTATGTAATTAAGCCTTTTCTTTTTTTTAATTTAGATTTGAGAAGAAAGAGAGGAAAAAATTTAGGAAAAAACAAAAAAAAGAGAAAATCCAAAAAAAGTAAAAAAGATAAAAAAAATCCAGCAATTATCACTGCCATCTCGCCACACCAGCAACATCATCATCTTCAACAACAATGAACAATCTCACAACTTCAATAAACTCAACAATATCAACTAACTCAACAACAACAATATCATTTCAATAATGTTTTAACAACTCCATCGAATATTTTCTCCATCTTCATCAATAATCACAATAGCGTCATCAACTTCGAGTGGGTCAAATCCAACAGTTCCAGATCCGACTTGTTGTGAGGTCTTGTTATGAGCAAAACAGACCCGTTAAGTGTTTTTTGATGAGTTGGAGCCCGTTTGAAGTTCTAATCATGTTCGATTTGAGTTAGATTCGCACTATTGAAGATCTGCATATTTTCAAGACTTTATTCATTGAACTTTAGAGTTTAATTTTTTATGGAATTCATTTTTTGTAGCAAATATATCAGCACTGATGCTGGTTTCAAATTAGTGGAGCATGATATATATAAAGACGACCCAACTTTTCACTGTTTTAATGATTACAGTGGTTATGAAGATTGGGAGAGCCATCTGGGATATCTTTAACCTTTTTTTCTCTAGCTTTAGAACGGAAATATTATTATACTCAACCGAAGTTGATTAGAGAAGATTCTGCTTAGTATATCAGCAACTATAATTCTCATCTAAACTCGGATCAATTGCAACTTTTTCTTCTTGCACAGTATACTTCACATCTTGTCTTCAATTTTTCACCAAAACTTTTTAAGGCCAGCAGTATTCTAAATGTGAAGGAAGATACTCCATTCAATAGTTTCCTTTGGTCAAGTGTTCCACTTGTGGAAAATTTTACTTATGAAGAATTTTGGCACTATGAGTACTAGTGCCCATCGAAGAGTCAGATACCTACATATCCGCTTATGGGAGTTTAGGTAATATTATAGTTGAGACCGAATCCAGTACGTAGCTTGTCAAAAGTCTAGAAGTTGTCGATCTGATTTTCCTATCAGAACCAACCACCAGAACACTCAATAGCCATGTCCATGAGGAGTGCATAAGGCCTAACACACTTGTAGTCTCACTTTCTTATCTACTACTTAAATACCGTGAGAAAATCTGATGACAAATTGTGCTAACTGAAGATTCTTATAGATAATGTTGCGGAGATGAATGACGAAGTGTAGGAATTCTCAGTTGAAGATTATGATTTCCTTACCTCTCCAGCTCCTATTTCAAGTTCTTCATTTTTTTTAGAAGCGGCAGATTTTAATTTCTCTCCAAGCCTTCCACCACCATTATTGCCAGTACCGTGGGAATGTCAGATACCGTGCACTTGGCTATTGACTTTGTCGATTTTACTGTATTTTGAGTAAAAATTTTGCCAGATTTTGAGGAGATTGATCAGCTTTTCGAATTTGCACCATTATTACTATTGCAGCCATTCATTAGATAGTGAATATTTCCAAGTCAGTGAGAATTGATAGGGATAAATAAAGGCCATAATTTACTTGGATTTGGTCAAGATTTGAAGAGATTTTTTTTAGGATTTCAATTTTAGATTAGATTTGATTTTACTTTGTTTAGATTTGATTTGATGTTTTTTGCATGTGATGCTAGCAGGGCTTTCTATATGTTGTACTTATGTTTTAAAATAATGAAGAGTGATGTTTTAAAACAATGAAGAGTGATGTTTTGAAATTATTTAGAGCATGGGACTTACTTTTCTCTAAATTTATCTCGAGTAATTCGTATCAGGGTACGCGTGTGACTCGCCTGATTGTGATTATCAAACCCAAATTCTATTCTCAAATTTCTAATTTCATTCCCAAATCTCGACCACAAATCATAGTTTTTGTTCCGTTCTGCGTTAGGTACCCTCGATAACATATTTCTTCTTTTCTGCATCACTATCCCAAATCTGAAATTTCCATATATTTTTATATACAAGTTAATCCCATAGTCTTTGCATATGGTTAAAGAACTGTGTGTAATAAGGCTATTAACAAATTTGCCAATATTTCTTAATTTAGTTAGTTTTCTGTAGATTTCTTTATACTTCTTCTTAGGCATTTATCCAAAATTCTTTTGTATACTAAAAATCTTTTTGTATACTGGTTCTCTATCTGTTTTACACTAAAGGGCTGTTTGTTAAGTTGCAAGTGCAGGTGAAAAATGGAGGGAAATTTCCAAACGGGAGCTTCAATTCCTTGTCCAATTTTGAGATTTTGCTTGGGGAGTTGAAGTTCCCTCCAAAAATTTGGAACTCTAATTTTCACTTGCACTTGCAAGTTACATTCGGACATGCAATGAAATAAACAGCTCCTAATGGAAAGCGACATTTGATCAGATATATCTTAAAAAGAATTTGTTTTCTGTTTTATTCTTGCAAGAATGTCTGAGATGCCCACTCAATTAATGTTCTACAGGGAAACTTTTTCTATTATTTTGTTTTCTTGGCTAGTTAAAAGGCTCATATACTTAGAACTTTAGACAAATGGCGTCATGATGCTGGGATATCGGGTAGGAACCGGTGGTACTGTAATGGATAAATTATTGCCTCAGGTGGAAATAAATCCTTTGGAGAGGGACCTGAACCAAATACATGCTGTAGACAGTCTTTGCTTAGATCTTTTGGGTTCTGTTCTCATACACTTCTAAATGAACGTGTAGAAGCCACTTCCGTAGCATTAATACATGCTAGAAATAAAAAATCATTTAAGAAATAGGGCTGGTTTCGCTGGTTTCTATTGGACCTATCACTATAGTATCCCTATAAGGAGATGGGCTTAAGCAGGAAAGGAAGGGTTTTCCATGGAGATGGAAATTGACAACTAGTAGCTGCACACAAGGTTTGTGAATAGCTGATTTTCTGTTAAGGAGTACATTTATTTCTACTATGACTCCATTAAATTCATGATTCACGAGATACTATTTCCGAATATGACCAATTACCTTAAGTAATTTGATCTTGGTTGCTCAATTGTTTGATAATGAAATAATTTGATGATAACTGAGACATAAATATGATGTGATCTATCCTTTTCTATATACTAGTATCAGTGCAAAGCTTTCATAAAGGTCAACGAGCTGGTATGAGCGAGCTATGGTGGGGGAGGGGAAGTAAAGTGGACATGTGAAACTTCTGTGTGTAGATGTTGAAGTGAAAACATGGTTCATGGTGATGTCAAAATTGCTAACGTTGCTAAAATTAAGACCTTAGGTGAAGGACTGAAATCAATTCTGGAACAAATTTTGAACCTTGCACTTGGTAAATTCAAGAAAGCTGATCAGATAAACATAGGTCTGTGGCTAAATGGTTCTCAGCAATCTTAGTTTTGTTTTCTACCTAAAAGGGTTCTAAACAATTAATAATTAGTATAGCTTAAAACTAATTATAAATCTCATATACACTTCTGAGTTGTACATACAACTCAACCTATTTTTGAGAGTTTCCTCGAGTGCTTTTTAAAGTGTGTTTAAGTGAACTTGATGATTATGCGCAAGCCTTCGCTGACTGTGTTCTCTGTGCAGTGCTGAAAGTTTCAGTTAATTCGAATGAACTTGATTTTTACAATTTAATATTCTTAAATGACTACTCTACTATCATGATTTGAGTATCTAATAATATCTTAATTTGTATATCTCTTATGTAGTATCTTTTTCAGACAAAGGAAAACAAATTGATGATAGTTTTGATGAGACGGGGGATGATATCGACTCGGAAGATGCAAGATATATTTTGGAGGAGGCTGATCTTGTTATTGTAAATTAGATAATGACACGGGTTTATCTTCATGTTATAAGGAAAAATAGTATTTTGTTGTGTATGACTTATAATCATGTAATCAATTTGTAAATTGTGATGCGAAGTTGTGAACTATGAATTTTAAAGTTTAAAAAATTGTTGTGATATTTGTTATGAAATTTTAAAATTTTTCTACGCCTTTATATTCATTTTACAGTATTTTATATGATTTTTTAGGTTTATTTACTTATTTATGAAAATTATTAAATACAGTTTCATATTAGTTTTAATTAAATAAATAGAAAATTGCATAACCTACATTATGCGATATGTTATTTGCTACATAACCTAAAAAAAAATGTTACGCTAACGTTATCGTTATTTTAAACATTGATATGGACTGTAAATTTAGTAAACGATGGACCCAAGATTATGATACAAATGAGCAGTCAGTTTTGGTACTTGAGTTTTATTATTCAAAATGTTGGAGAGATCGATAGCGATGTCAATCATAAGATCCAAACTGGCTGGTTGAAATGGAGGAGTGTAATGAGAATTTTATGTTACCATAATATTCCGTTAAGGCTGAAAGGAAAATTTTATAGGACTGTTATTAGGCCATCGTTATTATATGGCACAGAGTGCTGAGCTATAAAAAATATTATTCACAGAAGATAAGTGTAACAAATATGTGCATGCTTCGTTGGATGTGTAGCAATACTATGTGAGATAAACTGAGAAATGAAGATATTCGTCTAAGCTAAATGTAGTCTCCATTGAAGAGAAGATGTGAGAAAATAGTGTACGATGGTTTGACTATGTGCAACGTAGATCTACAAATGCACCAGTTTAAGGAGGATAGCTTATCAATATTGGACATATTAAAAGAGTAAAGGAAAACCGAAAAAATATGGATGGAGGTAATACGAAAAGATATGGATTTTAGAGGTTTAAATGAGGGCATATTACTTAATAGGAATGAATGGAGAAGGATTGTAGGTGCGAGCGATCTGGCGTGATCATTGTTCTAAAAAACGCCCTATGGGGGCGCATATGCGCCAGCATAGGCGTTTGTGCTGCTGAAACGCATAGAAAAAGAAGAATGCGCCTAATTATGCGGACAAACCGGTTATTGGGTTTCGAACGTTTAAAATTCGCCTGACCCGCACCCAAAACCCGTACCCGTACCCGCACGTGCAACCCATTACTTATTTCCCTTCCTCTTCGAATCGATGGTTCCCAAATTCTCTCGAATCGAGCTCCCGAGCCCAGCGGAAAAAAAAAAACCCCTAATTCTCTGATCGCCCCTTCTCCTCCTTCTATCTCACCGGCGACCCGACGACATCTCCTTCAGTGGCTGCGGCCCTCAAGGCGAGCTCTCCGGTGGCAGTGACAACGCAGGTAATTTTTTTTTAGTTAAGATTTTGGATCTCTTTAGGGTTTTGATGGTTTTTTTTGGGTATTTTCTTGAATATTTTTTATGATTATTTTGAATAAACTGAGTTGATTTTAGGGTTTGAATTTTTTGGTGAAAGAAAATATTCGAAAAAATTAGGGTTAGGGTTTTATTTGTGGAAAATTAGAGTTAGGGTTTTTTTTTGTGTTAACTGTTAATTGAGTAGACTTTAGGGTTTGAGTTATTTTGAAAAATGGGGAGATTTAGCCACTGCATTATTTTGATTCTTTACCTCCATTAGCCAAATTTTTATTTTTTGTTCTTCACCTTCATCGATGACCACACCACTTCTGCAGCACAAACATCAATAATATGAAATAATAACTGAATTCTTTTGAAATAATTCTGCAGTACAAACTTTTAGGGAAGTTTCTTTTGATAAAGATGTTGAATCTTGCTTAAAATTTGTTGGATTTAGTTATTAATGAGTAATGTATAGTTTAGTGACTTGATTAGCAATTTAATTTCTATTTGTACTTGATTATTAGTATGCATGTGCAGTAATTGTTGAACAATTTAGAAAGTTTTTTCAAACTTATGTGAACACAAGCTTTTATAATCAATTTTAATTTTTTTAAATACAAGCTTTTATGATCAATTTTAATTTCTTTAATACTTGATTTTTCTATATCCAAACCGTACATGCATCTTGAATTTTTGGAATTTCACAAGTCCCCGAATGGAAACTTATCATACACATATCTTGTATTAGCAATATGTGGATTATTGTCATATGTTCATTGTAATTTGTAATTTTGTACATGCATCTTGTAATTTTGTAATTTGTAATTGGATTATAGCCAATTATCTCCATTTTACATACTTACAGTTATTATTTATAATTTTTTAGAGTTTATAGCACTTAATATATCTATTTTTATAATTATTATATTAATATATATTAAAATATTAATATTCCGCATAATTCTGCGTAATCCACATAATCGGCGCGTAATCCGATTATGTGTTATGCCGTCCTCGACCGCACGCATACTGAAAATGCATTTTAGAATATTGGGCGTGATTCTCTTTTGGTTCATGTAGCCTACCCAAGTACTTGGGACAGAAGGCTTAGTTGTTGTTGTTGTTGTTGTAGTCGCTTGTAATGTGGAACTCACTTATTATGATTTATGAGTCCCTCTAATACTTTTAATATTATTGATTAGACGTTTGTCCCAACAAAATCCAAAGTTATGATATTGGTGCTTTTAATTCTTGATTCTACCAATCACTCCCCCGAAAAGAAATAAGACATAGACCAGAACTAATTTTGCTGCTAATTTTGGGCCAGAACTGGACCTTGAGGTTATGTGCCAAATCTCATTGACCTTTTAAATGGATCTCCTGTCAAGTCTTTAATGAAGAGAGAGAAGTGTTCCTTTATATGGTCATTTCTATTCACTCTTTTCCACCATATACTTACTCAACTGAACCCTCAAAGACATCAAATTGCTCCATGATTGCATCGGTAAAAAGTTCATCGTCCACGGGTGGATGGCTGGATGAAATGGAGATGTAAAGAAGACAGGTTAAGGACCAAAGATTAAGGTGTAGATTAAAGGTTATTTCCCTACTCTGCTTAGTTTCTAGCCAAGATTGGACTTGTGAGGCACTAATACCCAAATAGGGTAGTTGTTAAGGACCTCCATCCTAAAAGCCAATGTTTAAAATCTAGGATTCGATATTGGCTGATGGTGTATGATACAAGAAATTGCTAATATCAGATGTAGTGTAAAGGTAATATCGGGTATATAAGTAAAATATCGACAACTTGGCAATACCAGTTTCGATATTATCAAGGTTCTAATATTGGATATTAGAATCATATTGGATGAGGGTTTTTTATATGGGATAGGAAATATCAGAAGATGTCAGAAATATTATATAATTTTGATACTTTGGAGATGGTTTTCTATCATCTGTTTAACAAGAATGGCTTGTATGTAAGTGTAGCCAGAATATATACATAACACAATAAAATAAACTATAGAACAAATTCAATCTAAAGTTAAAAATGTAGAGTATAAAAATAATTGAGGTTAAGGCATGGCAATAATAGTTGAAACAAATTGACATCAACAGTAGTAGCAACAACAACAATAGTAACAGAGCAAGCAACATGCATAAAGAGAGAAGTAGAAAAAGAAGAGAATATTGAAGAAGGTTTTCAGGCTTGAGTATTATCCAAAGAAATTCCACAATATAGATATTCTAGAATTTTTTAATCTCAGGCTCAGCATGTGAGAGATTCTGTATCTCAAGCTTTCATGGCAATAATTTAAAAATCTTGTTGATTTATGCATAATAAAAGAACTTGATTTTTTTCTATACATGAGAAAGATATTGGATATGAAGAACAAAACCAATTCCAAGTTGAAAAGGGCAATTAAAAAAAAAACGAACCATAATGGTTGATATATCAATATGATATATTGGGCCTATATATCCTTTGATATGCAAGTAAAATTGATGTGTATAAAACTATATGATCTCCTTTTTTAATGTCATCAGAGCTGACCTTGAAAAGTGATGTGTTGGGTGGATATTTTGGCGGTATTGGGATACTTAGAACATGGTAAAATTGGGTTTTATACTGTTTCATACTTCAAAAATCTGATATGATATTTGTGTTATATATCCATATCTGCTGATATTAAATTTTTTCTAAAAGCCTTTAAATCTTTTGTGCATACTGGATAATTGTTACTTAAGTTGGATGGAAAATTTCACCTCAACATTTTTGAATGTGTGAAGATGCATTTGTTGGTTGCTATCCATTAAGTCTCCAAAATATTCATAGGGCTAACTTACATGTTGCTTCTATTGAGATTTGGGGTTAATAACCCTCTTACCGAACTCTCATGTAACCCTATAAGATGCTAAGAGTACCAACTTTATTCAGTCATTGATATGAAATTCTAGCTTTCTCTGTCTTTTCCATCAAACAGTTTAGTGCATAAAGTCCCTGCAGTCTTTTGATTTATTATTTCTAATCATGTTGCATCTGATGCTACATAGAATTGCATTGGCAGCCTATAGTTGTTCTAAAATTGCTACTAAATTCTTAGTCGTTGATATTGGACTGCATCAGTCATACTCTTCAGCATTTTATGTGCTTCTGTTTTTGCCTTGGAGGTTCTCATTATGCATACCTTATGCAGGGCAAAGGGGATTGTCCAAAAATTGAAAGAAGTAGCCTTCATGACAACTGGGATGATGCAGATGGTTATTATAGTAAGTCAGATGAATCCTTCGCTTCCAATATATAAGACTTCACTTTTGATTTTTTTTCCTGGCCTTTTTGTTCTGTTGCATGACTCACAAGTTACTGTACGCTTAATTTTTCTTAATATCTTTTTGAAGTCACTTCTCCCTTTCTTTCCTTACAGGTTACAGGTTTGGTGAAGTTCTTGATGGTCGATATGAAGTTATTGCGGGACATGGAAAAGGTGTGTTTTCAAATGTTGTTCGTGCTAAGGATCTTAAAGCTGGGAAGGGTGAGCCCAGAGAGGTCGCCATAAAAATTATACGTAACAATCACCAGATGTGAGTCATTAGTGAACTTGCTTCTATCTTTTTGGTTGAGATAACAATGAACTTGTTGCTTTTTTTCTCAGTCCGTATTTTTTCTTATGGTTTTCCTGTTACCTTTGCTATTTTGGATGCATTATGGCACAGGTTAAAGGCAGGTCACGATGAGCTAAACTTATTGAGAGTATTGGCTGCTGGAGACCGTGAGGACAGGCGACATTGTGTTAGGTTTCTTTCAAGTTTTAAGTACCGGAATCATCTTTGTTTAATTTTTGAATCTCTTCATATGAATCTCCGTGAGGTTCTAAAGAAATTTGGTCGTAATATTGGGCTTGCACTGACTGCTGTGAGGACATATGCTAAGCAGCTATTTGTTGCGCTGAAACATCTTAAAAGCTGTGGGGTACTGCACTGTGATATCAAGCCTGATAATATGCTGGTATGTATTGTCCTTTTGGTACCATTTTACACATTTACAGTGTATTTTCAATTGTTAATATGTAAGGTGCAATCTTTATGAGTAGCTGGGTTTTTCTGTGTATGGACCTCCCGTATACATTTAACAGCCACTGTGAACTGTTACATAGTAATATAGATAGATTGATTGCTTGATAAGGATGTTTTCCTGTATATGCTTTTACCTTGCAATTGCATGCACAAATAACCAGCTATTACAGTTTTACTAAAATTACATTCCACACATGCTGTTCTCATTTTGCTAATTTCAAATCTTTATATTCCATAGCATCTCTCCATTGTTTTCCCTGGGAAATTTTTCCTTCTCTGGTCTTCCTTAACTTATATGATGTTATCGACAAATAATACGCCTCACATATTATCCTCTCTTTAGTCTCGGGAACTTTTACCAACACCGTGGCGCTTCTTCATGTTGTGCTTACTAAGTTCATCCATAACTAATCCACTGAGATAAGGACAGGTAATTAACTAGTTATTATGTTAACTACAGGCATTGTACCATATTTAGATAGTAGGGTATGTACTTCCATTTTGAGAATGTGCATGATTAGTCACCATAATCCGTAAAGTTGGCATGCATGTTACTAACATCTGATTATGTGGTGATCATCCATTTCGGAAGCTATTTTTAATGTACATTTTTCTATACAATCCAGATTTTCTTATCATAGTTCCCTTGATTATCTGTAATTTGCCATTTCTTGTTGACTCTTTACTGTTTCCCCTACAATGGGCTTCATGTTTACAACCACTGATATTTAATTCCTTAATGACAATACCCTGGATTGTTAATTCTTTTGCATGGCTAATATTATGTTTGTGATACTGTTTTGCATATACTTCTTGTTTCTAACCCTCCAATCTGTACAATTTCACGTATTATGGTCTTTTGTGCAAGTCTCTTTTTCTCAGGGAAGTTAGTGGTTGTGGGTAATCCATAAATTTAGCCTTCCTCTTTGGTCTTTACATGAGTTGAGTGTTATCTGATCTGTGACTTCATTCTGGCATTAAGTGGACTTATGGTTATAAAATGGCTTATACATGCAAGTATCTTTTTTATGTATATGGGTTAAGTCATTTAAACTTTTATGAACTAGGATTTGTTTTTTTTTCTCCATATAGGTAAATGAGGGCAAGAATGTGTTGAAGCTTTGTGATTTCGGCAATGCGATGCTTATTGGTAAGCAGGAGCCCACACCATACTTGGTTAGCCGCTTCTATCGAGCCCCGGAAATAAGTGAGCATCATTCTGTATTCCATTTATTCTGGATTTTTGGTTCTTGTTCTAATGCTTATATGCTGTGTATGCTCTTTTTGTGATGAATTCTTCTTTTGCAGTTCTTGGATTGGATTATGATTACCCATTGGATATGTGGTCAGTTGGCTGTTGTTTGTATGAACTTTATGCTGGCAGTGTTCTTTTCCCTGGTAAATCTAATAATGAAATGCTTCGATTTCATATGGAATTGAAGGGTCCTTTTCCAAAGAAGATGCTCCGAAAGGTAAAATGACCATTACTCATCAGCTTCTCATTGTCACTTCAATCTGGAAACTAATCCTTAACATTATATTATTATGCATTGTAAATTGAAGGATAAAAAGAGTGAGAAATTATACTATTCTTTCCATCTGCCTTCTTAAATTAAAAGTTCTCTGTTCAGCTTTAAATTAAAAGTTCTTTTGTTTCTTTGTGAGTACTAATATTTTATGAATGTAACAGGGACTATTTACTAGTGAGCATTTTGATCAAGATTTGAATTTTCAGGCTACAGAGAAGGATCCTGTTACGGGGAAGGCAAGTTCTTTGTTTTCTTTTTATTCTCTTGAAAGAATTGTCTGCTATTATACCCTTTCTTCTTTTTTCTTTTCTGTTAATAAATTAGTTTGTTAATTTGAGACATAAATGTGCCTACTTTCATTTCCCCCCTCACATGTTCTTTCTGCAGGTTGTAAGGAGATTGCTTCTGAATATTAAGCCTAAGGACATTAGCACAGTCATTTCTAGCTCTCCTGGGGAGGACCCAAAGATGGTAGCCAGTTTCAAAGATCTTCTAGAAAGAATTTTTATTTTGGATCCAGAAAAGAGGCTGACAGTGTCTCAAGCACTAAGTCACCCATTTATCACGGGCAAGTGAACTAAGATGCTGATTTTATGACTCCAGAAAATGCTATTGAGCTTGCTTCTATCTTGTAATATACCTTTTTTAATTTAGCCCATCTAATTCTTCGCCATTTATGTGTCATATCTATGAGACAATGGACCTATGGCATTGAGTTCAGATTACTTGACGTGGATGAAGCATGGAAAAGATGATCGTGCTGGAACCTTCCTACATGGCAGTTCTTGTCAATTGTGTTCTGTTTCTTGTAAGACAACCCGCCAACGGTGTTTTCATCTCTTGTAAAACGTATTTGATTGACTTCGGAAGATTTATGAAATTGAACGTTTGTCTATACTTCTTCAGTACATACCTGACTTTTAGCTGCAAATTGAACACGTCAAGATGAATCATGTTGAAGTAGCTTTGAATATTTAGACAATGCTTGACATCAATACTCCTATAAATACATACATAACATAAATATATAACTTGGTAATTAAATCCTTTTGCCACATCTTAGATAGTTGGTTCTCAATATAACTGTAAGTTTTCTGTTTTCCATATTTCCCTTCAGTTAGTCTTCTGCTGTGGGGCATCATATTGTTATTATGTTTGTTAAAGTTAGTGTTGTCTAGGTTGCCTGTCATACCAATTTTTGCTTAGTAATATGCCTCTTTATATTTATTATGCATATTAGTCGTTAGAATTTTATCTTAAGCTAGAATGGGCCAAAAGAGTCTAATATCTTCTTTCATTCAGGGTTCAGCTGGGTTTCTGAGGCAACCAATTCCATGTTTTAGATGCCAGAAGGCAGCCAAATGAAAGGTACCCTGGTCTGTCTGCTGGGATGCTAGTATGCTTGATGCCTTTTAATCTTTCTCTGGCCAGAAGGCTATGCATTTTTACTTGTATTGGAATTTATCAGAACACTAACAGGAAGATTATAGCCATTCACATAGAGAGACATTTATTTCAAATTTAGCTTACAGGACTTAGTTACTGTACTTCGTTTGTAGGGTATTAGGTTTAGAAAATACTTATATTACCACATGAATCTTTTTTTGGAGAATGTAGCAGAATATCTCCTGACTTGCAAGATCTTTGGGTCTACCATCTGATATTTCCTGTATTTAGCATATATCTTTTATTTTTATTCCTGCTTGTACAATCAACATGCTTATTGTGCCTCAAGGTTTTCATATTTATTCTATCAGAAGTTTAGTTCCTGTTGGCCATTATCTGTATTAAAATTTGGAAAAATATTTATTTTTAATTCCATGTGATCCTTCTTTGGGGAACTTTATGGAATATTTATCAACTACTGAGATCCTTCTTGTGATAATTTCTACTTTCTGCATATACTTTTAATCAGCCTACTTGGTCTCTAGGCTATATAACAAACTGTTTATTGTCCAGGAATTTGAGACCAGACTCATTCGAGTCGATATTTGCTTGACAGATGGAAAAAATTGGTTGCTTGCTATTTTCATAACTTAAAGTTGTTTACAAGTATATTTTAATGGGAGAAGCGATGCATGATAGTGATAATGATTTTTGTTTTTTAAAATTAATCTATGTCATATATTAGTTCGGAACTGATCTATGCTTTGGTTTTCTGGAGGCTTTTGCTTGGAGATGACTTTGCTGGAGGCTTGTATGTTGAATATTGTTTTGGTAATTTTTTCGTTCTTCAGATAATATTTGCTTATTTGATTTATGTGGCATTTCTTTTTCCCTTCCAGTTCAAGATGTGTATAATAGTATTGCTTCATATTGACATGATTATTGTTTTTTTATAGGTGCAGTTGATAATTTTCAGGGGATCCAGTAAGTTCTTTACCTTTCTTCTTTTTGATCTTTACCTCTTATTATTGTTGATCAGTTATCACTCACATTTCTTGAGATTTTCTCTCAGTAGCATGTGATTTTTTTCAAACACCTTCAATCTAGCATGGTTTTGTCTAGGGATATTTCTCAAAATCTTTATCATTAATGCAAATCTTTTCCACTATAATACAAATCTTTTCCACTATAATTTCTATCTTTTAATGTGGAACATACAGTTCTCATGTATATATCCTTGCTGCCAAAGCTGGGTTATACGGATCACATGCACTGGTGTATCATGATTGACTTACCAAAAGGTTCATTCTATTTAGTAAGAGAATTTGTGAAAAGCCTTCTCATAATTGCAAGGTCTAGGATGGGCGTGATATTGATGCTCGTATTTTAGGTTGCCTTGCCTTATGTATGCTGTTTCATTTTGCTTTCTAATGGTTTCAGCATACAGATTTTTGTAGATTTGAAAAATCAGGTTTCTTGGCTTGGGTAAATTTTAGGGTCTCCTATGAGTATCTAGCAAGACTAAGTGGTGAGGTCCACAGTTGCACCAAACAAGATGCATGACTGGTCAGGCCCACATTGTTAGGGGCTACTCAGAGGCCATGTTTGTGGAACTGATGCCCAATTATACCGATTGTTGGGGCTCTTAATGTAACAACCGCAGTGTTCTAAATATCGGATACCGGTCTCGTACCGGTCAGCCAAATTACATACCGGTTACCGGATACCGGGTGGGATATCGCGATATGACCCTAAATACCGGAGTGTCATATCGGTATCATACCAGTTAAAGAATAATTATATAATTGGCTATATTGAACATAATAAAACGCATAAAATGAGTTTCTAGCACTTACATTGGCTTATTTACATTCAATTTACGAATTTGCAGATATCGTTTAGAACGTTCGCATATGCACATAGACAGAGCGAAATACAATCATAAAGTAAAGACAAATAAGTTTTCAAAATAAAAGAAGTGTTTCTGCAATACATAAGTGATATAATTTATAAAATTACAACATTGTCCTTTAAATGAGTTTATTTGAAACATGCTAGAAACTTTAAATATCAGTCTTTACAACATATTTTCTAGCTAGATTCAGAGCCGACTGGTTCATTTGTTGGCATGCCTTCCTCATCATCTGATGACGAATCTGATGATGATGTGTCAACTTCTTTCTCATCGTCATCATCTGATGCGTGCCGCTGCTTAGACTTTAAAGATGATGGTGCTTTTCCCTTTGAAGTTCTACTACTTTTCGATTTAGATGCCTTAACTCTTCCACTCTTTCTCTTCTTCGGATTAGCACCCATAGCAATTGACACCTGTCGAAAAGTCAGTTGTTCTCCAGGAAAGACTTCATCATCACTAGTCTCATAAGGATCACCATTCTTTTTCTCAGGCATGAACCACTCGGTGACCTTTTCCTCTTCATTGTTTGCTACTAGTGGATCTTTGTTTGGGATTGAAAGCTTGCTCTTGAGCCTTACATTGAATTTGACAAAAACTAAGTCATGCAATTTCTTGGAACTTAGCCTATTTCTTTTCTTCGTATGCACCTAAATAAAAGATATACACATGAAGTTCGTTTAGAACATATATATTTGGGAGAAAGAAATATTTAATTAGAAAAGTTAAAATTATAATACCATCTCAAATGTGCTCCAGTTCCGTTCACAACCCGAAGAACTGGTTGTCAGGCTCAAGATCCTTATTGTCATCATCCTCAATTCAGGAGCATCTGTCCCATAGAATTGCCACCATTGAGCTAGCAATGAATATTTATAAATAGTTATTAGCTATTTAATAGTTTCTTTAATGAAAAATAGATTGAACTTTGCATTTCTTATAGTGAAATGCATACCTGGATTAATGATTCTCTTTACTGCTGCCCTTGCAAAAGACATTCCAAATGATCCATTTTGATTTTGATATATTGGGAGCTGCTGTTCAATCTTATCTCATTATCATTTGGATAGAATTTGTGCATCACTTCAACGAAGCCCGACATGAACGACCCATCAGCATCAATCTCAGGCTGCTTCGCATAGTAATACAGAGGGTTCAAGAAATATCCAGCTCTATGCAGAGGACCCTTAAGTTTTTCCTCCCATCTCCTATCAATAATCTCCATATTGGAAGATATTTCTTCTCTTCACCCCCTAGAGCATCTCTTATCTCCTCTTTAGCAGTCTCTAGGTCACCATACAGAAAGCCCATTGAAGGGACTTTGTCCCCATCAACTCTACGCAAAACTTTCACTAGTGGAGTAAATACTCTTAGGGCAAAGTTTGTGTTGTCCCAAAATTTGTTGCTGGCAATTATTTCTGCAACCTAAACATTCATAAAAAGATGTAAAAAAATATGTGAATAACATATAATTTAAAATTATAAAATAAAATTTTTTATTAATTGAAATAAATACCTTCTTGCCTGCATCTGTTCTGGACAGAGTGCAATCCATCCAGTCATCAGAAATAAACATATGTTGCAGCTCCTTCTCTCTGATTGATGATAAAGAGAGAAATGCCGTGACAAACCTAGTTGTGTCCGACCTTATTAGCTCTCCACCAATCGCCTTTCTTATTATATCTAAAGATTTGGTGTGACTGTATATGTATACGGAGACTGATCTCTCCATCATAATTGCACTTCGGATATGTTTAATTTTTCCAATATCCGCAAGTATCAGATTAACTGTATGTACTGCACAAGGTGTCCAAAATATATTTGGATGCGTTAGAGCTAATGTGTTTGCTGCAGCCATATTGTTCGAGACATTATCTGTCACAATCTGTACAATATTTTCTACGCCAACCTCCTTCATTCCCCTCTCCACAAATTTGTAAATGTAACTGCCATCGTGTATCTCAGAAGATGCATCTTGAGACAATAAGAAGGCTGTACCGGCCGTACAATGAACAACGATATTCATTAAACTTCTCCCTTTCCGATCCGACCACGCATCAGTCATTAAAGTGCAGCCATTTATTCGGCAACTCCGTTTGAATGATTCAAGAGTTGCATTTGTCTCCTCGACCTCTCTTTGGAGGCAAGTCTCGCTTAGCTCGTATGGGCTAGGAGTCTGTAAGTTTGGTCCATACATGCCAATGGCTTGGACCATCTGCATAAAAACTGGCTGCGTAGCAATATTGAATGCAAGACCTCCTTCATAAAAAAACCTGGCAATGTATCGAATTGCATCATCTCTGGCCTTTTTTCTGGAGGCTGATGACACGGTAGGCTGTCTTTGAGCTGCTTCTACTGCTTTCTCGACCGATCGAATTGCAAATTGATCCATTGGTCCTGTTGTTTTGCGGAAAGATTGACCTGTTGTTTTGCGAGAAGATGACTCCTCTCGAGTTGTCTTCTCATCTTCTTCTTCCCCAACACGAACTTCTTTTAACAAATTTTGAAGTTCTGCTGCTTTTCCTTCCTTTACCTCTCTAGTTTTACTTAGCATTACCAGTGCTTTCTGCTTCACGTCATCTGGAACCAGGGAACAGCCTCTGACATTCCCGCTGACATGACCTAAATGTTCCTTCAAGCGGATAATGCCTCCTCCATATTCATTCTTATAGAAATTACACTCCACTTTATTGGGCTTATTGGGTACTTTTTTCCTCCATTCCCAAGCTGGATCTTTACCTCTTCGCTTCTCTTGGACATTTGAAGCATCAGAAGAGGACATCCTTCAAACTATTTTTGACTTCAAAAAAGTGAAGTGAAAAAGACAAACAATTAATTGATTAAATAGCTAAATAATTGTTGCACTTAATTTATATTAACTTAATTTATTTAAGAATTCAAGCTTTTACTAAAATAAATAAATTTATATTAACTTAATTTATTTAAGAATTCAAGCTTTTACTAAAATAAATAAAGTTGATAAACATAATTTAAGTTAAAAAAATAATCATATAAATGCTATGTGTATTTATGTGTATTCACTGTTTTAAAACACTGCAAATATATGTTTTCAATACATGCTATGTGAGGTCTCATACTCATCCCGTGTATTTCGCATCAATTTGTGTTATATACAGTTGCAATCTCCCTTCACTTTAATGAACAAAACTAAACTTATATTATTTCACATAACCAAACCTAAGAAATAGTGAATCTATAATTAAAGAATCTGCAACAACACTAGTGAAAATTGTATAAATAGTAAACAAAACTAAACTTATATTATTTCACATCAATTTGCATCTATACTATGAAAATTGTATTAAATTGAATATGCTACTACATTCACTGTATTAAATTGAATATGCTACTAAGTACTTGGGATAAAAGGGTTAATTGTTGATGTTGTTGTTTAGTAAAATGAAGGGAGAATAAGATGGTGGGTATTGGACTTGGTGAATAAAATTAACAGAAAACTCAATTTTTAGCAAACTAGTAAGTCATCATGCTAACTAGTGGATTTTCTTTATCAAATTTTGTTTTTTTTCAACAACACATCCACAAAAAAACATATATGAATACAGTCCACATGCACAACAACAATGAATCTAGCATGAAACTCATATATAAAACGGTAAATCTACAACAACAGTTAGAATAATGACAAGATTCTGTTGCATGAAACAGTAAATCTGCAACAGTGAATCATACACAGTAAATCTGCAACAGTAAACCTAAGAAGTAGTGAATCTATAAATAGTAAATACTCAATTTTACAAATTTTAACTAGTATGAAACTCATACACACAAAATTATTTCTTGAATCACTGATTCACACTGAATCAGTGATTCGATTCTCTGATTCAGTGCGAATCAGTGAACCGAATCACTGATTCAGTGTGAATCAGTGAATCGAATCGCTGATTCAGTGTGAATCAGTGATTCGATTACTCACTGTAGACTACCCGCCAATAAACAGTGCGTTAACTTAGCAATTCCCTTCAAATTACACAAAAAAAAAAATCTAACATAAATCGCAATCAATTAAACCTAAATAGCACAATTATAAAAGAAATTGACGAACTTTGTAACTCTAAATCAAATTAACATAAAAAAACAAACTAAACTTACCTGGCCGGCGGCGACTGCCCCACGGGAGAACGGCGAGCACCCTTCGAAGACTCACAGAGTCGGAGAAGAGCTATCGGAGAGTGGAGAAGAAAGATAGAAATAAAATGAGAGAGATTTTTTGATGGATTGGGAAATTAGGGTTCGGGTTCGCACCGTTCGGCTCGATCGGCCGACGAGCGCGGGAAGAGAACGAGAGAGAGAGAGCCAGAGAGTGGAAGAAGAAGAATCGGAGAAGATTTAGGGCTGATTTGTGGATATTTGGTGTTAGGGTTTTCGTCATGAGGGGAGAGAGCTCGGATTGCCGGGAGAGAAAGAGAGAGAGAGAAAATGCGAAAGAAAATAAAATTTTTCCCCCTTTCGACCCGTTTTATTGCTTACGGGTCGGATCTTAACGGGTTAACGGGTTTAACCCGACACCAAAACCCAAAACTCAATAACCGATATTATCCAATACCGGCCGGTATTGGATAATATCGATACCGGCCGATATATCACCACGTGGCCGATATATCGGCCCATACCGGTCCAAAACGATACCCGATAAAAAATTTCCCATATCGTCTCGTTTCTTCATAATTACCGATATACTGGCTGATATACCGGTATATCGGCCGATATTTAGAACACTGAACAACCGATATTTTTTTTAAAATTCTGCTGAGAACATAATATACAATTAGGTTAAGACTTGTGGAGGATTGTTAGATTGATAATTATACCAAAGTTAGTATATTATTGGCTTTTTGTGATTTATTCTTTACATATTGTAATAACCATTTAATTGAAGACTATATCCAAGGGTTTGATGTTGTGGCAAATCCCTACAGTTCAACTGTGCGTCTCTCTCTGGCTGAGACTCTTTCACAAGTAGGCCATGATAGTAGAATTTGTTCTTTGAGATGCAGCAGGAAGATGTTACCTCTTGCTGAAGTAGGCACAGCCAGTTGGTTTATGACCAACAGGCATTCAATATGGGGTGTATTAATTTGGAAATTATAGTATTGACTAATGACTAGGTTGTCAGGTAAAACTGACTGCATTGTTTGACTGGAGTTGTGTAGCAATGGTTGACACTGGTTTTGGACAAGCTTCCATGTTTGTAAGTTGGGTTTGGATGGGCACGGAGGGCACACAGAAGGTTCTGCTTGTGGTACTCTCTAGTTAAGGAGAAACTGGGTTAAATATGTATTTTTGTTTTTTTTTTAATCATTTTCTTTTAGAAAATTGATTTGACTATCATTTGCAACTGCTATATTCGAAACTACCTGTGTAGGGAATGAAAACAAACTTGAAACTGACTCTTGAATCTTTGTCAGATAAATGTATTAAATATGTTGGATAGTGTTAACTAATAATTTATCCAAATTGAAGTACTGATCATACTTTAGTCAACTTTGTCGCTAATTTCAGATTTGAGTATTGGAATGGGACACCATTTACTACCATGAATAGAAGATCTACTTAATGACCTCGTTTCAAAGGAATTAAGATTTACTCAATCTTGAGACCAGGTTAATATGGAACACCTAATTTAAACTTCGTTAAGAAACATGAATTAGGTGTTGGTACTATAGGATGCCATGCCTTTTGAGAAGAGATGTTATAGAGTGTTGTGGGTTACATGAGGTGTTATTTAACACCTCCAACTAGTATAAAAAAAAATAATAATAATAATCAAAGGCCATCTTTGAACTCGTAGCACTCGTGACACTTCGTCATTTTGATGTGTTTGTCAGAGAATTGGGGACTAACACCTGCTAGATACAATTGTTAGTGCTTTATTGTATCACATTTGCATCACAACTTGATAACTTGTAGAAGTTGATCTTGATATTGTTGATGATTCTAATCAGTTATGTAGTATGTTACAATTTTTATTTGCTTCATTCATTATGTATGCATCTGTAGTTTGTTGTGGTCTATGAAGCATGGTTACAGACCCGGGACACAGATATGATGCGATATAGAAACGGGGACATGGTAAACCCAAAAATGTAGGACACAGGATACGACAACATAAATATGAACACATTTGTTTATGTTATATATATAATACATATCAAAACTTATAATCACTGAGACATGTTTTTTTGAAGTAGAAAGAAAAAAATCTTAATAATTTAAACATAGATTCTAATTAAATATATATCAAAGAGAAGAATTTGAATTCAATCTAGTGGACCAATATTTGAAATAAAATATTTGAAGGCTTTGCAAGGTATTTGTGGACTATTAGTTTAGTATCTCTTTTATTCAAAAGAATTTTTTTTTTGTCTTTTTAGGCAATGCAGGACTCATTGTGCTCAACAAGCAATTTTTATGACCTTTTGAAAGCGGACACGATCCCTGCATGCGATTTTTATGACTTTTTAAAAGTGGATTCGACTTTGACACGTAAATGTTTAGGTTATTAAAGCTCAACATGGCTTCTGTGTGTCTGATATATATCGGCAGATTTTGTGTAAGCATCATTGTCCGATACGTATTCGGCACGGATACAACACTTACTTTGAAGTGTCCGTGCTTCATATGTTGTGATATTGTTGATAATCACTCTTTAGGAGAAGATAAATTGTTATAGTTGCTTATATGCAAACTCCATATTAATGATAAATGTAATTCGAAGGTGCATGGTCCAAAGGAGGATTTTACGTAAAGGTCCATACTACCATACCTATTGTCAAAAATATTGTCAGATTTTTGGTACCCAAAATGCGATATAGCTTACACTTTGGCTTGATACTGCCGATATGATGCTAAGCCTTGTATCATGAGCAAACACTGATATCAATTTGGACATGTTAAACCTTGGCTCATCGTCTCACATATGTAGGCTTATTATGTTTAGTTGGTCAATTGTTAAAATTAAGAAGCTTGTTGATTGTGTTTCTTGGAATTGAGTACCATGCATTGAGCTTTTCTTTCATTAAAAGTTGACATATGTTTGATGCATCTATTTTGTTTAGCGGGACTTGGTTATGTGCGGTCCTACTCGACATTGCTAAGCAGTATTTTAAATATCAGTCGATATTTTGGTATGACACCCCCAATCAATATAACATGTTTGTTTTTATATTAGATCTATTTTTGTATTGAAATGGGCCGATATTGACTTAAAGTCGAGATATTAGGTGATACTTTGAGAAATATCGCGTGGTAGAAATATTAGGATTTTCTTTAATCATGCAAAAAAAATCCTACGTACCCGGTAAGCTCATAACTCGACCTGACCTATGTATATGAGGAGGTGGAATCAGGGCTCAGTTGGTAGTCTCGAGCCCCATTGTTTGACTCATTCTTCCTTCCCGAATAGCGACATTGGTGAGCGGCTCTAGTGGTAGTTGCCAGCTAGCAACGAGAGCTAGCAACGAGTGCCAATACGTATATTTTATTTGTGCTTGAAGGTTGAGCATTTGATTGATTTATGTCTTGAAGAATTAGAGAAGTTTCTATGAACGATTAGTTATTTATAGGTTAGTTGTAGTATACCAAGGTGAGTATCCCTTCAACCCTGAAACATGTTTTAAATAGTTTTATAAGATTTATGTTGGCATAACATTATAACATTCGAAATGTAATAGATAGCACGATATAGCACTGATATAGGATATCCATTATAGAGTTTTGTTATTTGATATTATTATTGACATTGACAACTAAATTTTCAATCGAATTGATTGGTCTTTCATAAGTAGCCCTAAACAAGATCCGTTTTTTTAAAAATACATATTTACAATATACTCTACTCTGGGTTGGCTAACTTGAAAAATTTATTCTGGCTCCAGCTTTAATGTTCACATGCATTGCTTGTGCTTCAAGTTTATTTAATTGCAAACATATATCTTGAATATTTTTACATGTATGCACATGTTATATTGTTTTGACTAGAGAGTTGATATCTAAGTTATATGTATACTTACTTAAATATATACATATTGGGATAAATAGGTAACAAAAATGATGTAGTAGGAAAATTCCCTACTACGACGACAAAAACTCCACCTCTCCACAATGTTTCTTTGATCACGTCCAATAGCATTGATGTATACTCCCTAAGATTCATACATATTAAACAATCGTGGGCTATATTGTTGATTTGGTCTCCAATCAATCTACCAACTGATGGATGGGTGGATGAGCACTATACTCCGTCATGAAATTTGGTTTGAATGAATCCTAGGAGATGGTGATCACCACCAGTGTCCAATTAGAGTAAATAGTGAGGGAGGATGGAGTATTTTCTTGTTTAGGAGGAAAATTTCTTTATGGTGGCGTTAGAGACTATTAATCCCATGTAAACACATGGGAAAATAATAAAATGAGATGGTGAGCAAAGATTTTTATTGTGAGAGCCCATTCAATTATGGTTATTTGTTAATCAATTCGATGATGAGCACCATCCATCTTGATTTGTAAGGTCTATTTATGTAAAATCTTGTACGATTTCTAAAATTATAGTTAGTATATCTACAAAGCAACTACTACAACTAAGCTTTTTATCCCAAGTATTTGGGGTAGGCTACATGAACTAAAAAAGAATCACGCCGGATCGATCACTTTGATAGTCCTCCATCCATTTTTATCAAGTAATATCTCATTTGAACCTCTAAAATCCATATCTTTTTGTATTACCTCTATCCATATTTTTTTCGGTCTTCCTTTCGTTTTTTTAACTTGTCCTATATTGATAAACTCCCCTCGTCGAACTGGTGTATTTGTAGGCCTACGTTGCACATGACTAAACTATCGTAAGTAATTTTCTCGCATCTTTTCATTGATGGGAGTTACACCTAGCTTAGTACGAATATCTTTATTTTTCATTTTATCTCTCCTAGTATTGCTGAGCATGTGCATTTCTGCTACACTTATCTTTTGTGAATGACGTTTCTTTATAGCCCAACATTCCGTGCTATATAATAAAGCTGACCTAATAGCAATCCTATAAAATTTTCTTTCAGTCTTTAAAGGAATGTTATGGTCGCATAAAACTCCCGTTGCACTCCATTTTAACCAATCAGCTTATATACTATAGTTAACATCATTATTGATCTCTCCATTATTCTGAATAATAGAACCAAAATATATAAACTGACTGCTCATTTGTATCTCTTGCCTATCCAGTTTTACAATATTATAGTTTATGGTCCGTCATTTATTAAATTTACACTTCATGTACTCTATTTTAGACCTACTCAATATAAAACCTCTTTATTCTAATGTGTTCCTCCATAACTCTAACTGGGCATTCACCCCTGCTCTTGTCTCATCAACTAAGATAATATCATCAACAAATAGTATACACCAAGGTATCTTATACTGATCAGCTCTAGTAAGCTCATCCATCACTGTAGCAAATAAGAACGGGCTCAATGCAGATTTTTGATGCAATCCAATTGTGATAGAAAAATCATTTGTTAAACCGCCACATGTTCTGACATTGGTCACTACTCCATCATACATGTTCTTAATTATGGCAATATATTTGATAAGAACTTTTTTCTTCATCAATATCCACCAAAGTACTTCTTGTGGTTCCTTCTCATAGGTTTTTTCTAGGTCAATAAATACCATATGCAAATTTCTATTCTCTCTCGGAATCGCTCTATAAGTCGAAGTAAATGAATAGTTTCTGTCGTCGATCGCCTCGGCATAAATCCAAATTGGTTCTCCGATATTTTAACAGTTTGCTGCAATCTATATTCAATTATCTTTTTCAAAACTTCGTAGTGTGACACATGAGTTTTATTTCCCGATAATTAGAACAACTTTGAATATCACCCTTGTTCTTACGCAGAGATATTATAGTACTCTTCATTCATTTGGTATTTTTTAATTTTCCAAACCTTGTTAAAAAGATCTGTCAGCCACCTCACGCCAATCTCTCCTACGGATCTCTATATCTCTGTAGAAATCTCATCTGGACCAACAGTTTTTTTTTTTAATTTCATTTCTTCAAAGCCTCTTTTACTTCAGACTCTTTAATTCTGCGCATAAAGTTACGATTCATATCCTCACATTAAATAGTAATATCTCCCAAATCTTGAGTAAAACTACCATTATATAATCTATTAAAATAATCTTTCCATTTTTTTTAATCTCTTCATCTCGAAGTAGAACTGTCTGATCCTCATCTTTAATACACTTTACAATACACAAGTCTCTAGACTTTCTCTCATAGTATATCTACTGTGTAAATTATGTGGCTGTTGGGGTGTCTGAAAATTGGACTTGTTTAATCCATAACCTAAAAGGCTCTGAATTACATAGACTTATACATGTTTGTTGATGTGTACAAGATGGATGATGCCGATATTAAGCTAGCTCACAATAAGAATCTTTACTCACCATCTTGCATATCATTACTTTCTCTATGTATACATACTTGGATCCTTCTATAAGGATTTATAGCCTAATCGTTCCCACTCAAAAATCCATGTTAGGATATTCTTGTTGAAGATCCATTGCATTGAAGTTGGTCTAAATTGTTTCAAGTGCCCAAAAACAAAACTAAAAATAAAATAAAATTTTGATATCTTTTTGCCCATGCATTAATAGGTAAAAGATGAATGGTTGTAGGGTGAGTTCTGTTTCACGGAGTAGAATATTCGAAACCTATAAACATTTATATGAAAGGATTTTTAAGTATTTAGATTATGATCAAATATTTGGGTCAACAAATTTTACAGCGAGAAGTGTAAATTGAAACGGAATGCTATTCTGAGTGTCCATTTAATACCTACTTGTATATGGGTAAAAAAATTTAGAGTACTTTTTTAGACACATTAATTCGTATATATCAACATCAATAAAGTGGATTATGATAATGGATGCCCCATCATTAAAAATCCAATGGAAAGGTTTAAGACTTTAAATCCTTTCATGAGGATCTAAGTCTCTCTCTCTCTTTCTCTCTCTCTCTCTCCACATACATACATGCATGCATGCATGTACGCATGCATGCATGCATGTACGCATGCATGCATGCATGCACGCATGCATGCATGCATGCATGCATGCATGCATGCATGCATGCACGCATGCATGCATGCATGCAGGACACACATGGGAAAAAAATTGAAAAGTTTATTTTTGTTTAAAGGAACTTTAAATGGTATATATCAACTAACAATATGGATCATGACAACGAATGCTTCATCATCGAAATTCTTCATAATCCTTCCCACAGTACCTAAGCCCATCTCTATGTACGTGTGTATGTATTTGTTTATATACAAGGATTGTTGGATGTGTGTTGTTAGTGCATGAAATTTTTTGAAAATTTCCTGGGCACTGAAAAACCATGATCCTACCATTGTATCTCATCTACTGTCACTTAGCATCTCAAGAACTTAAAATCATGGGTAGTGTGGTTTATTTGCCCTTCAATCAAGTGGGTAAAAGTTCCTTTTCTGTTTTCGTAACATCTTATATCCACTTTACCCACTTGATTGGAGGGGGTAAATCCTACAACCAGTTTTTGTTTTTTTGGTCTAAAGTTAGATAAGTTAAAAGAGTTGAACAACCAAGTTGAAAACTATTGAAAATTTTCCTGGTAGGGCAGTAAATTTTCCTATTCTGACAACCCATACATTACTTTTATACATATGCAAAAGGTCCTTCTAAGGAGTCTCCCCAGCTGCCTATGAAAACAGCTCAAAATTCTAACATAGAGGGTCTATATAAACGATTTAAAGTATTTGTCATGATCTTTACGCTCTAAATATGTGGTGTTTAAAGACTCGTGATTTGGGCACTTCTTTAGAGTTGATCAAGGATTCTTGGTTTTATTATTGAAAAATCGTTCATTTTAGGATATGAATATCATAATGAACAGTGTGGATCATCCTTAATGGATTAACTTGGTTATACTTTTAGCCTTCTTCCTGAGTCGGTTACCTAAAGTGATACCCTAGGAGCAGTTTACCCATATGATCCATGTTAGATCAGTTAAGCCGAAGATCCATTTTGCTAAATGTGATTTACATAATCTAAAGTATCTAAAAATTGAAAAAAAAATAAATTTCACCCATGCATCAAGTCGGTATTAAGATGAATGGTTGTAAATAGTGAGTTGGTTATTTTGACACTTTAGAATGTTCAAAATATAAAGAAAAATTATATAATTGGATTTTAAGTATTTAAATTCTTATATGTTGGATTGGCAGTTTTAAGCCTAAAATATTGATTTATGCAAAATGCTATTTTTGACCTTCATTTTGTGTCTACTTGGTGCGTGGGCAAACATAATTTAAAATATTTGAATTTTTTTGTTTTTATACACTTTTAATTATTATGGTGAAGGCCAAGTCAGAGTTATGCAGGCACACATTAGAATCTAGAGGTTTTAAATTGAGTAGGTCTAAAATATAGTATATGGAGTGTAAATTTAGTAAGCGAAGGACCTTAGACTATAGTGCTGTAACACAGGACGGGTAAGAGATACAAATGAGCAGTCAGTTTAGGTATTTGGATTCTATTATTCAGAATGATGGAGAGATCGATAATGATATCAATTATAGGATGCAAGTCTATTATTCAGAATGATGGAGAGATCGATAATGATATCAATTATAGGATGCAAGTCTATTATTCAGAATGATGGAGAGATCGATAATGATATCAACCATAGGATGCAAGTTGATTGGTTAAAATAGAGGAGTGCAATGAGAGTTTTATATAACCGTAACATTCCGTTAAGGCTGAAGGAAAAATTTTATAAGACTGCTATTATGCCAGTTTTATTATATGGCATGGAATGCTGTGTTATAAAAAAACATCATTCACAAAAAATAAGTGTAATAGAGATGCAAATGCTTTAATGGATATGCGACAACACTAGGAGAGTTAAAGTGAGAATGAAGATATTCATGTTAAGGTAAGTGTAGCTCCCAGCGATGAGAAGATGCGAGAAAATCGCTTACGATAGTTTGGTCATGTGCAACATAGACTTACAAATGTATCAGTTCGATGAGGAGAGTTTATCAATGTAGGACAAGTTAAAAGAGCGAAGAAAAGACCAAAGAAAATATGGATGGAGGTGATATTAAAAGATATGGATTCTAGATGTTAAAATGAGGAGATATTACTTGATAGGAATGGATGGAGAAGAATTATCAACGTGATCAATACGGTGTTATTTTTTTTTTGGTTCATGTAGCCTACCCTAAGTACTTGAGATAAAAGGCTTAGTTGTTGTTGTTGTACACACTTTAAATTATGTAGATCAATTTAAAGGGTGTAAATTTTTTATCTAAATGGCCTAAGGTTGATTTTGAACGGGAAGGATCTGGTTTGAAATCCTTTTTGATGGAGCAAGTGTGTGTGCGTGTATGGGATTAGCAGCCACTGGATGAACCTCTTCCTCCTTGAGGGCTACATAACTCCACAATCGCCATATCCTCCTTTGATGAGTCACTATGGTGTTGATCTCTACCTCTTATGTTTTACTCATGCTACGAAGTTAATGTCTTCACGAAAACCTGAATTTTTAACCTATGTGATGGATAGGGAAATTAAAACTCTACTCTTGTGAAATCTACTAGCTGGTATCGACTCCAATGCTCCTTATATGCCCTAACCGCACTCCTTGACAATCTCTTGGGTGTTGTTTCTCGTAGGTAAGCAATGATGTGCATTTGTCATCGGTATTTTAAAACTCAGTTTAATTACTCGTTCAGTTTGAGAGTGAGTTATGAGTACATGTAGAACTCGGCAAGTGCTCATGGAGAGCTCGGAATATTGATATTTCAATATATATATATATATGTATGTATACTAAAATTATCATAGAAAGTATTTAATTTCAATATTGAAAATAAAAATATTAAAAATATTATATAATAAGTTTTATACGTTTCCAATATCATCTTAGAGCTATTTACTCATCATATTGTATCTTAGCAACTTAGTAATAAAATAAGCAATTAAGAAAGTATTTAGAAATTTGAATCTCTAATTATCTTTTTTTCACGTGGAAAATAAGAATATTGTAATTTATTGGTGAAAATAGCTACATAATTTTAGTGCACTTTTGTTGTGATTTTTTGTAATTCTTTATCAAGTAATCAAATTTGTAATTTTTTATAGAAAAATAATTCTATCTCGTCTCTCTACATATCCTATAATTTTCTAATTAAAACAACAGAGAAAAAATATTAGATCAATAAAAAAAACATTATAGACAAAAATCAACAAAATAGAGTTTCTAATTCAGAAAACAGATCAAACATTTCGCCCCCTCCATACATATGCTATATTTCAGGAAAGATTGTAGAAAGAAAAGATTGCAGAAAAAATTGTAATATAAATAAAAAAAGATGCATATTTATGAAAAGAGCATATCAGCAAATAAAAAATTGAGAGTTCTTATTTGATCGAGTTTGATACTCAGAACTTGGACGAGTATTCGGCTGAGTTGGCTGAGTACTCGTTTTGTTCGAGTTTTGACCGATTTTTCTCAACTCGACTTGTTTTCTAAGAGAGTCCGAGTACTCGGACGAGTACTCGTCCGAGTAATCTGGGTTATAGAACAATGTCCTTCATCAGGATGCTCTTTGTGAAGCTCTTCTTCATCTCTTGGATGATTATTTACTTGTATCATTTTCTTGAGGGACTAACGGGATGACCTAATCATATGCCAAACCTCATAGTTTGTTCTGGAATATATCATTTTGTTGCTCTCAAGGTTTGTGACGCCCTAAATCACACTGATGGGCCCGAATATGTGTCCCGATAATGGACAGGGTATCACTAGCAAGCACTCTCAATACCGAAGTGTTCGAAGCCAAATTTTTTTCAAGCAATCACAGATAAGAAATATAGAAGCGCAGAAATATGAGATATATATGTTGCAGGTCTGAATCTATCTGCCACATCACATGTATGAACAAAAATATCCAAAAACAAATACATAGAAGGGGTATTTACTGGTTTGTCCCTCAAATCTTTATATATTATGATTTAGTCCCCCAAATCTTAATATTTAGGATTTAGTCCCTCAAATCTCCTAAGTTACTACAATTTAGTCCCTTCCCCAAATTCCCCAAATTTTTGATCTGATATTACCATTTTACCCTTCCTTATTCATTCTTTCTCTTCCTCCTCTCTTCTCCTCTCTTCCTCACTTCTCCTTTTCTTCACTATTCCTCCTCTCTTCTCCTTCTCTCTTCCTCCTCTCTTCCGGAGAAGAGAGGTGAAAGAGAAAGAATGAATAAGGAGGGGTAAAATGGTAATATCAGGTCAAAAATTTGGGGGATTTGGAGAGGGGGACTAAATTGTAGTAACTTAGGAGATTTGGGGGATTAAATCCTAAATATGAAGATTTGGGGGACTAAATCATAATATATAAAGATTTGAGGGACAAACCAGTAAATACCCCTATATAGAAATGATAAGCAATATATATATAAAAAAGTTATTTATATAGAGTCAAATACAGTATTAGAACATAGTAATATAAGCACTAAATATATACAAGAGTGTTCGGATACCACGGACAGAATTAAGAAGTATGATACATATACACATACCTAAATGATATATATGAACAAAAGGAATGGAGATCTTACGAGAAGCGGCTACTGACTCTCAACCTGCTGCTGGAAGTAGGGATTCTCAAGAGGTTGGTTCTCCTCCTTCGCTACTGGTGTCTTTGTTGGTAAGTCTGGGATGTGGTAATCCCAAAGATCAGAACCAAACAAGAATACAAATTCAAACTAGTATAATTTTATAGGAACCATGTAAAAATGTGTATGGGGTATGCTAGTAGGAAACAATATAAAAGATGTATGCATATGAATATTAACGTATGCTAAATATAATATGAATCATGGCATACATGGTATATGTAGTATAACATGATCAAGTAACAAGATATGCCAAATATAAAAAAATCATTTGGTATATGGTATGCATAATATAATATGAATCATGAAACAATTGATATGTAGTATAACATGATCAAATTATATGATTAAGTAATATGGTATGCAAAATATTACATGAATTATGTAGTACATGGTATATATAATATGACATGATCATGCAAAAAGATGCACTCTCTATTCTATTAATTTGGAACTGAATGGTTCCAACCTGGTGATCACGTATCGGATCGTCGCTAGGTGAACTGCATATTCCGTATATACCCGGGATCATGGTCCAAACACTGGTCTCCAAACGAGCGGGTAGTGCCGCTAGGCACGACTAGGAGGCTGATAGTGCCAGTATACAAATTGGCGGATGCATCCCAAGCAAGAAAAGCGACTCCCACAATACGTATTTTATTTCACTATTCATTTTCTCATACCCACAATATAGTAAATACTAAGTATCAAATGTATCAACATGTCATATATAATAAGGGTACATGTATCAATATTCAGATGAAGATGAAACGACACGCTTGTCAATACTGATAAGTACGAGAGTAATACAATAGTTACATGACAAGAGTAATACTGCCAGGCATAAGAACTACAAGACGAGTAATACTAGCGGGTAATGTACAAGTAATAACAAGCATAAATAAATATGTTTGCATGTATATCATATCACTAGTCAATGCTATTTTTGGCTAGGAATATGGCTAAATTAGGATGTGTTGTTAGAAGAATTGTAGTTTAGTGAATCATTTTTTCTAATGGCACTGGAATGAGGTCAATCGGATTTAAGATGCAAGAGTTATGTCAGTTCTAAGATGGACTACTGCATGTCTGCGCAGTGATACAATGTGTGCATAAGTGACATGTATGGTGTGATACATGCCATGCAACTCAAGATAAATGCAAGTTAGATATGTATAATCTAGAAATTGATTTAATACCACTTCTGATATCAGATATGAGAAGATTATATCAATAAAATAAAAATTTAAAGGATTTGAGAGTATATTCTTGCCTCTTATTGAACCTGAATTGGAAAAGACTTGATATTGATGCGATTGCTCGTTAAAAGTGGAGAAATTTTCTAAGAAACATCCTAAGGAGCAAGGTCAGGTGCTGGAGGAGGTTTTTCCACGTTTGTGGAGAAGTTTAGAGTTGATTTGAAGAGGCTAAACTCAAGAACAAGCTCATGTGGCTATTTTGTGGAATTTTTAGTCCACTCTTAGGCTGAATATTTGATAATTTATTTAAGGAAAATGGAGAGGGAATTAGGATTCGATGTCTAAAGAGAAAATAAAGAGAAGAACGAGAGGAAGTGCTTGATTTTTTGTCAATTTTTTCTGAATTTATTTCGAAGGTTAAACATGTGGTGGAAGGTGATTATGCTACTATGTTAAAAACCTTTAAATTTCATTTTAATTACAAGTTTGTCATTGGGTCAATTTCTATTCAAATTTCGTCAAAAATGGCTGCCAAGCTTCTGAAAATAAATTTGGAGTTGGTAAGAGAGTAAAATTGGAATTCTTGATTTAACTTGATTATTTTAATCAGGTATTTGCCTGGAAATTGGCCGATCCGGAATAATTAAAAAAATAGAAAAATCTAAAGTAATTAGATAAGAGATCTCCGCTCTATGGAATTTGAAATTGAACACTAGAGGGAAAACTATAATTTAATTTACTCAGTATCCGCCCGATAGGCTGGCTTAAGGATTAGGGCCATTATAGGGTTTGTATCAGTCCCTTCACTATATGAGTGACGTCTTGACATCAAGCAATGCGCTATCAACTGCTAGAGAATAAAGGAATGATAAAGAAAAAAAATGATATATGTTTATTACAGAAGCTTTTGAGTATGTTTGAATTGACTTGAGACTTTTTTGATGTTGAATGATACATGTATATAGAAGGAAATTGGCTGAAGGTGGAGTTTTTGCTGCCGGAGGTGGAAATTCTTCTCATGTGCGGTTTCATACCCATTAATTCCACGTACATATAGTCCTGATATTTGGAGCCTAAGTTGAGCTTGTACCATCGATATGTTGTCCAATATCCTATATGAATGATCCTCATCTGATATGAAATGCGATGTAGAAACTGGAAACCATGTGAAACTGAATGGTTATCACTGAATTGTATTTTGGTTCTTTTGTTTTCACTCACCTTGCTGATTACGCAGAGAAGGACCAGTTTAGGCTGAAACAAATCACTAGGCTGGAAAAGGTTTATGTTCTTGGACTATTCTAGGGCTTGTTATTTAAATGGGCTGTAACTGTTACCTTACTTTTGCTTCACAGATTGTCTTTGAAGATGTGATTAAGGATTTCTCATGATCTTTCCAGTATAGATTTGCTATCAGATGCACATTCAGCTCTTGCTTTAACATATGGTCAACCTGATCTGTGTTACTGCTATTCGTCAATCATATTGTATTATTCAGTTCTATCTTTTAGATGAAAAATTTGATTAACTTCGCATTCACCATTCTCCACAATATGATTTCTCATTGTAGCTGATAATCTGGTTGAAAGATTAATGGTTAGCGTGTTTCTAGGATAGGCAGGCTGTTTTATCCTAAGGCGTTCTTTTAAATTTTATCTTTGGTATGGCAATTGAATCTAAAATTTGGAATTAGTCCCCAACATTTGAAGTTTTGATTTATACCCTAAAAATGTAGGGCCTACCTATGGTGAGACCATTGTAGCATTTCTCTAGTCTATAAATATTCATCTCTAAACATCAAACTTGTGACGTCCTTTTATAAAAAAGGACCTTCCTTCAAATGGCTACTTCTTCAACCTACCTTCAAATGACTACTACTAATCTATTTTCGCCCTCTGGGCATTGGTTTCATTTGATGAAGGGGTATAGAGAAGAGAACTATGGAGAATTAGAGAGATTCAGACAATTTGATCATTCTACAGTAAGTGTAAATTGAATTCTAGTTAGGAGAAATAACCGGTGGAGATGTTTTGGTGGGAAGCATTAGTTCTGCTAGTGCTCAATAGAGCAAGGCTAGGGTAGAGACCTAAGTGCACCCCGATTTGTGGTGGTCTAAAGAGATATAGTACCTCCCTTTTAACATCAGGAATGAACTTTTAATGGAGTTGAATGGAGAAAATGGACTTCTGTAACCGTTCCCAATGATTTGGGCTAAAAACATTTCGTGTTTAATTGTGCAAATTGGTCATTGGTCTTCTTCATGAATTTTTTGTTTTCCCAAGTCGGGCTGTTAAAACAAGGAGAGTAGTCAAGCTGCTGAAACAATCTTCCTATGTCAGGGTTGCTTGGAAATGTTGATACCTGTTGAATGTGATAGTAGCACGATTTTAAAGCAATTAGGGTAGAGGTTCAGAGGGAATGATGAGAGCTAAAAGTGCTATACTCAAAGAAGTCAAAGGACACAAGCTAGCAACATTTGCTCTTTCTGAATAAATTGACACTAGAGTTTTTATGAGCATATTTCGAGCATATGGGAAGGTAGTCTGCTAGGCTCGTGTCAGTCAGTATGGTCTAAATTTTAATTCCTCTCTACCTAATTGTTTGAGGATCTTGAAGTTTTGAAAACAATTTAGACAGTAACTGAAAAAAACAAAAATACTAGTCTATAATTACTCATTGGCATCTAATAAAAAGAAACACATTTAATTCAGAAAATCTACCTATTATTAGAGCTATCATCACCAACATTTGGGGTTAGACTGGCAGGTCAGCATAGTGGTGTTAATATAATTACTGAATTACCATTAATACCCTTAAAGCATGTTGATTGGGTAGGTGGGAGAAAAAAGTGGTCCTTATTTTTTTTTTTTTCATTTTCCCCCAAATTAGAGCAGGAATATCGTTAGTTTCTTCTCTTTTTCTCTTTTCTTTTTCTCCAGTTATTCTAAAGTTTGTTGTTCACCCTATGAAGGAAATCACAGCACACGTTGGTGACAATTTATGCATGATGGTACTTAAGGAGAGGTGGAAATATGCACGAGGTGAATGACTTAAGGTTTTTGAGGGAAGTTAGTAGTGTTTTTTTAATTTCTGGATATGACTTCCTTAATTAGTTTCTAATGCTATTGCAAAGATGGCGCCTTAATGGTGGAGGTTGAGTTGCAAATGACATGAAAAGAGTTGCAAGTGCCATTGATACCTGAAGTGAAATAATGACTGCGTATGGTATTTAACTGCCATTGGTTGCTGACTTAGCAAAAATCATGAAGACAATAATAAAGGTGTGCTCATTAACTAAAGTTGGAAGAATACGTGAGCATCATGATGACTATGATACGTCGGTTAGGTATGGGTTGAGTTTCATGATGACTTCGATAGAAGTCGTAGGTTGCCCATTGTCCAAGCAGATACAATATTAACATCTTCGTTGAAATGTAACATTTTATACCGATGCATGGATGGGAAAATCAAAACTTTGCAATCTTGAAATTTGATATGAGTAAACCTTAGGGAGTGAAGATAAAAACCATGGTGGCCTTCTAAAGGAGATAGTCATTGCGGAGTTATAGCTGGCAATGAGAAAGATTTTCCTGCTAAGTTATTGCCGGCAATGAGAAAGATCTTCCTGCTAAGGTGGCTGATGTCCATTAATCCATACATTTATATCTTTTACTGCTAACGAGGAAGATCTTACTGCCATAGGAGGAAAATCTTCCCCTTTGCCCGCCCATTTGTAGGTATCTAATGTTATATTGTCAGTAACATGTTAATTTTCATCCACTAGATGGATGATTAAGTAGACATTAAATCCCAAGATTTTTGAGTAAGAGTGAGATCATATGGATAGCTTGATACCCATTTGTCATATATATATATATATATATATATATATAGAGAGAGAGAGAGAGAGAGAGAGAGAGAGAGAGAGATGACATTGGAGGAAAATTTTGTCTAATTTATGTTAAAGCTCCACCTGCTTCAAGCTTTTGCTCATAGTAAAAAAACATGGGGTCTAGTGTTCATTTGACTAACCATCAATTGGTCTAGAAAGTTATATATTGGAAAACTCTTAATGTATACCCACCTTGATCAATGGTTAAACTTCATGATATGTTTATGATTTGTTGTTTTTATGGTGTTTATGGGATGGAGAAGCCAGATTGAATTAAGAGGTAGAAAACTTAGATCAAGCCAGATTGGAGTTAATTACCTTCCAATATCATCATATATTATCTATTTTGTATTACACACACACGCACACACAACTGGAGGTGAACTGCACGTGTAGGAATTTCCTGCATAAGTCCATTGTTAACATGTTTTGACCCCACTTTTTAATCACCATCTGCCTTGATCTAAGTGATCTTGTGGTATTGTGGATGAAATTTCACTAGGTTTTAAGCTCATTTGATCATTGAGCAGGTGATATGCCTATGCAATATGACCTCTCATTTTGCATGCACTTGATTGATGGTCAAATAGGCATGCATATGACCTGTCATCTTGCATGCACTTGATTGATGGTCAAATAGGCGTGAAATGTCGTGCAATGTAGTCCACAACATTACAAGGTCATATAGATCATAGGGAAGGGTGCTAAAAACCAATATAGGAGGTAAACATGCTGGAATAGTTTCTTGTACTGATAACTGTTCTCAAGTTATCTAATATATATGTATAAAGGATAAATATGTATCAAACTGACATAGGTTCAAAATTTGTGTTCTTGGTGGTGATAATTCCACCACCGCCACCTCTTATTTCAATCTATCACCATGGTTTTAATCTTTACTTCTTAGAGTTTACTTGTATTCAATTTCATGGAGTATAGTTTTGTTTTGCCTATCAATCTAGCGGATATGAAATTCACTGTTCTCGTAAATATAATATTTTATACCTTCTTGATTGATGAGCAAGCCAAAACTATTCCCTATGAAATTGAGTATTAGTGGATTCTAAGAGGCAAGGATCTAACGCCGTGATGGCTGATTGAAGGTGGTGACCACTATGAAGTTATTGCCACTAAGGATGTTCATTTTGGTCCTATGACGTTTGATGCTTATTAATCCATATATATATGTGTGTGTACAAGAATAATGGTATCAGCTGACATTGGAGGAAAAATTTTGTCCAACAGTAGCTAAAGCTCCACCTTCCTGTAACTTCTACTTCACTTGGGTCCTATCGTCTTCGTCTTTGTCCCCTCGGATTCACTCATAGCAAAGATCATTGGTTGTAATATTCATTTACCATTCATCAATGGGTTTAAAAAGTTATATTTTCATAAATCATTAATTTTGTACCCATTCGTTAAGATTTTTGGTGTAAAAGAAATCTATGGAATGAAAATTAAGATGGTGGAACCCGATTGACGATTGAATTAATAGGTAAGAAAAAATTGGGTATTAGTCGGCATTGAAGACATATTCCTCGAATAACATATGATACCCACACATGGAGAGAGAGAGACCTTTGTTTTTCAATTTCTTTTATGATCATGATCTCCACCCTTAGGGTTCACTAACATCCAAAATCTTAGGTTTTCTTTTTATTTCACTAGTTTAATGGTTTCATTTTGATGGATAGCTAAATAAAACCCAAGTTCCTGATATGAGTAAATCCTAGAGGTGGAAACAGTATTTTAAATACTGGCCGGTATACTGATATACCAGCCGATATATCGGAAAATATAAAGAAACGAGATGATAATATGAATTTTTTACCGTTTCTCGTTTTGGACCGGTATGGGCCGATATATCGGCTACGTGGCGATATATCGGTCGGTAACGAGATAAAAAATACCGACCGGTATTAGTCAATATCGGTTTTGCAGTGAATTGGTTTTGGTTGCGGGTTAAACTCGTTAAAAACTCAACCCGTTAAGAAATAAAACCTCCTTAGTGGGTCGGGAGGGGGAGAAAAAATCGCAAACACTCACTCATTCTCTCTCTTTCTTGTCCTGCAAACTCGAGCAATCGAGCAAACCCTAATCCTAATTTCCCAAATCAACCGATTCTCCCACTCTCTGAAACTCAAATCTCCCTTTCTCCGACTCTCTTTCTCTCTCTCCCCGCGATCGATCGAGCGATCGAGCCCAACTCTAACCAGTCACTGACTCTTCTCCCCGCGAACAGTCGATCCCTATCCGACCAGTCACTAGTCGTTGACTCTTCTTTCACTGTTTGATCCTCCAACAAGAGCTAACCCTAACTCTTCTCCCACTCTCTGATCTTCCAACCAGTTGCCGACTAGTCACCAGTCGTCGACTCTTCTCCCCATCCGATCAGTCACCGGCCGATTCCTCTACCAACTTTCACCTTTGCCGGCCGATTTGACCATCTGGTAAGTCATTTTTTGTTAATTTCATATTAATTTTAATTAGAGTTACAATTTTCTTCAATTTTTTTGTGCAATTTCTGGCGAATTATAGACTTTGGCCCACTGATTCATTGAATCAATTGGTCAAACACTGATTCAGTTGATCAGTGGGCGAACAGTAAAATATATAGGGATTTTGCAACGAAGTAATAAGTATATTGGGATTTTGAAGTGAATTTGATTGAGAATTTGTTGAATAATGAGTTATTAGAGTGTTGAAGGAATATGTAGTATAAATTTTGTTTTGAATTAATATGTAGGATATTTTAATTGTAGGATTTGCTGAAGTAATATATAGTAATATGTAGTTTAAAATTTTTATTGATTGAGAAGTACAGTATTTGAAGGTGAAGTAGGACATTTTAATTGTAGTTTAAAATATGTAGTAATATGTAGTTGAAGTAATATGTAGTTTAAAGTAATGATTGAGAATTTGCTGAAGTTATATGTAGTTTAAAATTTTTATTTATAAGATGTTGTGACAATATAGGACATTTTAATTGTAGGACATTGAGTCGTTATCAATTTTTAATTATAGGACATTGTAATATTGTTCAATTGATACTAAAAATTTGTAGTATTTGTTGAATATGTTAGGGTTTAAATTTTGTAGTTATAGGCCATTTGTTGACATAATAGATAATACATTGGTTTATACAGTTTTAAATCAAAATATATATTAGTCTCTTCACTTTTTAAATTTTTTAAGTTTGGTTTATATATTTTTAAACCAAAATATATATTAGTCTCTTAATTTCTTAAATTTTTAAGTTTGGTTTATATTGGATAATTAGTCTCTTAGCTCCTTAGTTATGTATATATACTTTGTTTGATGCAAGTTTATTTTTTATAAATTTTCAGGTCAGAAATAGCTTGAAAGATGTCATCTTTTAGTGCTTCTAATATCCAAGAGAAGCGAGGAGGTAAAAATCCAGCTTTGTACATATGCGTGCATTCTAAATAGTATCTGTAAATTCGTAAGTTTAATACACATAAGTTAAGATAAGTACCATAAACTTTATTTATGTGTTTTAATATGTTCTATATAACCATTTATATGATTATTGTTTAACCGGTATGACACTCCGGTATTTTGGGTCATATTGCGATATCCCGCCCGGTATTCGGTATGTAATTTGGCTGACCGGTATGTTATCGGTATTCGATATTTAGAACACTGGGTGGAAATCATGTTACCTTGAGAAAAATTGAAAACAAATGTCACATAATGAAGTTTTGAGCGGCGTGTTGTTGGACTAGAAACCTTCATGTCTAAATCTAAAAAGTTAGAATGAAAAACATTTTTCCATCCCACATTTGCAGTTGGATTAGAAACCTTCATGTCTAAATCTAAAAAGTTAGAATGAAAAACATTTTTCCATCCCACATTTGCAGTTGGACTAGAAACCTTCATGTCTAAATCTAAGTTAGAATGAACACTTTTTTCCATCCCACATTCGCTAGAGGCTCACCATTACTTTAGCTTTCTAGCAATAATGGCTTTCTAGCCGTTTTGAAAAGTCAATATTCTCCATCATGGCAATAATGGCTTTCTAGCCGTTTTGAAAAGTCAATATTCTCCTTAGGCCTTGTTTTTGGCAAACGAAGTTATGGTAAAATTAAGGCATTTCATCGGCTGATGAAGAAGCAAAAAAAAAAGAAAAACTTAGTACTTGCTTAGGTAGTGAAGAAGGGAGAGCTGATAACAAACGGAACTTGAGTTTGTTTACAAATCAAATGAGAATAGATGGAATTGACAAAAATTGTGGCTTTATAACGAAAAACAAGACAAAAAAAGATGAGGAATGACCAAAGTTAAAGGGGAGAGGGATATTAGCACAACAGTTCCATAATCTTCAACACTAATATAGTATCATGCCCAATATAACACAAATGGCTGATTCTGTTAATATATTTATGGCTCTTTAACAGCCTAACCTCAAACCGTAACCTTTTAACGGAACTATCTAAACTTTCCAAAACCAGCAAGACTATGATTTTGAAAAGGACACGCAACTGAATTCTCTAACTTTTGTTATTATGTTTGTCAGACAAGCTCGGATCCATCTCGGTGGTGGTCAGACCTACCGAGAACGATAGAACTGAGAATCTCAGCCATTACACTATAGAACTGAGGCCACATGTCATCCACCGGACTGAGTTGTCTGTCTCCTTAGAACTCAAGATACAGTTATAGAACAAATCGTATTCAAGTACGGTCATTTCTCTAACCTTTGTTATTAGACAATTCCTCCCCCTAGAAGTTCATAACCCTAAACCTTAGCCCCACTTCTCAAATGAGGCCTTGGTATGGTTTAATAATTCTATCGAAGACTACAAAAGCTTCCTATTGAGTCTTATCATGTAGATATATGAGCAGTTAAACATATTGAAGTTTCTGATGATCAAGATGTCCTGAAACCGCTTAGCAAAAGAAAAAAAAAATGATGTTTTTAAACTCTTCTACTCATTCATCTCAACCAATTTGTGAAGGTAAAGGAAGCTTTGAAACCATTTGATCTCTTCTTAAATTAACTTTTTAGTATTGAACAATAATGGTAATGGGATTCCCATGGAGTTGCTTGCAGAATTTGTCCTCTTTGTTCTCAATGAAGAATTTCTTCCGTATGTGCGTGGGTGAATTTTACCTGGGAAGTGGCCCTTAATAGGATCTGTACGAGGATTCATGTAGGAAAGGAGGAGAGTGATTCGTGTAGCCCAGAAGTTTTGGATGAAGGCTTTGTTGTTGTACCCATCTTCATCATGGCTTCTTTTAAAAGCTTTTTCTAACATAATTGATCAATACTTTTTAGTTGGAGAGTTTTATTAGGGAAAATGGTACAGAAAAGTAAGATTTATGGATTTATGGGTCACGTTAGGGATCACTTGATTTGATTTTGTGCACAATTGTAACAAATTCAGGAGTATAATCTGAGTATAATTATGTACATCAAGGTTGTATTTGAATTGAATGTCACTTCAAGATACTAAATCCCTTTGCATTGTTTCTGTTTTTTTTTTGACCTATGTAGTATTGTTCAAAACTGATAATCTTTTGTTCAAGTGCAGTGTAAACACAGGAAGTTATTTTTTATCAAAGTAATTCAACTTCAAATTATGGAGAACTCTTTATAAAACTTATTAGTTAGTAATTAATATTGCTCTTACCTATCTTGTATTTCTTATATTTTCTGCAATCTGTTTGTATGCTGTGATTTTTGTGGCTCTCTCCTTTGTTTTGCTAGTAGGTGCCTTAGTTTCCAACCATATAGAACAATGAAGAATATCTGTTAGCTTCCAAACTGAGGTGAACAAATGTCTGGATAGAAATTTACCCCTTATGGTGTTGTTGTGTTAGAACTGTAGAAGTTTCTCTCCTTGTGTTCTGAAAGCTACAAACGAAAACAAGTGAAAATATTGACGCATTTAAAAATATTGATGCACCAGCCTCAAGTCAAAACCTGTCCTCCTAAGTTTACTTGGCAAAGCTCTTTATCTGATCATCCTGAGTTTCTATTAGAAGTTACAAACCAAGAGAGCAATTATATTTGCATAGCGATGCAGGTACTCTGCTCCGTGTCACGACATCGATGCACTTTGACTGAGTTTTCTTAACTGTTATGATCCTTGCAATAATTGATGAAATTTCTTGTCATTTACAGAAGCTTGTTTCCAATGCAATCTAGTTGAGACAACGCACAGAATTTTTGGTAGTAAATACTGCAGGAGTTCTCTGCCTCCATTAGTGTGCTAGTCCATAGTACTTGGTAGGTTGTTGTGGTTATACCCTAATTATGAACAATGCAGTAGGGAAGTTAACTAACTTGTTAGGATTGAAAATTGCTTTTGGGGCTTTTGCATCTTGTTACATTCTGTATTTTAGTTTTTGGCGGTATTAGCAGAGCCGGTATTACTAACAGGGCCTTGTTAGCACTTTCCCTATTATGTCACTCCAGAGTGTTTGGACTGCAAGAGATGTGCGGAGACATCCGGTCCAGTCATCCAAAGTATCTGATGTTTTTAGTATGCTGTAATGTTTTGTAATTTTCCCTAGGTTGGATTTTTTTATATATGCGGTGCTGTTTTCTAATTAACCTACTTTGTCAGAACGAGGCAATCTACATACTTATTCCCTGATGGCAGACTTATTCCATAATGGCAATGCAATTGTAATTGGTGAGTTGGCTGTTAGTAATGGTACAAGTTTGGCTTCTTTTTCTGAGTTTGTAACGATGGCTGGTGGAAGTGTTTGCACACATTCAATGTTGTATCATTATTGTTTTCTCAATGACGCAATTTTTTCTTTTGGGAATTGGTAATAGGTTAAATGATGCAGCAATGGGAGAAAGGCAACCCACTCTGCTGGGAAATTGACTCCCAGAGTAGGATTATGAAGCTCCTTATTATGATAAATTATGTAATGTTTTTGTTACTTTCATAGGTAGTTTTTATATGTTTTGAGTCGATTTTCTTGAATGGTTGGTCTCGTGTTTTCTGATCTCATAGTATGATATGTTTAGTAGCTAATTTCAACAACAAATAAGCTTTTTATCCTAGGCATTATTGCTGGCTACATAAACCAAAATCAGAATAATGTAGATCGAGCACATCTTCAAAATTTTCTATTTATTTTCTTTGGTGGTCTCTTTGCTCTTTTTATTCTATCATGTTTAACTTTATTTGTTGAATTTGTGTATTCGTATGTCTACATTGCATATGAATAAATTATTGTATGTAATATTCTTGCATCTTCTCTTTTATGGAGGTTATGTTTACTTTAGCAAGAATTTTCATATTTCTTAGTTTCTCTCTCCTAGTGTTACCATGTCATACTTATTTTATTTTTTGTGCATGGTTGTTTGATAAAATCTTTTCTTTAGCTTTAGTGGAATGCTATGGTTATATAAAACTTTCATTGTATTTCTCCATTTTTGTACTATGGTTGATATGAATATCGATTACCTTATCTTTTTGTATAATAGAATTTATGTAGTTAAATTGATTACTCATTCAACTTCTTGGTAATTAAGTCAACATACTTTGTTGAGGCTCTATTTATCAGTATACACCATAATATCTCTGAAGGTATTTTACCATTGGCTTTTCTAAATCAATAAAAGGCATAAGTAAATTTCTACTTTTTTATGAATGGCTATATAAGTTGATGAAGTAAATAAATAGTTTGTCTTTCATCATCTTCTTATTGAGTTTCCATAAGTCATTTCACTTTAGAGATTAACTGAAAGAGAAGAGAGAGGGGAAAAGAATGGAGAGGGGAATTCAATAAGAAGAGGAAGAGAGGAGTAAGAGAGAAGGAAGGTATAAAGTGAAGTAATTCAGGGATATAACAGAAAATTCAGATTAAAAAATATGGTCTGGAAAGTTAAATTGTGGTAATTTAAAGGATTTGGGGGACTAAATTATAAATATGAAGATTTAAGAGACTAAATTCTAATTTTTAAAGATTTAAGAGACATGTAAAAACCCTTGTAATTTTCTATCAAGTTAAAGGATCTAGGGGACTAAATTATAAATATGAAAATTTAAGAGACTAAATTCTAATTTTTAAAGATTTAAGGGACATATATATAAAAACTCTTGTAATTTTCTATCTCTACTTGATGCTAAAGTTTATAATCCTAAGACTTTATACTTTAGTTTTCCTACACACCAAATAAGATTGTGCAACTACACACCAAATAAGATTCTTGCACAGACAAAGTACTAATGCTCTTTTTAGTAATAATATCGATTAATTTGGTTAATCTAACCGTAAGAGAACTTAACTTTCACGAGATTATATGAATTCTATATTTATGAGTTAATTTTTTTATCTTCACCTACTCTGTCTAGGAATCCTTTCTCATTTGGCACAATTTTCAAGTTTTGATGTGGCGTGTCGTTTCTAGTGACAATATAACAATCCTTGTTTTTCACTATACGTGAACTCCAATGTAGCGCATCGCTTAGTGGGGGGTGTCTAATGAAATTTAATTTTTAATTCATGTCATAGTATATGATAAGTTTTATATTAGCCATCATAGAAAATTCTTTTTGCATCTCGTCCCATATCTTATTGAGTTTGTTGTAAGGCCCATATCTTATTGAGTTTGTTGTAAGGAGTGAAGCTATATCTTTGCTTTATCCTCCAAAGAGAATGGAAAATGCTTCAGTTTCAGTTATTCTAAGTTGTTCTGTAGGTTTATAGTGATGCAAACTTCCTTGAGTTATGACGATGCACATATAGGCTCTCCTTATTCATGGAATTTTAGATGTAATTGTACGACTTCCTACTTAATCTCAATGTTCAATATTAAGAGAAAATATGGTGCATGATGGTTGAGTAATCTTATCCGTTGTAAATAATTATGTATAAATCATCATTTTCCTCCATGTTGGCTTTGATCATTATTGGTATTGTTAGCTCCATATCCAATGTTATCCCCATTGGGACCTGTATTTTTAATGTTGTTATTGTTCTTGTTGTTGTTGTTGGCATTCATGTCATTGTAGTAAAATGGTGAGTATTTCCACCTATCATGCAGGATGACTCGGATTTGATTTCCAACAATAGCATCAAAAACTTAATGCGACCTAAAAACTTAATGCGACCTAAATTGTATACTCTCTAGTGTGCTATATCTTCAAGTAATACATATGAGTTGGTACAAGATCGCTCTTCATGGGGACAGTGTAATAAAGTACAACACTTTGAAAAGGGGCTACAGTAGTAAAAAGAGGAATTAAACGAAAATAATTTAGTTTTGCAAAAATAATTTGGGAGAAAATATCAAGAGAGACACACCTCACTAGGATTAGATAATAACATCAAGTTTTTTTCTTGGTTGATAAATAGCTTTTCCAATAATATAATTCAACTACATTAGGATAATTGGTCTAATTCAATCGGATAATTTCTCTAATAAATTTTTTTTATTATTTTGTGAAGTAATTGAAAGCAATGGATATCTCCCCAGGTAAATCATTAATTTAAGCATAATTCACCAAAAATAAAGCATGAACTGTGGTAAATTTTACATATAATCCATCACAAGAAAGAGTAATCAATTGAAGCTAAATAAGAACTATCAATGAGAATCTAAATTAAACTCATTGAGAAATAAAGAGAATCGCTCAAGATACAATTTTAGCAATGGCACACATATAGGTAAAGTATAAACTAACTGGTACTCAAAATAGGAGTTATCTCATCACCACAAGCCAAAGAAAGAGATTAAACCATGCATAGCTTGAGAGATCGTTGTCATGAATTCATACAAAATACTAAAGAGATTAACCTCCCTACCCAAGCCAAAAACTCAAGATACAAAAGCTAAGATTTCTTTTAGAAGAGAATAAGAGATAGCTCCCTCAAGCAATATGTACAAGGGTAGTTAACAGCCCCCTCGACTTAGAAATAGTCAACAAGTACTTAATTTACATGGAAACAAATTCTTCAAGTTGATTAGATTCCAATTTGTCATATAAAAACCTGTGTCAGCATATAGAGTAGTGCTTTTTGTCAGCCCACCATCAATGGCGAATTTGTACCGCCATCCATGGCGGCACTGCTATCAATGGCGCTTCAATATCCTGTGAGAACAGCACTGCGCAGGCAATGCCATCACCGAAGGTGGCTAGGAGCTATTGGCGGTGCCTTGCCATTTGTGCATGTTTGTGTTACTGATACGCCTGTTTTGTGCCATTCCTTTGCCTGTTTGTCTTGAAACTCTACATGTACCTATAACAACACTAATGAAGCTCGCATATCACTCCACTGGAGAAAATCAAAGTATAAACATAATATATCAGTTAAATCCTAAATTTAACACAAAGTATATTATAAGCGTATAAAGATACATATGAATAAACATTTCACTTGTAATCATTCCCCCTATGTTATCATGTTTCTGCGTATTTATATGCATGATTTGGGGCTTATCCTAAAGAATCACATGTGAAAGCCGTAATACGGATTCTTTAACACGTTAATGATACTCAAAATTTCAGATTATAGTTTTCTAGTTGTGAGGGCTTCGAATTAATTAGTTATTTCGATAGTGGTAATACAGGTAATTTAATAACATGAAAAACATTAGTGGCACTGGATACTTATTAGAACATTTTGTAGTTTGATGGTCAAGTAGAAAACAAAATTGTTTAGCTCTGTCAATTACTAAAACTGAGTATATTACTTTACGCAGCTGTTATGCTCAAGCTTTTTGGATGACATCTACATCAAAAGACTCTGGTCTAAAAAATAAGAAAGTTCCATTTTGATGTGGTAACAAGGGTGTTTTAGATTTAAGTCACAATCTTGTTAATCATTTTCATACAAAACATATAGATATACGGCATTTTTGTTTGGGGCCATATTGATTAAGATGATATAATAGTTGAGTTGGATTCCCATCAATCAACAACTTGCAAATATCTTCACAAAATTTTTGCCTGAAGAATGTTTTACTCGTTTGAAATAGGAATTGGATATTTTTTGCATGGATTTTTAGCATGTTGACTTGTACTATTAGTGCATCTTACTTTCTCCTGATTTCTTTATTTTAGGTTTAATTTTTAGATTTGATAGGTTCCTTTGTTTCCAGCTCCTTTGTAACATTAACAATAAAAATAAAAAAAGTAACAACAAAAAACAAAAAATATTTCTTGTGTGTCTATTTTAGATGATACGTGCCATAATTTTCTTATGGCCCATAAGTTGTGAATTGACTTGATGAGTCTTTTCCAATCCAGTTTATACGTATGTTCTTGTTGACTAAAATGCTTGATTGTGGTTATAGTTTTTCATAATTCTATTGATGCATGCATATAAGTCATCTCCATAATACAAATTTATTATTTTACTGAGACGTTCTAAAGTTATGTTATTTTCGATGTGTATATTAATCATAATGATTTTTGTATTAACATATGCATTTAAATGTTAAAGAAAAATTGGCTATATGAATCAAATATTCAAGATGAATACAGAAAAAGATGGTATTTAAGTGCAATATACTCATCTCAAATCTACACAAACTGAGTGTTTGTAAAAAATGTTAAAGACCTTACTCGTAGATTTAGTCATTTACATGTATTCTTAAGGGTGTCTATCATGCACTAGATACTTATATTTATAAATAGTGTGACTTCACCCACCAAATAATGTCTATCCTCCTTGTAAGTCCAAACTAACTATGGTGTTTAAATCTATATATATATATATATATATATATATATATATATATTGGTCCATTGAAAGTGAGATTTATTTTATTTTGATCACTTTAATCGACAATAGTTAATTGCGTATTTCGTGTGCTTGGATAGCTATTCTTATGTTTTCCTTTGGTTTTTCGATGACTGTGTTTTGTTGTTTTAATTACTTATATATAGGTAAGACTTGTGTTAATGGAGACCATATCTTGCATTGGTGTCTTCTTGTCAGGCTTATTTTCTTCTTGTCAGGCTTATTTTCATAACACTATAGTTGTATCCAACAATGATATTCATACTTGGACTCTCAAGTTAAGTTATTCTCTCTTTATTCTATTTTGTCTTATTAATCTATATTTTTCATCTTCTATTAGTCATTTTGGTAAATATTTATTTTCCACACGAGGTGACCTATCAGTGCACCTACTGGTAGGACTCTGATAGGTGAATGCACAACGGTGGATCCAAGGATGTTTTCGGCTAGTTGGAATTGCGAATGCTAGTTGTTTTATTTCAAAACAATCCAAATCATTTCAGGATTCTTAGAATGGATGGACAAGGTTAATTATTTATTACATCAATGGTTGAGATCATTCAAAGAGGGTAACTCCTAATTATAAATGGGTTCTAGAGACTGAAATTAGAGAGATTTGTGGATAAATTTTCAAAGAAAGTCTCAAAGAAAAGGATGAAGCTTTTGGTGATTTTGAGATAGTTTCTATATTATCCATGCACTTTCAAAGATGCACTTCATCAATATCTTCTTCATGTTTCAATTTCATCGATTATCTACAAGGGCTTTAAGATCACTCCTTTAGCGCTTAACTAGTATTTTGGTATATTGGTTTCAAACTCTTGTTATGTAATTGATTTATGTCCCATTCAAGCTGTTGTAATTGAGGTTTATAATTTGTTAGATTAGAGTTTATACAAGGAATATGGAGGAACACTAGTATGATGCTAGGATTATATGTTATGTTGGAATACTTTTCGATAGACGACTAATTGGATAGACTGAGATTCAATCTTGTATCTACTTAATAGATTGGTTTGCGATACAAAAGTTCCTTCAGTAATAGAAGTCCCTCTGGTCTAGAGAAAAAGTCGCTATAAAGATTTTCTGAACTACTATAAATACCTCGTTTGTTTTGTTTTCTGCATTTAATTGTTTTAGTTGCCTTTTATTTTCTGCTGCATAATAACTCGGTTAATTTGTTAACTACGATAACATTGATAACAATCTATTCACCCGTTCCTATTAGACTTGTTCCTATTAGACTTGTTTTTATCTCCAGACTTGTTTTGATCTCTACCTAACCGATCCCAACATCAACACCTAATCATAATAAATTAGGGAGAAGAAAACATAATCGATAATTATGATCCGACATGATCCTTTTAATCAAACTTATTAAAGATACAAAACCCTTTGCAAGTTATTCTGCTGCGCTAAATTTCACAAAATTCAGCAAGTTGCTCCTACAGATCAACCTAATGATTAAAGAGTTACGACATGCTTTCAATCATCCATCTTGCAGCCTGACCTCAAAATTCCTTTCCTCACTTGCTTACAACTCTTTTTTTAAAAAAGAATAATAATAATAATAATAATAATAATAAGGAAATAATTCACATGGTATGAAAAACTGGCCTTGGATCTACAGTGTTAGGTTGTCTGGATTCTCCACGATTTTTGCAAATGTCTTTAGGAAGGCAGCTAAGTCCGCACCATAGATAATTCTGTGGTCCGCCGTCACATTCACCTGAACATTATGAGGCAACAAGCTTTAGATCTTAAGAAAATTAAATTCCAAAGTATAATTAATATGCTAGGTCTCAGGATGGAGAGATAAGATCATGGACTTTCAGTAACATCGTAGCAGTCTATAAGAAGATGTTGGATTTTCTTGATATCTAACAGAATGGATACAGAATACGGGTTTCACATGTACTCGGTAAACAAAAAAAAATGCAGAACCAAAGTATGGCTCAAAAATAGATGCCAACCATGAAATAACAATTAAAAATTTAGCGGCTACGATGACCAGAAAAGGTTTGAGGGGCTAGACTAATTTCTATCCTTGTATGAAACCTCGAACCAAAGGTTGCAAATCGGAACTTTGTTAAATACTGCAGAAATTGGTGATTGTAGTTTTACATACAGTTCAAGCACAAGTCGGACATAAGATCCGACCTTGTGATATTGAAGTCAAAATAAGATTTACTCAATAACAATATTGAATGTAACTTCTCCACCAGCATATTAACCATGACATAATATAAAGCCAGTTGCAAAAGTCCGGCAAAAAGCATTACATCAGCAAATATTTAAAGTCCTTCAAGCTTGAAAATGAATGGCATGAGCGACTTGTTACTTCCCATCTTTTTGCCTATTTACTTTTCCTTTGGCCAGTTTGAGCCCTAATCACCTAACCAGAACAGTTTACTGCTAAGAAAGACCGACTTCCCAAGGGAAATAACTAAGTGAAACTGGAAATTAGGGAGGTAAATAAATACAAATAAGCTGCTCCCTAATTGAATCCGTATCTGTTCTTTGATGAATATAGTATTCGTTTTCACTCCATTTAAAAATATAGAATGAATGTGGATAGTCCATACCGCATCCAACATGTCCCAATTGATATCCGAATATTCAAATAATATCCAAATATAAGTGACTATTATTAATAATATAAAGAATGAAGTTGACTTAATATTTTGTAATGCATTAAGAAACTTTTTTCGATGGTGAAGATGGTTATTGAGAGTTAGTATCGTTTTATATAAAGAATACTAATGATATTATAACGAACAAAGTCAACTTAATATTGTTTAATGCATTAAGAAACTTTTTTTGATGGTAAAGGCAGCATTGAGAATTGGCATCTTTTTTATTTCAAAATTATTATCATAACTAATAATATGTACTTAATCTTTGGATCCCATCTAATATTTGCTCCGTATCGACTCTGTCAATATCCCTACCCACAGTGTTCTAATACCAGTTTCATTACGCACTCAAATCGATAGCGAATACTAGGAAAACTCAGCAAGTACTCGGATTACTCTTGCAGAACTTGAAACATTAATATTTTAGTATATATATACAAAAATATTAAATATGTAATACAGGAACACATAATCTCAATACTCAAATGTTGACGGAGACAAATAGAAGCCAACATTTGGCTAAGATTTGGTTAGGGATTTACATAAGATTTCAACAGACTTGTTTTGATACTATGATAGTTGATGTTTATATTGTTTGCACATGTTGTGCACGTAGGGAGTTTTTCTATATTTTTTATAAGACTTCAATTTGAATGTAGTGAAATATTTTAAAATTATTTCGAGCATGTGATTTGTTTCTTCCTCAAATCTTTCCTCAAGTAATTCGTCTGAAAATGAGCATGTGACACGCCTTGGCTTGAGGCTCAAAACTTGTATCAAACCCTAATTCCATCCCAAATCCTTAACTTCACCCCTAAATCTCCAAATTTCTGTCCCCAAATCCTAGTTCTTTTTCCGTGTGGTGTTAAAATTTAGTATTAGAGCTCAAATAACCATCTTCTTCTTCCACCTGTTTCTTGTTTTTTATTTTAGTTTTTGAAAGAAAGAAGAAAAAAAGAGAAAAAAATAAGATCCAAAAAATTCAGAGAGGAAAATCTGAAACAAGAAAGATTTGAAAAAAAAAAACAAAAACAAAATATCCAACAATCATTGGCACCATCTTACCATGACAACAACATCATCATTTTCAATAACCAACAACAATCTCAACAACTCCAACAACTTTAATAATCTCAATAATAACAATCTCAACAACATCAACAATCTCAACATCATTATTTCAACATCTCAAGAGTATCTCAACACCAGCAATTTCATTGGAAATTCCCTTTATTTCATCAACCACAATAGCATTGTCAATCTCAAGTGAGTCAAATCTAACAGTTCCAAACCCAACCTAATAACATTTCCAACCCGTTAAGTGTTTATTGTTGTTTCGGCCCCGTTTCTAACCAGTTTGAAGCACGATTTGCGTCGGATTTGAACTAAGTTTAAGGTGTAATAATTTTCGTTGTTTTCTAAGATGCTTGAGATTTTATACTCCAGAGTTAGCACAAGGATCCCAAGAAACCTCTAAAGGTTCATGCTCAAATGTAACCTACTCTACAATATTGAGAGACTCCTACTTGTATTGATTATCCAATCTGTTAATTCTATATTTTATTCTTGTTATTTGCACGGACTCAAATATATTTTTTATTAACTATAACTTGGAATATCTTGTATTGTACCAATATTTATTCCATACTCTTCTAAATTATTAATAACTATATTTTTTACGTTTAATGGACATTCATTTACATAATGTCCTTTTTGGTTGCATTTGAAGCATTTACAATCTTTTTTATATTTCTTTTTGATAAACTTTCGTTTAGCAAAAGATTTATTCTTTTTTATATTTATTTTTAAATTCATGATTCCATTTCTTTTTGGTAATTCTGAATTTTTTCTTTTTATAGAATTTATTCTTTTTTCTGTAATTATTTTTATAATTACTTCTTGTTACGTATACAAATATATATATAAACTTTCTTTCTTCCCATACTGTCCAGATTCTAAAGAAAAATATAGTATAGTGTTTGGAAGCATACCTCTTCAGTCTTTAACAGCACATCTTTGGAATATATCCCGTATATTCCTCGGATGGTTGGTGTTGACATATAGTTCATGAACTATGCCAACTTTGATCCGGTTACATGACATCTCTAACCGTGGCTTTCTGGTAGAGTTAAGGCCAATGATTAAACCCTTTGCTACTACTGTAGTAAAGGACTAGTATAACAATACTCTTAAAGTTTTTGATGAGCCCATTTATAATAAATTAAATGGTATTTTCAGGTCGTTACAATCTAACGATATGAAAATAGCAAACTACTGGCTGACGCAAATTGAGCAGGTTATTTTACAATTCAAAGATCAGTGCAGACAGTACAGAGAAAGGAAGGCGAGAATGGTAGACTTAGTGCAAGGTCTATGCCTCTACTCCACCACCAACAGATCCGATTCCTTAGCTTGTCGAGAAAAGGGCTACTACACCAGATCTAAACCCTTTATATAGTGATAATCCTTTAAAATACTTTGAGAAAGCTCCACGATATTATACTCTAGAATTACTAGAACAATATCAAAATACAAATATAAGAGTAAACAGTATTATGGTATCACCTTCTGACAAAAAAGAGTTTGCAAAATAAATACAAGAGTTATAAAAATTACAGTTAATACAGAAAAGTTCTAGTCCTCACTCATCTCCAGCATTTTTCGTTAGAAACCATGCAGAGATAAAACGAGGAAAAGCTAGAATGGTAATAAATTATAGAAAACTAAATAGTTGTATAAAGTTTGATGGATATTTTATTTCGTCAGCTGAACAACTAATAAAGCAAATACAAGGAGTAAAAATCTATAGTAAGTTTGATACTAAGTCAGGTTTTTGGTAGATAAAACTAAAAGACCAGATGTCAAAAGAATTAATAGCATTTAGCTGTCCACAAAGTCATTATGAATGGAACGTAATGTTTTTTGGATTAAAAAATATACCACAAATATTTCAAAAATGGATGAACTCTATTTTAGGACATCTACAGTTTGTAGCAGTTTATATATATGACATTTTGGTGTTCTTTAATTTCTTAAAAGAACATAAAAAGCATTTGCTAACTATTATAAAAATATTACTGGACAATGGAGTAATTCTTAGTCCTAAAAAAATAGAATTATGCAAAGAAGAAATATAATTTTTTGGGAAATATATAAAAAAAGGACAAATAGAGTTACAACAACATATTTATAATAAAATAAAGGAATATCCTTCTACATTTAAAACACTTCTGGAATTGTTGCTTATACTGAAAAATTTACTAAAGTACAGCAAAAATATTCTACAAATGATAAGGAGTTACTTACAATTAAATTAGCTCTGAAATCTTTACGGATTTATTTGCTTCATAAAAATTTTGTTATTGAAACAGACAACAAATCTGTTGCTCAATTTTTGAAGAAAAAACAATAAATAATCTTGAAGAAAATCTTCGAAGAATAAGAATTGCTTTATATTTGGAAATATTTAACTATGATGGGAAATATATTCCAGGTTATACTAATATCATTACTGATTTGTTAACTAAGTCATGAACGAAGACGTTGTTGAAAAACTAAAAGGAATGGCCGAACAGGCCAAAAGGCAGCAGCCCCCGTGGCCAACAGTGCCACTAAAAAAAGGAAAAAGAACAATAGAAGCATCGACCTGATCACAAATGTAATTATTAATTCCAGCATGTTTATCCTTTTCAGGAATATGAATTACATGGTAATAATCTTTTAAGTTAAATGGGCATGTATATGTGGTGTCTGGTAAGACTAATTTACTTTTTTCTATTTCTGGAAGAGGTGAGGTCATGTTGTTATCACTAGTTATTATTTTTCTCTCTAATTGTTATTATTTCTATCTCCTTTTTGACCCTAGTCTCTCCGGCTACATGACATCTCTAACCGTGGCTTTCTGATAGAGACCTTCAGTACAAATGTGAGAACTACACAGTTATAACCCATTACCTGCTCATGATTTTTGGAAACCAGAGAGAGAATTTTGTTCTAGTCAATGAAGCTACATTAGCAGTTGCTGAGTTTTTTAGAGTTGCTTATGAAACTGCCATCACGGGGACACATTCAATAGAGGAAGGGCAAACAATTATGCTGTATGATTCTCTCTGATTTCGAAGACTCTGAAATCAGAATCCAGAAAGTCCTAGGGTTCATTGAATCCTTGAGTCTTGGAAGAATAAGCAACAAAGAAAAAGAAAAGTTCTTACTAACTCTTCAGGAATGACCTATGGAAGAAAATAACGCTTGAATTGACAATGAATTGGATGACGAGCAATTGTATTTGCTTTATTAGTTGTTCAGCTGATGGAATAAAATATCCATCAAACTATGTACAACTATTTAGTTTTCTATAATTTATTACCATTCTAGCTTTTCTTGTTGGATATTTGATGGATATTTTATTCCGTTAGCTGAACAACTAATAAAGCAAATACAAGAAGCAAAAATATATAGTAATTTGATGCTACGTCAGGTGAACAACTAATAAAGCAAATACAAGGAGCAAAAATCTATAGGGTTTTGTGTTCTTCCTTCTAGAGGTTCTTCTTCTGTAGTAGATAGACTTTGTCTTGAGTTTTCTAATTCATGTGAAGATGAGGGTACTGATCTATAATCAATACTTCTACTTCTAATCCTTGGCTGAATATTTGATATAGGATTTATAATTGTTGTAGAAATAGTATTACCAGAAACTACGAATTGTTCTACATTCAAGTCTATGTTTTTCTTCCTTTGTTCTCCTTTTCACTCTTTTGTCTCTTTTATTTTTTTTTGTCGCTGTAACCTGGTATCAGTGTACATTAAAGTTTGAACTTCTTCATCAATAAAAGCTCTGTAAGTTTTTATTTTATGTCTGGCTAAATTAAGAGGCATGTTGTTATCATGATTATTGTTTAGCTCTCTATTGCTATTATTTCTTCTTCGTACATATGTAGTAGGAAACGAACCATTGCTGTGCTCTAACTCTCTGAAGCAATGGTAGAGGCTTGTGGTGGATAGACTAAGATGGTCAAGTCCTTGAAGTCTTAACTCTACCAGAAAGTCACGGTTAGAGATGTCATGTAGCCGGAGAGACTAGGGTAAAAAAGGAGATAGAAATAATAACAAGCCAGAGAGACTAGGGTAAAAAAGGAGATAGAAATAATAACAATTTGAGAGAAAAACAATAACTAGTGATAACAACATGACCTCACCTCTTCCAGAAATGGAAAAGAGTAAATTAGTCTACCAGACACCACATATACATGCCCATTTAACTTACAAGATTATTACCATGTAATTCATGTTCCTGAAAATGATAAACATGCTGGAATTAATAATTACATTTGTAAGCAACTAAAAAGAATTTCTATAGATATTAATCAGATAAAAAATTATCTAAACTTAGATAACCATATGTCTGTTTTAACAGTATCAAATAGATCTGTAAACCAGAAAGACAGATTGGGTTTATGTAAGATTAGAATGATGAAATATTCTTCAAAAGAAAAAATGTTATTAATACTAACGAAGTAGATGAAAGCATCTACAAACAGTTTCTTGTTTTGTAGGAAAAGAGTTAACTGGTGAAATATCTAGTCAAAAAGTATATAAATTTTATGAGAAGCATACAGCTTCAATACAATACTTCAGATTCGAACAGGATCAAGATTCTGATCATGAGACTGATAGATCCGAAAGGGATATCATCTCCACTGATACAGAACTATTATCAGACGAATCTTCTTTGGAAGAGTATAAGTCTGAATTTTACAACATACCAGACGAATCTTCTTTGGAAGAGTATAAGTCTGAATTTTACAATAAAGCAGACCAATCTTCTTTTTAGGAAGAAGAGGATACATCTGAACACTTTTTTATAAATATGGAGCAAGGATCCACGTCTGGATAAAAGCTTAAACTTGGTATGCCTGGATATACTCCACCTGTTACACCTTAAGTCGAAATGACATCTGAAAACCAAAGTTACTTAGATCATAGAGAAATATTTGTAAATGATCATATTATTAGAAACAGTAGAAGGGCTAAATTTGGTCCAAATATTCCTCCAAATTTAATATTTAACATAGACAATATTTCATCTAGTAAGCTGAGACAATATATAACAAATTGGATTCAACATATAATTGGTCAAGTTTTTTTTACTACCTGGAACAATTACAAATATGAAATTTGTTTTATATGCTACAAGTTTTTGGGAAGAAATAGCATTAGATTGGCCATCCCAATATAAAAAATTTCATCCTGAAGCTATTAGAAAGATAGAAACAGAACCTACAAAAAAAGATGCTATCGGCAGTATAATTTCACTATTTTTTGCAAATATAACTGGTGAAACACTATACGAGGACCAAAATTTTGAGGAAATTTTGATGAAATTAAGATTATGTGATATATGTACAATAGAGAAATTTGTAAATACATATATCATACAAATATTTAAGTTGAGTTCTTTAGAAAGAAAATTATTCTGGATAAAGGGATTTTTTTCAAAATTACCTTTCCTATGGAATAATTTAATACAAAATAAATATGATTTTATAAGGTTAAAACATTATACTGGAAATGTTCCAGAAAGTACACACGCAACTGGTTTTCTAAAGAAAGCTTGTATGGATACCTTCAAGGAAATCTGTCAAAATACTAAAGCCAATAAACATATGAAAAAATAAATTTTAAGATCAAATCTTCGATCTACTTGTCCTAGGTATGACGAAGAAATAAATGTAAAATTTGGATGTCCATCTGAATACATAACAAGAAGTAATTATAAAGATAATTACAAAAAGAAGAATAAATTCTATAAAAAGAAAAAATTCAGAATTACCAAAAAAAAATGGAATCCTGAATTTAAAAATAAATATAAAAAGAATAAATCTTTTGCTAAACGAAAGTTTATAAAAAAAATATAAAAAAGGTTGTAAATGTTTCAAATGCAACCAAGAAGGACATTATGCAAATGAATGTCCCTTAAACGTAAAAAAGATAGTTATTAATAATTTAGAAGAGTATGGAATAATCATTGGTACAATACAAGATATTCCAAGTGACAATTCGACATTATATGAAATTGAAAACATATATTCAAGCTCAGAATCTGAAGAATTATTTTCAGATTTTAAACGCTTTAATATAAATATGCTTATTATTAGTAAAACATATAATCAAATTAGAATAACACAATTAACGCCATATGCAATTCTTCCTAAAAAGGAAAGAATTAATTTGGCAGGACATTTACTATACAGTGGAAAAACTATAGGCTTAAAAGATATAGATTCACAGAAGTATTTTTAGATTTGATTATACAAATACCATTTGGATATTTTGGAAAAATCCATAATATACCCACACATGCCAAAAATAATGTATTTATTACACATGGTTTAATAGAACCAATGTCTAAAATAAATGTCAGTATATTATTTAAAAATATTAGTTTTGAAGACCAAGACTATATAATAGAACAAGAAGACCCAATAAGGTTATTAATATTACAAAAATATGAAGATCTACCTTTAATCAAGGAAGATTTAAGTGAAATATATAATTCACCAAAATCTTCAGCTTCTAGTTCACAAGTTGGAAAAGAATCATATTATGAATATCGTATATATATAAATACTATTTCAAAAAGACCTGAAAATTCTAACTCATCTGAAATACAGAATGAGAGTATTCAAGATAGTATGGATGAACAATTCATCATTACTGATGAAGACTTAGAAAAATTAAAAGAAGCTATTCCTCATACAGAGAAAAAAGATATATATAAATCTACACCATTCAGATCAAGATTTCTTAATAAGAAAACTTATATATTTGAAAGAATGTAAGGAAATATTGAATTAAAAGGTGATGAGGATTTTACTTCGGTAAGATTTATCAGTCAACAGCAAATTGAAAAATTAAAAAGAAAATACCCGAAAATGAAATACCTTCATATCGGATTAATACAAATAAAAATAACGGGATTATTTCGATCAGGAATAGATACACCAATAATGATAGCATGTCTAGATGAACGCATTATTAACAATCCATTAAACAGTTTAATGGATGGTGCTAAATCGAATCTAGCAAACAGAATTTTTTGGGTAAATATACATCCAGATTTCTGTATAAATCTAGAAGATAAGAATATAGACAAAGTTTGTTCCTTATCAATTAGTTTGAAAGGAATATAATTATTACCTAGATCAAAAGTATTAGGCATACAATGGGAACGTTGTATGGCACTAAAAGATACATCGACTTTTAAGTCCATAACTCCTAATCAGTTTGTTAAACTATTCAAAGTTGGTAACGGAAAAGTTATACAACCTAGATTAGTAGACATTAGACACATAAAATATGATAATGATATGCAAATATTCATTAAGTCATTAAAACCAAAAATACAATTACCGATAGAACAATTCATAGTTTCTGGAATACTATTTCTATAACAATTATAGATCCTATATCAAATATTCAGCCAAGGATAAGTAGAAGTAGAAGTATTGATTATAGATCAGTACCCTCATCTTCACATGAAGAATTAGAAAATCCAAGACAAAGTCTATCTACTACAGAAGAAGAACCTCTAGAAGGAAGAACACAACACCTTTTAGAAACACAAAACCCTAATATAATTAGATTACCTTATGATTGATTTAAAAAGGAAATCACAATTACATATATATATTCCCATAATAATAAAATTAAATTCTTTATCGAAATTTACTATACATGATTTAGTAGATTTAGAAGCTGAAGCAAGTCTTATACAAAATACTTTTATTCCTCAACAGTATTGAATACCGTTAGATAAAAAGGGAATATTAAATAATTTTATGGGTAGACAACAGGCTGTCACTCATAAAACAGAAATACTAATATCTATACCTGATATTAATGGAAATGAAAAAATTTATTCTTTTGAATTTATTTTTTCATCAAAAGAATTTGATATTGATTGTATTATTGGTATGAATAATTTACGAAATTATTTACCTTTTGACAAATACTATTTTGAGTTTGATGGTCGTATGATACCTAGAGTACCATTTCCAGCACCATTATCACCTCATTTTACACCAGCACAGCATAGTGAAGTACATTTAATTGATACAATAGCAAATACACATGATTATTGTACATATAATATTCCTGTTAACAGTCATTTTGAAAAAACTGTTCACCAGATATTAGACCCTTTATATAGTGATAATCCTTTAAAACACTTTGAGAAAGTTCCACGATATTGTAATCTAGAATTACTAGAACAATATCAAAATACAAAGATAAGAGTAAACAGTATTATGATATTACCTTCTGACAAAGAAGAGTTTGCAAAATAAATACAAAAGTTAGAAAAATTACAGTTAATACAGAAAAGTTCTAGTCCTCACTCATCTCCAGCATTCTTGGTTAGAAACCATGCAGAAATAAAATGAGGAAAAGCTAGAATGGTAATAAATTATAGAAAACTAAATAGTTGTATAAAGTTTGATAAATATTTTATTCCGTCAGCTGAACAACTAATAAAACAAATATAAGGAGCAAAAATCTATAGTAAGTTTGATGCTAAGTCAGGTTTTTGGTAAATAAAGCTAAAAGACCAGATGTCAAAAGAATTAACAGCATTTAGCTATCCACAAGGTCATTATGAATGGAACGTAATGCTTTTTGGATTAAAAAATGCACCACAAATATTTCAAAAATAGATGAACTCTATGTTAGGACATCTACAGTTTGTAGCAGTTTATATATATGACATTTTGGTGTTCTCTAATTCCTTAGAAGAACATAAAAAGCATTTACTAACTGTTATAAAAATATTACTGGACAATGGAGTAATCCTTAGTCCTAAAAAAATAGAATTATGCAAATAAAAAATAGAATTTCTTGGGAAATATATATATTAAAAGGACAAATAGCGTTACAACAATATATTTATAATAAAATAAAGGAATATCCTTCTATATTTAAAACACTAAAAGAATTACAAAGTTTTTTTGGAATTTTAAATTATGGAAGAAAATTCATTCCTAATTTAACCGAGAAGATTAAAAACCTTCAAGAAAGGTTAACTGTGGAATAGAGTAAATATAAACAACAAACTGGTGAACAACCAAGAAAATGGAATACAGATAAGATTTCAATAACATTAACAAAATTAGAAGAAAAAGAAATAGAAATGATAAAGTATTTAATAAAAGAACAAAAAGTATTATATTTTCCTTTTGAAGCAGAATTACTTACACTTCAAACTGATGCTTTTGATCAGTTTTGGAATGGAGTTTTAATTGCTCAAAAGAAAGAAATTATTGCTTATACTTCTAGAAAATTTACTAAAATACAGCAAAAATATTCTACATATGATAAGGAGTTACTTGTAATTAAATTAGCTCTGAAATTTTTACGGATTTATTTGCTTCATAGAAATTTTGTTATTGAAACAGACAACAAATCTATTGCTCAATTTTTGAAAAAAAAATAATAAATAATCCTGAAGAAAATATTCAAAGAATAAGAATTGCTTTATATTTGGAAATATTTAACTATGATGTGAAATATATTGCAGGTTATATTAATATCATTGCTGATTTGTTAACTAGGCCATGAACGAAGACGTGCTTAAAAAACTAAAAGGAATGGCCGAACAGGCCAAAAGGCAGCAGCTCCCGTGGCAAACAGTGCCACTAAAAAAAGGAATAAGAACGATGGAAGCATCGACCTCCACCACCACTGGAGTAAAGACATCCTCTAACGAGGAGAAGATCGTCCCTACAGGGACAAACACGGTTCCTACAAGATCCAGCAGCCTAACGGCAACCACTCCTACCGGAGAACAGTTTTAACCAAGTCAAACTATGGCCAGTATAGTACAAAGGAGGCCAATGATTAAACCCTTTGCTACTACCGTAGGAAAGGACTCGTATAACAATACTCTTAAAGTTTCTGATGAGCCTATTTATACTAAATTAAATGGTATTTTCAGGTCATTACAATCTAACGATATGAAAACAACAAACTACTGGCTGATGCAAATTGAACATATTATTTTACAATTCAAAAATCAGTGCAGACAGTACAGAGAAAGGGAGGCGAGAATGGTAGACTTAGTGCAAAGTCTATGCCTCTACTCCACCACCAACAGATCTGATTCCTTTGCTCGTCGAGAAGAGGGTTACTACACCGGATCTTCAAGAGAACAGCAAGCTTTGAGAGAAATTTTCTCAGAGCTCGACACAGCTGACATGGTCAATGTCAGGATCCAAGATTTTGTGAATTTACTGGAGCTTTGTAAAATCAGAACAGAGAATTCAAGACAGCTTGAAGCCGAGTTGACAATACAAATGATGATAATCCTTAATCAGCAGAATTTGATTGAGGACAGTCAACTAGTCTCTTTCTTCAAAACCATGGAAGAGACTGATATACCATCTTTCTTCGATCGGGACGATTTAATTTTTAATCAATTTAATCGGCCTCGATTAATTGCCTATTATAGGGAAATCCCACAGTTTCAAAGACAGATCAAAGTTGGTATAGTTCATGAACTATATGTCAACACCAACCATCCAGAGGAATATACAAAGTATATTCCAAAGATGTGCAGTGAAAGACTGAAAAGGTATGCTTCCAAACACCAGATTATATTTTTCTTTAGAATCTGGACAATATGGGAAGAAAGAAAGTTTATCAAGCTCTACCATTCAGTACAAATGTGGGAACTACACAATTATAACCCATTACCTGCTCATGGTTTTGGGAAACCAGAGAAAGAGAATTTTGTTCTAGCCAATGAAGCTACATTAGCAACTGCTGAGTTTTCTAGAGTTGCTTATGAAACTGCCATCACGGGGACACATTCAATAGAGGAAGGGCAAACAATTATGTTGTATGATTATCTCTCTGATTACGAAGACTCTGAAATCAGAATCCAGAAAGTCCTAGGGTTCATTGAATCTTGAGTCTTGGAAGAATAGGCAACAAAGAAAAAGAAAAGTTGTTACTAACTCTTCAGAAAGGACCTATGGAAGAAGATAACTCTCGAATTGACAATGAATTGGATGACGAGCAATTGGCAAATCTAGAGATTGGTGAATAAAAGCGTGGTGGGACCACTACTCCACCCATTTTTCAAAAGAAACTTTTTAAAGGCAATTCCACCACCTCTCCGACAAAGAATCTTATCTTCAACTCAGCCGACCAGTCACTCTGGAGTTTCCTTCTTATCTCCAGCCTAATCAACTTCAACAAAAGTACTACAATAATTGAAGGCACTCAGTATACTTTAGAAAAAAAAATGATTCTTTAAAAAAGCAATGAACGATGGGGCCCAGTGAGTATCCGGTTGCTTTCTAAAGAACCTAATCTTTTAATAAAGAAGATTGAAGAAATTTTGAAGTCCGGGATCTATAAAAGAAGACCCCTTGTCCCTGAAGAAGATATAGGAAAAATTGTAATCTTTCTTTTTTTTTGAAGTTTTAAGTCTTTGCTTTACTTCCTTTGTTCTCCTTTTCACTCTTTTGTCTCTTTTGTTTTTTTGCTGCTGGAACCTGGTATCAGAACCACCAGGTTTCGGGATCTGAGAAAAGTTTCTAATGAGCCCATTTATACTAAATTAAATGGTATTTTCAGGTCGTTACAATCTAACGATATGAAAACAGCAAACTACTGGTTGACGCAAATTGAACAGGTTATTTTACAATTCAAAGATCAGTGCAGACAGTACAGAGAAAGGGAGGCGAGAATGGTAGACTTAGTGCAAAGTCTATGCCTCTACTCCACCAACAGATCCGATTCCTTAGCTCGTCGAGAAGAGCGCTACTACACCGGATCTTCAAGAGAACAGCAAGCTTTGAGAGAAATTTTCTCAGAGCTCGACATGGTCAATGTCAGGATCCAAGATCTTGTGAATCTACTGGAGCTCTGTAAAATAAAGACAGAGAAGTCAAGACAGCTCAAAGCTGAGCTAACAATACAAAAGATGATAATCCTTAATCAGCAAAATTTGATTGAGGACAGTCAACTGGTCTCTTTCTTCAAAACCATGGAAGAGACTACATACCATCTTTCTTCGATCCCGAAACCTGGCTCTGATACCAGGTTACAACAGCAAAAAAACAAAAGATTCAAAAGAGTGAAAAGGAGAACAAAGGAAGTAAAGTAGAGACTGAAAACTTCAAAAAAAAAAAAAAAGGATTACAATTTTTCCTATATCTTCTTCAGGGACAAGAGGTCTTCTTTTATAGATCCCAGACTCCAAAATTTTTCAATCTTCTTTATTAAAAGATTAGGTTCTTTAAAAAGCAACCGGGTACTCACTGGACCCCATCGTTCATTGCTTTTTTAAAGAATCCTTTTCTTTTTCTAAAGTAGACTGACTCCCTTCAATTATTGCAGTCCTTTCGTTGAAGCTGATTGGGCTGGAGATAAGAAGGAATCTCCAAAGTGACTGGTCGGATAAGTTGAAGATAAGATTTTTTGTCGGCGAGGTGGTGGAATTTCCTTTAAAAAGTTTCTTTTGAAAAGTGGGTGGAGTAGTGGTCCCACCATGCTTTTATTCACCAATATCTAGATTTGCCAATTGCTTATCTTCTTCCATAGGTCCTTCCTGAAGAGTTAGTAAGAACTCTTCTTTTTCTTTATTGCCTATTCTTCCAAGACTCTAGACATTTTATATAGTGATAATCCTTTAAAACACTTTGACAAAGCTCTACGATATTGTACTCTAAAAATATCCATATTTGTATACGTATCCGAAAGAAAAAAACAAATATAAATACAGTAATACCAATATTTGCTCTGTATCGGCTCCGTCAATATCCCTACCCGCAGTGTTCTAATACCAGTTTCATTACGCACTCAAATCAATAGCGAATACTCAGAAAACTCGACAAGTATTCGGATTAATCTTGCGGAACTTGAAACATGAATATTTTAGTATATATATACAAAAATAATAAATATGTAATACAGGAACACGTAATCTCAATACTCAAATGTTGACATCAAATATTGATGGAAACAAATAAAAGCTAACATTTGGCTAAGATTTGGTTAGGGATTTAGATAAAATTTCAACAGACTTGTTTTGATACTATGATAGTTGATGTTTATATTGTTTGCACATGTTGTGCACGTAGGGAGTTTTTCTATATTTTTTATAAGACTTCAATTTGAATGTAGTGAAATATTTTAAAATTATTTCGAGCATATGATTTGTTTCTTCCTCAAATCTTTCCTCAAGTAATTCGTCTGAAAATGAGCATATGACTCGCCTTGGCTTGAGGCTCAAAACTTGTATCAAACCCTAATTCCATCCCAAATCCTTAACTTCACCCCTAAATCTCCAAATTTCTGTCCACAAATCCTAGTTCTTTTTCCATGTGGTGTTAAAATTTAGTATTAGAGCTCAAATCACCATCTTCTTCTTCCACCTATTTCTTGTTTTTTATTTTAATTTTTGAAAGAAAGAAGACAAAAAGAGAAAAAAAAAATAAGATCCAAAAAATTCAGAGAGGAAAATCTGAAACAAGAAAGATTTGACAAAAAAAACAAAAAAAAAAAAACAGACAAACAAAATATCCAACAATCATTGCCACCATCTTACCACGACAACAACATCATCATTTTCAATAACCAACAACAATCTCAACAACTCCAACAACTTCAACAATCTCAATAATAACAATCTCAACAATATCAACAATCTCAACATCATTATTTCAACATCTCAAGAGTATCTCAACACCAGCAACTTCATTAGAAATTCCCTTTATTTCATCAACAACCACAATAGCATTGTCAATTTCAAGTGAGTCAGATCTAACAGTTCCAGACCCAACCTAATAACATTTCCAACCCGTTAAGTGGGTTTTATTATTGTTTCAGCCGCATTTCTAACCAGTTTGAAGCCGATTTGCGTCGGATTTGAACTAAGTTTAAGGTGTAATATTTTTGATTGTTTTCTAAGATGCTTGAGATTTTATACTCCAGAGTTAGCACAAGGATCCCAAGAAACCTCTAAAGGTTCATGCTCAAATGTAAACTACTCTACAATATTGAGGAACTCCTACTTGTATATATTTGGGAGATCTTACTATTCAATGTGAGGATAAGAATCGTAGTTTTATATGCAGAATTAAAGAGTCTGAAGTAAAATAGGCTTTGAAGAGGATGAAATCAAGAAAAGTTATTAGTCCAGATGAGATTCCTATAGAGCTATGGAGATACTTAGGAGGGATTGGTATGAGGTGGCTAACAGATCTTTTTAACAAGATTTGGCAAATTAAGAAAATGTCAAATGAATGGAGGAAGAGTACTCTAATACCTCTGTATAAGAATAAGGGCGACATTCAGAATTGTTCTTACTATCGAGGAATAAAATTCATGTGTCACACTATGAAGCTTTGGGAAAGGATAATTGAACATAGATTGCGATAAACTGTTAAAATATAGGAGAACCAGTTTGGATTTATGCTGGGACGATCGACGACAGAAACTATTTATTTACTTCGTCAACTTATAGAGCAATTCCGAGAGAGAATTAGAGATTTGCATATGGTATTTATTGACTTAAAGAAATCCTATAATAAGGTTCCACGAGAGATACTTTGGTGGACACTGATGAAGAAAAGAGTTCCCATCAAATATATTGACATCATTAAGGACATGTATGATGGAGTAGTGGCCAATGTCAGAACATGTGGTGGTTTAACAAGTGATTTTTCTATCACAATTGGATTGCATCAGAATCTGCATTGAGCCCATTCTTATTTGCTATAGTGATAGATGGGCTTACTAAAGCAATTCAGGATGAGATACCTTAATGTATGCTATTTGCTGATGATATTGTCTTAGTTAATGAGACAGGAGCAGAGGTAAATGCCAAGTTAGAGTTATGAAAGCATACATTAGAATTTAGAGGTTTTAAATTGAGTAGGTCTAAAACAGAGTATATGGAGTGTAAATTTAGTAAATGACGGACCATAAACTATAATGTTATAAAACTGGATAGGCAAAAGATACAAATGAGCAGTCAGTTTAGATATTTCGGTTCTACTATTCAGAATGATGGAGAGATCGATAATGATGTTAACCATAGGATACAAGCTGGCTGGTTGAAATAGAGGAGGGCAACAGGAGTTTTATGCGACCGTAATATTCCGTTAAGATTGAAAGAAAATTTTTATATGACTGCTATTAGGTCAGCTTTATTATATGGCCTGGAATATTAGGCTATAAAGAAACGTCATTCACAGAAGATAAGTGTAGCAGAGATGTGCATGCTCCGTTGGATGTGCGGCAACACTAGGGGAGATAAAATGAGAAATGAAGATATTCGTGCTAAGGTAGGTGTAGCTCCCATCGATGAGAAGATGTGAGAAAATCGCTTACGATGATTTGGTCATGTGCAACGTAAGTCTACAAGTGCACCAGTTCGAAGAGGAGAATCTATCAATGTAGGACAAGTTAAAATAACGAAGGTAAGACCGAAAAAAATATGGATGGAGGTGATACACAAAGATATAGAGTCTAGAGGTTTAAATAAGGAGATATTACTTGATAGAAATGAATGAAGAAGGAATATCAAAGTGATCGATCCAGGTGATTCTTTTTTCTAGTTCATGTAGCCTACCCCAAATATTTGGGATAAAAGGCTTAGTTGTTTTTTTTATTCTTGTTATTTGCACGGACTCAAATATATTTTTTATTAACTATAACTTGCCACGTGATATTTTTTGTGTTGCATTTTATTGCATAAATGGCAACGCATTTCCTTGCATGTAACGAATTTCAGCCATTATGGTGACATATTTTGATCAGTTAGTTGACATTTAATTATAACATCTAGGATTTTGCATATTTACTTGTGTTTGATTGCAACTGTATTCACATTCATATAGGATAATTGTAGCATGCTTTGTAGTGGTAATAACATTTGAGAAGTTATAGATTTTACTGAAATCATGGCTTAACTAACTACAAGGGATCATAGAAAATAATCAAAAACTTAAAACTGGCTTATATTTAGAAACACGAATCGATGGACAATAACTTAATAGACACAATCAAAGGAATGAGAGTAGGTATGAGAAAGATCACAATATTGGAAGAGATAACAATTTTAAGTATGAGTATCAACATGATGATATAACATGGAAGGTCAAGACAGATGTCCCTCCATTTGATAGCACTTATGACCCCCAAAATTTCTGTGATTGGTTAGCAAATATGGACCAATTTTTTTTATTGCTAAGGAATATTAGAGACCTGTAGGGGTTCGCTAAGTTAAAGCTACAAGGATTAGCTAAAGTTTCTTAGATGTCCATAAAGACACGATTAGAGAGAGTGACAAGAACCAACAGAGAGACATGGATCGCGATGAAAAAAGAGCTTAGAAATAAATACCTTCCTACTACTTTAAGGGATTACCTTCTTAATCAGCTATCTAATTTAAGACAAGAAACACGATTATGATTGAGTACATGCGTAAGTTTGATGAGCCTTAGAGTCTATCAGAAAATTAAACAAATGGGTTGGTAACATATAGGAATGGCTAGAAATCCCTCTATTTTATGCATATTAGTTATGAGTATATCGAGTCTAGATCACAACATCTATAGAGTTACTCCACATCCCATAGGAGACAAGTCTTGATCCATCTATAGGCTCACTTACACTGCTCCTGCATCATTAGCATACGAAAATCTGTAGGTAGATTGTATTCAGCAATGATAATTACAAGTCTATTGCAAATGTATATGATAAAGTGCAGGAATTTTAACCTATTTTCAACCTGAGCCCTGCTGATTAGAGTTCATCTTGAGAGGTTACTTTCAAGGAACGTAGAGATTCCCCATACTCGATGTACAAGTCCTTTTAGGTTTTCATGAGAGATTGATGTGACTGCTTCTGAGTTGGATATTCCACCAGCACATAATATTTTGTCAGTTTTTGATGGTGCGCACTTACCTTGGTACTATGCTTCAGTTGGTCCTCAAGCTCTAGTCCTACGTACCGTGTTTTTTTATAGCAGTTGATCTCTAGCTTTCTCCAAGTCTTCCACGACTATTACTACCACCACCATGGGAATGTCAAAAAGCATACACTTGGCTGCCGACTTATTCGATTTGCATGTACTTAGTTCAGTGAAAAGGCTTGCCAAATCTAGAGGAGATTGATCAGCTTCCTCCAGAATTGCACCATTGTTACTATTGCAACCATTTGCCGTGAATATTTCCAAACTAGGGAGAATTGACGAAAACAAATAAACTAAATTTTGGTTAAGTTTTGATTGGGGATTTAGTTAGAATTTCAATAGATTTATTTTGATTATATAATAGTTGACTTTTATCATGCTTACATGTGTAGTGTACGTAGGGAGTTTTTTATACTTTTTGTAAGACTTCTATTTGAAATTAGTGAAACGTTTTGAGATTATTGTGAGCATATGACTTGTTTCTTCCCCAAATCTTTTCTCGAGCGATTCGTCTGAGAATGAATATGTGAGTCGCCTGGGACTCAAATCCTATCTCCTTATATCAATCCCTAATTCCACCTCCAAATTCTCAAATCTCTATCACAAAACCCTAGTTCATCCTCCATCTTGCATCAAATATCAAAAATACTAATGAGCTAGAATGTCCCTAAAGCTAATTAAGAAGATTTCAAAAGTACGTCTCTTAGATTAATAAAATTAAAAATCAGCAGGTATATATGAGAATTAGACCATTTTTAAGTAGCAGATATAAAAAAAAAAAAAAAAAAAAAAGCAATATACTTATCTCTAAAAATATAGAACAAAATTTTCTAAAGAGAATTAAAATATACATGCTGCAAGTCTATTAAAAAAAATAAGATTTACAAGGTAGTAGAGAACTAAGAAAATCTTGATCCCTTTGGCGTGTGTAAAGTTGATGGTTAGGAGTATATGTTATCAGAACAACGATTGAGAAAAAGATTCAAGATCAGTTCCTGATCTTGGCTTTGGGATCTTTCCAAAATCAATCCATTTAATAATAAAAGCAATCTATTTAATAATAAAAGCTGCAAGGTCAAGTTTAGGTAGAAGTGTTTCAGCCCTTTTTTATTTTTTGATCCGATAAGGGTCCGAGTACCCGCTCCATAACCTGAACTAGGCCGAGTCAAATGAATATTCACTTTGTTGCATTTTTGAAAGAGTTTTCGGTTCTCGACATGTACAAAGAACGAGTCCGAGCACTCAATCGAGTATTCGGACGAGTTCTTTGGGTTTTAGTATGCTACCTACCAGAAATGCATAAGCCTTCATCACAAGGAGTTCCAAGATAGACCAGTAAAATGGAAATAAAACTTTGTCACTTATGCTCATCTCTCTGAAGCCCTGCACCTATCAAGGCCATGCAAAATCTCAATTTCATTATCTTCTCCTTCCTCCATACCAACTGACGGTTAACAATCTCTTCATCTATTTCATCTTGAATGACCTGAGGGAAGCTCTATCTGTCCTGGTGGACATCTGAAGAAAAATGTTAAGATCAATCCATGCACTTACACTGCGGAGGTACAAAAGTCACATAGGTTTGGATCCAATCTTTAGGTCTCCTGACTGGGTGACAGACCGAAAATACCCATTCCTTAGCACTTTCCACCATTTTGAGAGTAGTGAAGATACATTCTTCATTGGAAGTAAGTTGATATGCACAGCTTTGAAACTTAAACACAGTATATGGTTGACACAAGGTTCTGGCCATGATCTTCAGATCAATTTTAAAATTACCACCACTTTGAAAATGTCTTTATATGTACATCAGAGTAACTAAACAAGGTCATGCTTCAAGCTTTCCAAAACTACGTATCAAATATATACAATAATACTGGAAGTAGAAGTCCGTCACTTTGAAATAGAAGAAATATTTGATAAATCAGTTTCAAGTAGAATATGGAAAATGATTAGATCATTAACGTACATGCACTTGCAATACCTGGCTTTAGCTAATAATAACCACATCCAAATTGCATTTTATGTTCAACATCATTGCACACCGAGAAGCATACGCTATTAGCTTGTATCACACTTCAAATCTTGGTATAAGCTAATGCTATGAAAAACACAAGTGTATTTCATAATTAACAAGATCTTAGATCAAGCTGTGGCATGAAGGTTTGAACACATTTCAAATATCCATAAATTACGCTTGAGACATTTTGCATCTATTAAACTAACTAAAAGAGCATTTATCTTCCACATACCAAAACCTCCGAACTACATAAAGAAATTGTCAGGGATATGGGCAGGATATGACATTAACTTGTGCATAGTTGACTTCAGTACCATCAAATGTAAACTCATATGTATGCACATAGTTCAACAAAAAAACAAATAGATGTTAAAATGTATCATAGCCTAGGAGTTGTAAACATGGACACGCGTGTCAAACTCCAACTTGGACACTGGATGTTAGACATGGGTTGTACAAAACCAGGAAACAAGGACACTGAGGTATGCATAGCAATGTTTAAAATAACGATAAAGGTAACGTAACGTTTTATCTCTATTAGGTTATATCGCATATAGCGTAACGTATAACGTAAATTACACAATTTTCTATTTATTTAATAAAAATAAATATAAAACTATATAAAATAAATTTTATAAATTAAAAATTGAATTAAAAAATTCTAAAAGAAAAAAATAAAAACATTTATATCCCAATATTAATTCTAAATTTCTAACAAGTTTCACAATAGTTCTCATATTTATCTTTATAATTAAATTACATTCACATCCATAATTTCAGTCATCATCTAAACAAAAAAACAAGATTTCAAACTTATTTTCAATTATTATTAATATTGTAATTTATATTTTGTAATAATCAACTTATGTTATTTCTAATTATATATTTTAAATTAGCTGAGAATTCAATTTAATCAGCAAGTGAAAATTTTCAGTAATTGAAAAAAATTATAATAAGTAAATAAGAATGTACTCACAAGCTAAAAAGTTAATAATGCCATAAATAATCAAATAAGCAAACGACAAGTCGTCAAGTGAAAAAAATACAGCAATTCATTAGCAATGAAAATAAATAATCGACCTCAATATAAAAATTATTTAAAAAATTATTATAAATAACGTAACATAACGTAATTTAACGTAACATAACTTGAAATAACATAGAATAACGTAAAAAACGTACCATTATGGTGAATTGAGTTATTTTCGACTGTTAAGTAGCATTAGCTTCCTATTAGGTTTCATAACATAACATAACGGGTTTCATAATGAGTTTTTTTCAACATTGATGTATAGTTACTATAAATATGTGTTTTTGACTTATCCAAAAACTAGAGAAAAGGATATGACTATGTAGGGGTGTGTACTAGCTTTGTTATATGGTATGGAATTCTGGGCTATAAAGAGACGTTATTCATATAAGACAAGTGTAACAGAGATGCACATGTTTCGCCGGATGTGCGACAGCACTAAGAGATATAAAGTGAGAAATGAGAATACTGGTGTTAAGGTAGGCGTAATTCTCTATCGTAGAGAAGATATGAGAAAATTACTTATGATGATTTGGTCATATGCATCATCATAAACCTACAAATACCCCAATTTAATGAGTGGAGCTTATCAATGTAGAACAAGTTAAAAAGAGCGAAGATAGAACTGAAGAAAATATGGACGAAGGTGAGACGAAAATATATGGATGCTAGAGGCTTAAATAAACATACGTTGCTCGATTGGAATGAGTGGAGAAGGATCATCCATGTAATCGATCTGGTGTGATTCTCTTTTGGCTCATGAAGCCTACCCTAAGTATTTGGGATAAAATGCTTAGTTGTTGTTGTTATATATATATATATATATATATATATATATATATATATTTGCCATTCCTATATGAGAGAAATCAAGAATCTAAATTAAAAAAGTAGTCAAGAAACAAGTTCAAGTAAAATAAAACAATAACCATTTGTGTAAGAGGAACAATGTACTCAATCATATACATATTGTAACTAGCTGTTAGACATTTGCAAGGGTCTAATATGGATGGACCTGTATGTCGTGTTTGACACAAAGTTTTTATTTGGATAATTGTCGATTAGACATTTGCAAATGTCCAAAATGGAGATCTGCATGTCGTGTCTGGGGTGGGCCAGGCACAATGTTCTTATTTGGGGAAGTGTCGTACATATAGTAGGTGCACAACACAATTACATTTACTTGACATTATTTAATCTATCCATGCACTGGTCATTCTTTTCATCAAAAATGGGATAATACTAAAGCTTTTAAAGAAGTAATTGTATCGGTCCTAGGATAATCTCAAAGATTCTATCATTCACATCGGGGAAACAATATAGAATATTCCAGCACTTATACTGTTTTTGAGTTTTATAGGGCATTGTTTTGTATGACTCTGAATTGACTGTTAGACTGCATTTTTTCAGCTATTAAGTAAACATGTCATATCTAGTTATCTACTTAGCATTCAATTTCACCAGTGCTTTGTGTTGCTGACACCTTGTCAGGAAGTAGCAAGAATGGGGAAAGAAATAGGTGAAGGCATACAAAATTTAATGCACACGCTAGAGATTATATCAACAGAAGAAATTATGCTTATATTTATCTAATCATGAAATTGATTTGCCTTGGAATCAGTAAGAGAAAGACCAATCTAAAGCTGCTTGAGGAGAATGACTAGCAGCTACTCACCAGCTTAGCAGCATGGATATATAGGATATGAACAACTGTCATTGTGAGAAAGTTTAAGTTTCTTATACGAGAGATATTGTTCATTCTGTGATTGTTGTTTTCCCTTAATCGAAGTGCAGCTATCATATGACTGGGAAGAAAATTGCCCTGTTCACTATGTATATATAGAAAGACTCGTTTCTTTGGTCTCCAAGTAGAGGATACAATGATTTAGAGGTCTATTACCATTGTAACATGTATAAATTTAGATTAAATCAAAACATTGTATCAAACTCCCACTGTATAGTATGATCCACTCGTCATTTATTTTTCTGAGATGCTGTATAACATAGTTTGAAGAGAACCTCAATTTACATTTCAGAAATTTTACTTGCACAAAGGAAAAAACAGACAGGAGATGCAAAATATGGAGACACAAGATTATAAAAATTGTAAGCTAAAATGAGCATAGTCTGTGCCTTGTTTTTAAATAAAAATACTTAAACAATCATATATATAATGGACAATCTTCCCAAATTCAAAGAGGAATTTCGTGAGTTGATTAAGAAGCAAAGAAGTTCCTGGTGGTTACAAGCCATTTTTTGACATGAGCCATCTCAAGACAGGAAAGTAGATATTGCTTTAGGAGTGCAGAGGTACAGTCAGTTGCTTGTGGCTCTTTGTTCAGTATTCACAGTCTTCTTTGGAATTCTTAACTTACTATATCCATAGTCATAATGAAATAGGTAAAGGACAAAGAAAAAGGAGGTATCGTATATGGAAAACTTGTTAAAGATGTTCCAAAGGTCATTGAGGTGTTGAGATTACTAACATTTCCAGATCTGTGATGCACTTCTCAACATGAGAACTCTTCTATCTCAACTTCTAATAGGTATTCAGCCTTGTCATAAAAGTAAAATTTATGGTCAAAAACTTCCTTTTCCAGCCTTTTTAACAAATTGTGGGTTTGCATGATCAACATCTTGCTGAAAGAATCATGATCAGTTGCCTCCAAAAGAAAAATACATTCCACAAAAGCCTTCCCATAACAATCATGTTTAACAGTCGGAAGTAATCAATCATTAATCATGATGAATTTTTGTGTTTTTCCTTCCCATTTGGATAATGGGCAAGGGCATAGGAGGCAATAAGCTTTTATTATGGGATTACATAGGTGTTATACAGATGGGTTATTTTGGTTGGGAAGTTTTGTATAGGGGTTATGGTGGGATTAAACACTCAAAAAATTAAGAAAATCCTAAAGTTGCCTGCAGTTGAGCAATCATAGGTTCACTAATCTTTAATGTAGAAGTGTAAAACGAAGGTTTCAAATGTCTGCCCATACTGAATGAATAACGAATATCATATCCAATTCCGATAAGATTAGGCCTTATAATATCAATACAGATATTACCAATAACGTTGATTTTTTTTCTAATATACCTGGCATAGCCAATATTGCAGGTTATCAGTAACATAAGCTATAGTGAATACTTAGACCAGTTCCCAGATTTTAAACCTTATATAGAAATTGCAATAAGACAGTTTTATTGCAATAAGACAGTTTATTCTTCAGATTTAATAACACAAATAGCTAAATGAAGTGTCTTGGAATGTCATCAAGTGACATTTGTCGAGAATTTGGAAACTGGAAAGTGCGGAGAAAATACAAAACACCACTATGCACAAGTGCCAACAGAGAATGCAATAGTTTTAGAGCAAAAAATGATAGAGATAACTTCGGCAACATATAATCTAATATTGTACTATTTTTTGACTGGGCCTGGCACACAACAAAATTTGGAGCGAAGGCTTGATGGTGATGATTATGGTGCAATGAGTGAGGATTTTGAGGAGAAAGACTTTTGTGGCTAGGAATCTATGGCAAATTTAATTTCCTAATTTGGTCTGGCATAGCTCAAAACACTGCACAAGGTTTGATTATTATGACATAGGGCCTATGAGGGCAATGAGGAGAATAACCAAGAATACCATGAAACTACGCAGTGCAGTGTTCTAAAACCCAGATTACTCGGACGAGTACTCATCCAAGTACTCGAGCTCACTCAAAAAACAAGTTGAGTTGTGAGAAATCATTTAAAAATTCAGACAGAATGAGTACTCAGCCAACTCGGTCGAGTACTCATCCAAGTTCTAAGTTTTAGACTTGATCTACTAGAAACTCACTCATTTTTTTCTCTGCTTATTTTTTTTCAAATTTTTTCGTTCTTTTCATTAATCTGTAATTTTTTTTATTTATATCACAATTTTTTTGCAATATTTTTTCCTGGATTATAGGATTTATAGAAGGGGCAAAACATTTAATTTTCTTTCTTAATTGGAAATCTATTTTGATTATTATTTGCAATCTCTTTTTATCGATCCAATATTTTTTTCTCAACTATTTTTTCAGTAATCTGAATTAGACAATTATAGGATATTTAAAGAGATAAGATAGAGATAGAGTTATTTTTTCATAAAAATTATAAATTTGATTAATAGATATAGCTCTAAGAAGATATTGGACAGGTATGAAATTTGTTTTATAATATTTATAATATATAGATTTTTAGTATTATGAAATTAAATATTTTTCTATGACAATTATAGTGTGTGTGTGTGTGTGTATATATATATATGTATATATATATATATGTATATATATATATATGAGAAAAATAAAAATGAGCTTACAGCTCACGCAAGTTATCTGAACTGTAGGTCAGTTCCACTATTTCTAATAATCTTTTAAAAAAATATTGGATTATGATCTCGACCCCCTAGAGTTCACTCATACCCAATTTCTTGGATTTTAGTTTTGATTTGGTCCTCCATCAAGTTAACACAAAATTAACGGTTTTTAATGAATAAAATATTTTGTATGCACTTGATGAAAGGGTAAATGAATTCCAAAATTTATGAAATTTAATCCGAAAGAAGTTATGGAGGTAGAGATAGTAATTATTAAAAAAAATTGAAGAAAAATCATTGGATCATTATAGTTTTAACGCTAGCTCACGTAACTTTTCCTTAGCTGGCGGCTCACATACAGTAATCCCATATATATATATATATATATATATATATATATATATATATATATATATATATATATATATATATATATATATATATATATATATATATATTCCAAAGTCTAAACGAGTACTCACTAATTGCTCTCGGGGCGAGCGTGTAATTAAACTAAGTTCTAGAACAATAGTATATTGCATGATGTGAAAAACAAAAAGGCCATGTTGACTTTCAAACAATTTCCTAGGACTAAGTTTCAAGTAGGCAGAGTGGCTTTTCAAAACTAAACGATACAAACGCTATTAAGGATAGTTAGCGTAGAGGTAAGTGGGCGACTCCACATGATAAGCATTCATCAAAATGAGTCCCCATGGATTATTTTATAAATAGGACATAATGGAGGAATGCCTAAAGCTAAGGAGATTTGTTTTCTCTAGGATGTTCAAACTACTTTCATTTACATAAAAAACTTTAAAAAAATGATGAAATTTTAAAAATTAATAATGCATGAGTACCTAGAGCATGTGCAGTAAATTATCAATAAATAAACTAGACCTCTATACAATGACCATTAAATCAGGTGACTTATCAAAAGCAGGATTTGCAACCAAGAGAGGTTTTAACTTTTAAACTTTCCAAATAAATTACAAGCTTATGCAATTGATGCGTTACTGCTGGTATATATCTATTCCAATGTATGACTTTAGCCAGTACAGCAATAGCAGCGCATAAAACCTTTATCCTGAACCTTGAGGGTCATCTGTATTAACTCTTTTAATCATTTGACTCTATTAAATACAAAGCTAGTGATGATATAGCTAGCTCAACAACAATTCCTTGCTGCTCCAATAGCTATGAACTTATCATTCCTCTAACTTGTGAACAAAATATACCCATCAGGTGACACAGTTTATCACCAAAAGATCATCTTCTCAAGTTGGCCTAAGCACACATTGATAAATAACACCTCATCATGTTATGCAATCGTCTTTCAATGAATATGAAAAATTTCCCAATGCAAAAATGTAGCTAATAAGACATTGTCTTTTCTATAGAGAAAATATATGTCTCTCTTGCAGTCTACTACTTTTAGAGTTTGTTTCATACATAGAAATAGACAACAACAACAAACAACAACTAAGCCTTTTATGCCAAGTATTTGGGGTAGGCTACATGAACCAAAAAAAAAAAATCACCCCGGATCGATCACTTTGATAATTCTTCTCCATTCATTTCTATCAAGTAATATCTCTTCATTTAAATCTCTAGAATCCATATATTTTCGTATCACCTCCATCCATATTTTATTCGGTCTTCCCTTCATTCTTTTAACTTGTCCTACATTGATAAACTCTCCTCGTTGAACTGGTACATTTGTAAGCCTACGTTACATATGACCAAACCATCGTAAGCGATTATCTCGCATCTTCTCATCAATGAGAATTGAGAGCTACACTTATTTTAGCACAAATATCTTCATTTCTCACTTTATCTCTCCTAATATTACCACATATCTAGCAGAACATGCACATCTCTATTACACTTATCTTTATACAAGAAAATTAAGAATGCATACTAATTATATTTAACATAAAATTAGAATGCCTCCTAGAATATAGTAGCATTTTATTGAAATGATACAATTGAAATACATGAAATGTTAAACTGAACTCACCAACATTTTACTCTGCACACTGAAGAAACTGTCTTTGTCGGCCACTGGAGTAGGCTTAGATGCTCCCACAGCCATAATAGCCCCCTTCAAAACAGTCAATCAAGTCACTTGAGGTGTATAGAAGCAAATATCTAAATAATAATTAAAAACCCACCTGTCCAGGAGGAAGAATAGCATCAAATCTGTCTACCCCAAACATGCCCAAATTCGACAACGTAAATGTTCCTACAAACAAGGGATCATACTCATAACTAAGCAAACTATTCACTCTTCACAAAATTATGAAATAAATCGAAGGAATTATAGCAAAAACAGACCAGAATTGTACTCGCTTGGTTGAAGCTGCTTCGAACGAGCCTTGTTTACCAATTCCTTCCATTTTTGGGATAGCAAATAAATATCAAGCTGCATTACTAACAATTAGCCAAAGGAAAATGATAAGACTATAAACATCAGTTACAGTTTTCTACACCATTACACTGACCTTATCTGCATCCTGGAGAACAGGGGTGATAAGCCCTCCATCAATTGCCACCGCCACAGCAATGTTAATGTTGCTATTGTAAGTGAAGCTCTTTCCGTCCTTGCAGCTTGCGTTCACAACTGGATGCTGCACCAGTGCCATTGCTGCGGCCTTGGCCAACAGTACTGTCATGGTCACACCCTTTGGCTTGACCTAATGTCATCATTCCCATCAGCAAATAATTTCACAAACCAATTAAACAAACAAGTTTTTATTTTTTAAATAAATCATTATCAAACCCCAGATCACTTATTTTCAAAAAAAAAAATATTGGAGAAGTAATCAATACAATTTTTAAACAATACACCGAAAAGACAAATGACACACAGATCCCATTCTAACAAAAAATATCTGTTAGTGTCTAAATAAATGATAACATTACTAATAATAAAGCTACAGATAAAACTTGCCTTTTAATGGAGGGAATACAAAAAATCGAAAAACTTTACAAGTAAGCTAATAGAATACCAGATTTAAAAAAGAACCCACGCATATAATCAGTTAACTAATTCAATAAACAAGAAAATTTAGTAAAATTAATTTTTTTTCAGATCAAAATTTTCTATCAAATAATTAAAAGATCCAATTCTACACATTGTGACATTTAATCAGTCAATACAAGAATGCAAAATAAACAAATCAGGGAACGAGAAATTATACCCTTTCGTAGAGAATGTCAAGCGTATCCATGCTAACCGAATACCCAACTCTAAAAGTTGGCACGGACAGGCTCTCCAACATGTTCTTCGACACAGCAGCCTGCATAGTGGTGAAGGGCACGACTGTGGCGCCCGGGATTGGCGGCAGCGCAGCTGCAGGCGCTTTAGCAGCCGCAGGAGCACTGGGCTGGGCCGCAGCAACCGCTGGAGCGGCAACAGCAGCAGGTTTCTTTGACTCAATCTGGCTGCAGCTTCCACATCAGCGGGCGTAATTCTCCCGTACGGCCCAGTCCCCACCACAGATCCAATGTCCACCTTGTGCTGCTTAGCCAGTTTCTTCGCAAACGGCGTGGCCACACTTTTCCTGGGCCCGTCACCAGCTGCCGCTGCTGCTGCGGGAATAGCTGGAGTAGATGCTGCAACTGCTGGTGACGGAAGTGGTGATGATTCTGATGTTGCTTTGGTGGGCTGAGAAGAGGATTGCGCCGCAGCCTGGGCCTTGGCCTGGGCGACCTCTTCTGCGGACTCGGCGAGGAGGCCCCGATGGGCGAGCCGACGGGTGCGACGTGACCCTCGGGGACGACGATGGCGGCGAGAATGCCGTCGTAAAAGGTCTCGACGTCCATGTCGGCCTTGTCGGACTCGACCACCACCACGCTCTCCCCCTTGGAGAGGCGGTCGCCTTCCGATTTGATCCAGGACACAATCTTGCCCTCGGTCATGGTGGAGGAGAGCGCCGGCATGAAGATCTCGCGGATCTTGGCGCGAACGGCAAGATGGTGGCGGCGGAGAGGGGCAGAGGAGCGGCCGGAGGGGAGGAAAGGGCGGGCGGTGGAGATGGAAGAGGAGAAGGAGATGTTGGCCGCCATTACTGCCGAGGATTGATACAGTGGTGACTGATTTGCAATTAGAAGAATGAATGAGATTGAGACTAGAATTGTGGGGAAGTTGTCATTAGAAATGTCAAGGTGGGGCGGACAGCTCGAGGGAGGGCGTAGCAGTGTTTACATCGACGAAGATTGGAGAGGTACTGGATGCGCCCTTTTTCTTAGTGAGCTCCAACATTTTGGGAAAAAATAATTTTCCCTCCTCACTAAGAAAAAATATGGGGCGCATTTAGAAATTCTCCGCAAATTGTGGGTGGGGGGCAGCTGAATTTTGTTTGGTTTGAAAGTGGCTGCTTCGACCGAACCAAAAAAGATGGATGTGGCTTTCTCGGGATTTCTGCATTCAGGTTGAATCTAATGTGCGTTCGCAAACGAAGCAGGTTCGGTCCTGCGGGGCAATTGAATTTTGTTTGGTTTGAAAATGGCTGGTCCGACCGGACCAAAGCAAGATGAATGTGGCTTACTTGGGATTTCTGCATTGCGGTTGAATCTAACGTGTGTTCGCAACCAAATTCGAAGCCAATAAAATATTTTTTAAATTCGGTTTTCTACTTAAGCCCCGTTTGTTTGCGATGAAGTGACATAGATGGAAACATAACTTATTTCCACTATTTTTACTATTTGTTTACTGCATAAGTAATTTTGAAGTTATTTCTTATCTCCTGACTTGAATCTTATGTAGCACTATTACTTTTCAATTTTTCTGCCACTCCAAAGCCATGGAAAAAATCGGTAAAAAACTAATTAAAAAATTAAAAGATTCCTTTTCATATATCATTTTCTCTTCAAAACAGTACGAGTCTCCTCACCTCCTTTCTTTTGCAGTAGGCCCTTTATTTTTTTCCCTTCGCAACAGGTCCTTTGTTCTTTCCCATGGACTACAATTATAATTGGAAAAAAAAAAAAATGATGCTTTGATCTACCATCTCCAACTAAGTAAGTTTTCGAATCTTTTCTTTTTAATGATGTCTCTACTAAAAATTAGATTTTTAATTATTTTTTGGAGCCTTCAAATATTTTAAATTTAGGAGCCTAAATTATTTTAATTTTGGGATGATTTTTAGCTAGTGAACTTAGGACTATACTTGCATTTTTTTTTTTTTTTTTTTTTTGCTGCGGATTTTTTTAAAAGAATTTTAGGGCATTTCTTTTCATCTCTAAGTATATAAAACTGAAGTTTTAGTTTTTTTTATTAGACCTTACAGCTTTTCATATTAGGATCCAAAAATATATATAATTTTGGAGTAATTTTAGTTTTTATAATTTGATAGCTCTTATGTGAATCATCTGATCTACTAAAATTCAAATTTCTAGTTGTTGTATGCAACTTTCTTATTGTTTCTTTTTCATCTTTAGATATATAAAAATTGAATTTCTATAATTGTTTAGAAGTATTAGATTACTGTAATTGCTATTATATTTTATTTTTTAACTATTACAACCAGACTTTTAATTACAATTTTTCTACTGAATTATTCTGTCATATATAGTCTAAATATCTTTCAAATATCTAATATTCTATGTTATTCCTTCACCTCCTCAATGAAATCTAGCTCAATATATAGTTATATGAAACCACACAAATCCATTTAGACATGAAATTCAAGGATTATTCATGTCAAGAAATTAAAATAGTTTCCACTACAATATGACCCATAAGATCTTTTCTAAAAGCTTTCAACTCTATTAGATTTATATGTAAAGTTTGATTTCAATTGATCGATTCTTACGTTTTCAAAATAATTTCTTATTGGAACCTGTCATTTTGTTTTACATCTAAAATTGCATAGTTGTTTTCATTATGAGCTTTATTGGAGGCTTCATGGGGATGGTATCATCGAATCAAACTTCTTCAGTATAACATGGCTGGTTTCTTAAATGATTATGGAAAATTTTCATGGTAATGTGAAATAAACCTGGACACATGACATCAGTACTAACTCACCGCTCTAGGCACTTGCTTGCACGTTTGCTAATTGCTTATTCTTGATTCATCTGTATTGACTTTGATAGACACGGCTAACATAGACACATCACTATCTTGGATTGTTTCTCTTGTACTTCTAATAGTACACATGTTCTTCTCTATATATTCAACTTGTCGGGGTTAGTCCATTAGGTTCCAAACCCAGGTTACTAACATGATGGAGTTACCCGCTTCTAGTGTTGGTTCATGCTATGATCCGACTATCTTACCATATCCCTTATGTAGATGAGGAGATCACCTTACGGAGATTTGCCAAGGCATCTTGTTGAGCCTGATAGGTTTTCACTGGACATCCTAGATTTGGCAGGAGCTATCAATTCGTAGTGCCTCGTCTGGTTCTTATCACTTCTTCCTTGGATAGTAGAGCGAAGGGTCAGCAATACGTCATTATCAATGCACCTAGAGAGGGCCCACACTACAAGTAGTGTGGCCAAGGGAATCATGAGACTGAGCAATGTGAGTTGCACAGGGAGGACCAACCCACTCAAACCAATCGGTGCATCATGGACATAGTTGTAGATATGGTGATTTAGCATTCAACCAGTTTGGCCTATCCTTGTTTTGGGTGATGGACCTTACTGGACGAAGTCACTATGTTATCTGTTGTGTTACTCCTGGTATCGAACTGAGGACCCAGATGTGACTAGTAGTAGTCAGCGTTGGAGCCTTAAACGCTATTTTAGTTCAGTCTTCTTCAATCACCTTATGTCCTAGATCTATATTTTCATTTATTTTTTATACTTTTTCGAGGCACATTTTATTCGTGTAGCGGTCTAGCTGATATATCATGACTCATGTTTGTATATACTTCTTATATATGGATAATGCAGCTCTTCATTATGTTTATGTGGTTAATAGATATATTTTAGTATTATTTCTTATTACCAACTCAAATCTTAGTTTATATTTGTGAAAGCAATTTAATGTCTCATGCACATAACTTTTTTAGAACGTGTCCACTGGATAACGCACTTCGTTTTCAGAGTAGGTGAGAAAGGGACGTTACATGCTTTTATATTATTTTATCCCTTGGTTTTCTTTCTATCTTGACATTTCTTCTTCGATGGCTTGATGATGAGATTGACTAAATCTTGGGCTTTTATTGCCTACCATAGCAAGTGTTTGATGTTATTTTTTGTTAATTCAACTTCCCAATTTTTCATATACATAGATCTTTCAATGTTAATGAGAGTAGGCCGACTTAGTATAATGTATGTTAGACAACATAGTGATTGAATGAGCTTTACAAGTATAGATATAGTTTCCTGGGAGTGGTTACTAGTGTATAGGCATCCTTCTCCACCTTGGAATAGGTGACTTTAAAGTCCTTTAGGATCCGAGTCACATAGTAGATCAATTTTTGGATTGAAAAGTCTTTGTGAATAAGGACTGAGCTCACAGTTTTGTGGTGACTGAAAGGTACAGGAACAAATCTTTTGCAAGAAGTGGCCAAGCTAGGAGAGGTTGTGATTGGAGATATATCTTTAATTCTTCAAATGCCTTTTATGTTTCTATGTGATAGGTGTCATACTTTACATATTTATATCTCAATTTTTTTATATAAATAAACGGTACTCGGATATAAGTTAATGTGCTTTTAGTTTATAGATGATTGAAGGAAAGATGCAACTAAATCAGTGGAAAGAAGACTCAAACCAAGATACTTCAAATGTAACAAGTGAAGATTCAACAATTAGCCTGATTTAGAGTACCAAATTGGAGTTTAGAGTAGATTAGGAGATAACCTAAAGATTTGAGATTCAGTAACAAAAAATCTAGAGCCAAACTCAGCAATTTAACTACTACCTAGCGGTCAACACCCCAAGCCAGTAGTTTAATTCGGTCAAATAGGGGCCAACTTTTTTGGGTCAATTTGGATATATATTTGGAGTTCTTTTAATGATATGGACCACTGCTACCTGACGGCCAATGCTGTTACCTGACGGTCAACTGGCTGAATCCGCAACTGATTTTTCTTCTAGATGACTTATAATATTTTTAGAATTCTTCTAGTGTTGTTGGATATGAATTAGCATCTTCGAATTATAAATAGGATTGTATATTCTTGTAAACTATTTTATGCTTGATTAATTAAATTAAACTTAGATGGTTGTTTGCGAGGGTTGACGACTGCCATAAATTTTCTCTTCTTGTTGGTCTTCTTATGTCTCAATTGTTCTCTCTTGATTATGTAATATCATTTGTTTTTTAGTTATACTTTTGTTGTTTTCATAATTAATATAGTTTTTATTGCTTCTAATACATGATTAACTAATTTCCTATGAGTTTAAGATGTTGATGAAGCTAGGAATTTTATATATGTACTTGTGAATCTTATCATTTCTCTATATTTGAATTTGATGATTATCCCATAAGTTAAATTAAAGAATTCAATTCATAAATATCAATATTTGTTAGGCTACTTCAGAAGTTTTGATACTCCATCCTTGCTAAGACTTGGAGTTCATAATTTAATTTAACAAATTAGTAATCTGCATGATTTGATTCAATGATTCTTATTGTCTTTATTGATTTATGCTTGAGTTTGCTTTCTTAATATTTCATATTTAGGAATAAAAATGAATTGATTTCAGAATAAAAAAATCATATTTTATATGTTACGTGATTGTTCATAATAACTAGAAAGGGAAAAGAAAGAGGATCAATATTGAGAGTGCAGGTAGGATGAATTAGAGATCCAGAAGTACTATATGACATAAGGGTACAATAAAAGTTACTAGTACAAATTCGAGAGTTAAATTCTTAGGTCTGAATGCCACCTAGCGGATAATACTGGTAGGCAATAGCTTAGTTTTATTGTAATGCCCTACTATCTATCAGTGAATAACTGAACCGTTCGGGATCGCATGATAACATGACAAGCCTTACAATTAATACATTCATTGCACAATGAAAATAAATTGAATACAATAAATCATATGATAATTAAAATTTTCTCGAATAATATATCTTTATAAAAATTTAGATCTAATAAATTCTCACAAAATATCTCAATAAAGTTAATCTCGTAAAACTATCTTATTAACTCTCAAGAAAAGTATATTATTACAGTTTCAGACTAATATCAAATTCACTAATTTGGAAAATAATATCTAAACTATCTAATTATGCAATCTTGATAATCTCTTGAAATACTCCAAATCTTGCATTATAACTGGTGAATTAATTTCTATATCTAGGTCTGACCATGTCTCTGGGTTTGATCATACACAATTAGGATCGTGAGTAAAATGACCAATAAACATAAAAATAATAGTAAACCAATAAAATATACGATAAAAATATCCAATAGAAAAATGACAAAGTTATAAATAACAAATACATACAATGAAATTCTTATAAACCAATATCAATAAACTATGTAACGAATAACAAGGAATACATGGAAAATAATAATAACACAACAATCTTTTTTTATATACATGTTTCCATCTTATTTAATTAAATTCAATAGTAAATTTTATTATGGCATTTTGAAATCACAATCACATATAGATATTAGTATGGATCCTTATTCACTATGGAAAAATAGATCAATCAATAGTCTGTCGGAGTCTATCCCACTTGAGTTCAATGACAATGTCAATGTAGCCCCATCCCGTCTAAGCTCAATGACAATCGAATTAATAAATGAGATTTTGATAGTTCAATTACAAATATAGCGCTAAATCTAACAAGCTTGGTTTTCCCTTACATAACATATATGTTCAATCTATTTTATTTATATCAATTCAATATTTCAATTTAGGTTGGTGATGTATATGAGTTTAATATCAATAATTATTATGATGTTAATAACATAGCAATCCATCTTCCATTTTAGTTAATCTTTACCTATGCAATCATTCAAGTTCAATAATTGCAATTACATGTAAATACATTTGGTAGTTATGACCAAACCCACAAATCAATGATTAACTATTATAATTGATATTTAACATAATAAAACAAATCAATTATTATTACTCCTATTAGTCATAATCAATTACTTGCAATACTAAGATTAATTGTCGAAAGTCAATCCTTACTGTCGAAAACCTTTTTCATTTTAGTCACTTTTGCAGTGACAGCAAGGGACTATTGAAGGTGTTGTCGAAGGCTCTGTTGACATCACCCTTAAAAATGTTGTTCTAGAGGAGTACTGTCGAAGCCATTGTATATAACACAATGAGAAAATAGCACAGTAAGGGCTATTCTCACCCTTTTTTGAAAGTTCTCTTCGATATCGAGAAACAACTAGGATCATGTACTTGCATTAAAACTCATAGATAAATATACGCATTATCATCAATAAGAATCATGTCTACAGTACTAATCTATCCAAAACTTATTATCAATCAAATTTCTTTTCTATAAAAATCATATCTTTATAATAAAACATAAAAGATAAGCGATAAATCTTAAATCTAAGTAGAAGATGTAAAGATATATCTCCCAATATATACAACAAATCAAGACTTGTTTAGCATTAAAAACCATATCTCTAATCATAAATTATACAAAAACCCTATTTTTGTGCATGGTTCAGCAAAGCTCTTTGATAAGTATAATTATAAGTAATATATCTATGAAAATTAGAGATGATAATTCCAATTAATGTAATTTAATATTTTGAGTGAGTTGGTCTCATTGCTTACTCTAAGATAGATCAATGTGTTTTGGTTGACAAGATGTTGAAAACACCATGAAATAAATTGATTTTTCCCCTTCTTCCTTCATCTCCTCTACTTTTTTTTTTTGCACTTTATCGCTATTTTTTCTACATTTGGTATAGTTAGATTATGGCTAACCTCTCCCTTCTTATTAGAGATTTTCAATTAAAATCATTATCTTATTGATGGCAGAATCCTAATAGAACTGAAAACCAAATCTTATCATATCTTATTAATTTAGTTAAATCATGTTTAATATAATTACTTAATTAATCAAAACTAATTGATTAGCCTAGCTGATTTAGATTAAGGGTTAAGTTCCATTTAGTCATGAGTTCAAGTCCTAATCTTAACTATTTGTTTTAATTAATTGATCTAATTTTCTCTTTTCATTTCAAATTTATTTTGGTAAAAATCCTTTTTGCAACATTACAAGTTCAATTTCAAAACTTATAAGTAGAGTGAGCCTTGCATATTATCCCCCTTAAACATAAATTTCATCATCGAATTTTAATAAAACTCAAAATGATCCAAAAGAAGATTATACCTTATAAATCAAATAGGCATGGAAACTGCTCATGGATGTCCTCCTCTCATTCACATATTGCTTCCCGTGTTGCCGATAGTTCTAAGAAACCCACACTAGTGAAATCACCCTGTTATTCAATATCTTCTCCATTCAGTCTATGATGGCTATTAGTTGTTTCGGATAAGAAAGACTAGTCCGTTATCTAGTTCTAGATGATCCACGATATAAATCTCATCTAGTATGTATCTCTCCAGTTATGATACATGAAATACATTGTGAACTCTCTCTAATAATAGTGGTAACAGCAAGTGATAAGAAACCTTATCCACTTGCTCCAAAATCTCAAATGGTCTAATAAATCTCAGGCTCAACTTTCTATGATTGCCAAAGCGAACAACATTTCTCATTTGTAAAATCTTCATAAATATAGACACTACTACTTTAAACTCAAGTAACCACATTGGCCTCTACTGATGTTCCATAACTGGATGCTTCACCACAGTATTATATGACTTTCCTCTTGAGATTTAACCAACTGATCTCTTAGAGGCACCCCCTTTTCTTTGTGAATCACTTGCTGAACATTCCGAGCTGCATCAACAACTTCAGCATCGGTCTCTAGTTTGGAAGTTGTTATGTACTTTTGAATGTCCAATCACAAAACCCTATCAGAATGCTTGATCCACCTTGTCCTCCCCTATATACGGTGCAAATCAGTTTAGTTGGACAAATCCACTGCATAGTCATCCACTAGCCTAGCAACTTGCCTTAGGTTGATAAATTGTTATTCCATCTCCTTCTGAGCTACTCTAGATAGGAATCTCATGAGAAAACTATCTGTAAAAGTCTCCCACAAGATCAACTGAGGTAGCTGGTTCTCCTATGACTATCATCAAGTCTGAGCAATATTTGTCAACTAGATCTAGATAACATCAATAATTCGCTCTTGGAACATGTGTTTCCCTCAAAATATTTCTCCTTCTCAGAAAATACTGCTCAACTTCCAATACTCCTGTCATCCTTGAAAACGAGGTGGATGAAGACACCTGAAATTGGAGTATGCCCTGGTTGATCCCTAAGTGCCATGGCATGCTCTAGTATTGGTACTTTCATTGCATAACGAAAATAAGTAGAATACAATAAATCACAGGACAATTAAAATTTTCTCAAATAAACTATATTTATAAAATTATAGATCTATTATGGCCTCATAATTTTTTTTTTAAATTAAGCTCATAAAACTAGCTAATCCAGTCTCAAGAAAATATATTATTATTGTTTTCAACTAATATCAAATATGCTAATCTTGAAAATAAAGCTAACCTATCTAATCCTTCAATCTTATTTGTCTCTCAAAATACTAAAAATTTTGCTTTACAACTGGAGCCTCAATTTCTGTATCTGGGTCTAAACCTGTTTCTGGATCTGATCATGCACAACTAGGATTATCAGTAATAGACCAATAAATAAGAAAATAACAATAATCCAATAACAACATACGATAAATATCAACAAAAAAAATACAAAACCAATAATAACATGCAACAAAACACATATAAATTAATGCTCAATAAACCATGCTAATGAATAACAAATATAATAAAAAACAATAATAATATTGTAATTCTTTTTATATCTATACTTCAATTTTATTTAATAAAAAACATTAGTTTATTTTATTATGGTATTATGGAATTCCAATCAAGCATAGATGTTAGCATGTCCTAGTCCATTCTCGTTTATCATGGGAAAACATATCAATCATTAGTTAGTCGGAGGCTATCCCACCTGAGTTCGATAGTGATATTGATAGAGCTTATCCCATATAAGTTTAATGATAATTCCATCAATTTGTGAGAGTTAAATACTTCAATAGTTGAATTACAAACAAAGTGGTAAACCTTACAAGCGTAGTTTTCCTCCGAAAACCCATATATTCAATCAATTTCAATTATATCGATTCAATATTTCAATTTAGGTGCTAGTAATAATGCTATACAAGTTAAATATCAATAATCATTACGATGCCAATAGCATAACAATCCATTCACCATTTTAGTTAGTCTTTATTAATGAAATAATTCAAGTTCAATTATTACTTATGTCAATACATTTTCTTGTTATGACCAAATATACAAATCAATAATTAACTATTGTACAATGATGTTTAATATGTTGATACAATCACTTCTTATTTTGTCCATTAGTTACAATCAATTGCTTGTGATAAGATAATAATTAAAATACTATGCAAGGTGATTATGAATGAAAAACGTATTATTTCATATTAATTTCATGCACTCATAATCCAGTTTTGAGCTAAAATATGTGAAATTAATGATGTTTTATATAGTCTAATTCTCTTCTGAGTATTTTATCGAGTTAAACTAGTGTCTTGTTATCTTTTATAGCATTTAGGAAGTAATAAAACAGAGACGGAAGGCATGTACTAAAACCATTGATGCATGCATATGACAAATTACTGTCGACAGCCATCTAAGGGTTGTCGACAACCATTTGGAAATTGAGACAGTGCAGCACAATAGAGAGCGGCTGTCGAAACTATTATCAATAGTGATAGAGGCTAACACAGGATACACCAATTTTTGAAGAGAAAAAGAGTTTCCATATGGCAAAAATACTAGAGTTTGGTAACAAGCCTCGTGGAGGGTTGTAAATATCCATTATATTTGCAATAGAGATAGATATAAAGTTTCTTGATAATTGTTTTCTTTGTTTTCAGAGAGATTTGGAGATCAGTTGTTCTTGCGTTCTTCAACGTTTTGATAATAAAAAGTTTCTTTTATCTTTTTATTTGATAACTATGTCTAATATGAGTAATTAATTTATTTTTTGTCTTGGATGAAAAGACAGACCCCACGGTCTTGATCTATTTTGGTTTTTTATTATTTTTTGTGCTCAATTGATCTACATAATTTTATTATCGGTTTTCCTATATATTTCTTTGGTTGTTGATATATGGATTTGGAAATTTGATGATTTCTTTCTTGATGGTATTGTTATATTCTTAGTTTTTAATATATCATTGACTATGTAGGTATGGTATCTGCTTAGACTTTAAATAATTATTTCTATTATTCATAGTTATGCTTATATTACTCCCAAATATCATATATGTGTTAATTAAGAGATTTAACTAATAAGAAGATCCTTCAATACTTTTTGTTTATAAAGAGATATATTCCAGTTGTATACAACCATGTGATAACTCTGCTAGTACTATGCGTAAGAATTTATCCTTTTACTGGCTGTCCCAAGGCAAGATAAAGGAGGGTTGTGCTAGGTCTGTGACAGCCAACGTAAAAATTATCATATATTATGATATGAGCTAAAATATGAATTTTGTTGGGGCGTTTCCTACTAAACGACATGCTACATCAAAGCCCGGATGTAGTAAAAAATATGCGAGAGTTGTTAGGTCATCCCCCAAAAACAACGTGCCATATCAATGCCCAAATGTGGTGTCAAATGTATGAGAGCTCCCACACCTTAATATCGGGTGGGAGTAAAGAAATTAGCTCATAAATATAGGATTTGGTTAGTATCATGGAATATAAATTACCTTATAGGTAGATTAGTAAAACTAGTTAATGTTATGGTTAGAAGAAGGGTTAATATTTTGTATGTGCAAAAGACTAAGTAGGTAAGTGAAAAGCTAAAATCATAGAGGGGTTATAAACTTTGGTATACAGGCAGAGATAAAAATCATAATGGGGTTGGTGTAATCATCGATAAACAATTTCTTAGGGAGGTTGGGAGAAAGGGTAATATAATTTTATTAGTTAAACTTATTTTAAATAGAGAAATTTTTAATGTGATTAGTACCTATACACCACAAGTAAGACTTGATTAATCTAGTAACCATCAATTTTGAAATGATCTAGATAAAATAGTATAAGAAATACCCGCTAAAGAAAAAGTATTTCTTGATAGTAATCTCAATTGGTATATAGGAACTAGTCATAATAGGTTTGATAGTGTATGAAAGATTTAGTTTTGGAAAAAGAAATGAAAAAGATAACTCAATTCTATATTTTGCTTTATCTTATAATTTAATTTTAGTGAATACTTGGTTTAAAAAGAGAGTTTCTCGCTTGATTATATTTAGAAGTAGATCGAGTGCGATCCAAATAGATTTTTTTTTAATTAGGAGGGTAGATAAAAGTAGTTGCATTAATTATAAGGTTGTATCAAATGAGAGTGTAGTAACCCAATATAAACTCTTAGTTTTAAATATTCGGATTAAAAAGAACTTAGAAAGATTAAATATAAGTTAGATCGTAAGATTAAGTGGTGGCGGTTAGAAAGTAATCAAAATTTTTTTGTTGATAGAGTAGTATAAGAAGCAGATTGGAAGGAACATAATAATCCTGTTGTAAAATGGAACAAAATGGCTAGATGCATTAAAAGGGTAGCGAAAGATATATTTGGTGAGTTGAGAGGTGGTGCTCTACCATGTAATGATATATCGTGGTGGAATGAAAAGGTAAAAAAATGCTATTAAGATCAAGCGGGACCTTTATGGAGATTTGAAAAAGAATAATAATGGAACAAGTTTTGAAAGGTATAAACTAGTTAAGGAGACTAAAAAAAACTGTTCATGATACAAAAACTAAATTATATAAATAAGTGTATAAGAAGGTAGATAATAAAGAGGAAGAAAATGATATATACATAATTATTCGAATGAGAGGAAGAAAATCTAGAGATTTATATATATAAAGTGTATTAAAGATGATGATCAGAAGGTTCTAGTTCGAGACGAAAAAAATTAAAAAAATATGAAATGATTATTTTGATATATTATATAATAGTAGTTTTACTCAAGATCTGGGAGACATTACTATTCAATGTGAGGATATAAATCGTGCCCTTATGCGCAAACTTAAAGAATCTGAAGTAAAAGAGACTTTGAAGAGGATAAAATTAAGAAAAACTATTGGTCTAGATATGATTCTTATAAAAGTATGGAGATATTTAGGAGAAATAGGTGTGAAGTGGCTGACAGATATTTTTTTATAAGATTTGGCAAATTAAGAAAATGCCAAATAAAAAGAGAAAGAGTACCATATTAACTCTATATAAGAATAATAGTGATATTCTGAGTTGTTCTAATTATCGTAAAATAAAACTCATGTGTCACACTATGAAACTTTGGGAAAGGATAATTGAACATAGATTGAGGTAGACTATTAAAATATCGGAGAACCAGTTTGGATTCATACCGGAGCAATTGACGATAAAAGCTATTTATTTATTTTGTCAACTTATAGAGCGATCCCGATAGAGAAATAGAGATTTGCATATGGTATTTATTGACCTACAAAAAGCCTATGATAAGGTGCCATGAGAGGTATTTTGGTGGATATTAATGAAGAAAAGAGTTCTTATCATGTATATTGACATAATAAGGGACATGTATGATAGAGTAGTGACCAATGTCAGAACATGTGGTAGTCTAACAAGTAATTATTCTCAAAATTGAATTACATCAAGAATCTATATTGAACCCATTCTTATTTGCTATAGTGATTGATGTGCTTACTAGAGCTATTTAGGATGACATATCTTATTGTATATTATTTGCTGATGATATTAGCTTAGTTGATGAGATAAGAGCAGGGGTGAAGGAGATACACATTAAAATTTAGAAGTTTTAGATTTAGTAGGTCTAAAATAGAGTATATGGGGTATAAATTTAGCAAACGACAAATCCTAGACTATAGTACTGTAATATTAGATGAGCAAGAGATACAAATGAGCAGTCAGTTTAAGTATTTGAGTTTTATTATTTAGAATGATAGAGAGAACGATAGTAATATCAACCATAAAATATAAGTTGACTGGTTGAAATGGAGGAGTGTAACGAAAGTTTTATGTTACCATAATATTCCATTAAGCTTGAAGGAAAATTTTTATAGGATTACTATTAAGCTAGTTTTATTATATGGCATAGAATTGTGGGCTATAAAGAAATGTCATTCACAGAAGATAAGTGTAACTGAGTTGCGCATGCTTCGTTGGATATGCAACAATACTAGAAGAGATAAAGTAAGCAATGAAAATATTCGTACTAAACTAGGTGTAGCCCCTATCAATGAGAAGAAGTGAGAAAATCAGTTACGATGATTTGGTCATGTGTAAAGTAGACCTATAAATGTACCAATTTGACGAGGGAAATTTATAAACGTAAAACAAGTTAAAAGAGCGAAGGGAAGACCGAAGGAAATATGGAGAGAGGTGATACGAAAAGATATGGACTCTAGATGTTTAAATGAGTAGATATTACTTGATAGGAATGAATGGAGAAGGATTATCAACGTGATCTATCCGATGTGAATCACTTTTTGTTCATGTAGCCTACCCCAAGTACTTGGGATAAAAAACTTAGTTGTTATTGTTGTTATATAAGACTGTGATCTACACAATCTAGATAATTATAACAATAACCATCCAGTGACATGATCTTGGAAATGTTAACTTATCTGAGCCGATATGTCTCCATGTTATCATTTAAACCAATCAATATCTGCTTCATTCAAACCGAACATTCTCCACTTTTTAATTCAATCCTAACCTATAATATATGTGTCTAGCACTAGAATTATTATCATTAAGTGAACAATCTTAGGTTGACTTTCGAATGTTACTTGACGATCTCCTATGTTTAGAAGTGCACGAATCGAGTTGCCTGACAAGGCAATGATTAAGATTCATTGTCAAAAGCCAATCACCATTGTTGGAAGCCCCCTTTTAATTTCAATCACTTTTGCAGTGATAGCAAGGGGTTGCCAACGGCTCTATCGACAACGCTCTTTATAGACATCCTAGATTATTACTGTCGAAGTCATTGTTGAAAATGCTATAAGAAAACGATACAGTAAGGGCCATTCTCACCTTTTGTTTCGATTATGCTCTTTGATAATGAGAAATAACTAGGATCAGATTTATTTTTCCATTAAACTTCGTAGATATCAATATAAACATAAAAAATGTATTAACATTAATAAATATTATGTCTTCAACAATATCTTATCCAAAACCTATTGTTTAATCAAACCCTTTTCGACAAAATTATATCTTTAACGTAAAAGATAGGCGATAAATCATATAAATTTAAGTACATCGTATATAAAAATATAACTCCCAATATATAGACAACAAATCATAGTTCGTTTAACATTATAATTCATATCTTTAATCAAATGAAAAACTCTATTTTTGTGCATGTTTTAGTAAAACTCTTTGATAAGTACAATTATAAATAATTTATCTATGAAAGTTGGAGATGATAAAATCTAAATAACATAATTTAGTATGTTCTTTGAGTGAGTTGGACTTACTTTGCTTGGTCTAAGGTTGATCTATGCTTTTTGGTTGAGAAGATGTCAAAAGCACCATGAACTAAGATCAAATTCTTCTCATCTAATTCCATCCTTTTTTTTTTTTTTTTCAGTTTCTCTATTTTTACTGCATCCAGAAAGATTGGGTTTCAGCTAATCTTTCCCTTTTTATAGGAGTTGGGTCTCCAACTAAATTTCCTATCTAATTAATAGTAGAATCCTAAGAGATTTGGAAACCAAATCTTATTATATCTTATTAATTAGGTTATACCAAGTCTAATTCAATTACTCCAATTTGCTTATTTAATCATAATTAGGTGATTAGCATAATTGGCTTAGGCAAGAGTTAAATTCTATTAGGTCATGTGTTCAAGTTTTGGTCTTCACTATTTATTTTAGTTAGTTAATTACATTTGTCTTTTTATTTTAATTATTTTTGAGTAAAATTTTTTTTACAACATTAAAAATTCAATTCCAATAAATCAAAACTCATAAGCAGAATGAGTATTATATATAGCTTCTGCCATTGATCTTTTTCCTTTTTTTATATCTCAGTTTCCTGATTTTTATAAAAATAACTAAAAACCAAGTCTCATTTAGTATTTCTGAAGAGTCCAATGCAGGTTTACATCATATCTTGTTTTTCTTTGCTTGTGATTGCAAGATAAAGATATGTTTTACATACATTATTACATTGCTGCATTTGATAGCTTTTTTACTTGTAATTCATCTAAGAGCTATCTATATCCTAATTGGATAAGTTGGGAATTTCATCATCCTTTCTTAACTCAAAAATCACACACCTCATTTAGCATAAGCCCACTTAACTTAAAAACAAAGATGTTGGTTGCCAAGGTCTTTCCATAGATAGGGTCTAGGTTCCTCCATTGTCAGTGATTAGGGAGTTAAATTTATTTGGTAGAGTCGGTCTTTTCTATTACTCATTCCTTCTTCCACCTTTGTTTCTAATCACCCCATATTCGATTAGTCCTCAGCTAGATCTCAAGTCTAAATCATCCCTCCATCATCCTTTTGCCATCTCCATTGATTTATATTAGCGGTCCCGTGATAAATTTAGTTATCTCATCAGATCAAATTTCATCATGGGCGTAAAAATTGATCCACAGATGTCGATCCTTTAAGATTATTATTACCCGATGCACATTTCACTGCCATCGTACATTAAGTTGCCAGTGGCTACAAGAAATAATTATGAACACAAACTATGGTGCATAACATGCTTCCAAAATTCATTGGATTTAATTCTGAAAATGTATATATCTTTATCAAGGAGTACCAGGAAGTGTTTGTAGTGATCAAACTGCAACACTTGTCTGAGGATGCAATTAAGCCCCCACTTTATTCCTTTCTCCCTCAAAAATAATTCCAAGAAGTGGTTGTATACCATGCCCTCTCTATAAAGTGTTGACTACCCATAAGACAACCAAGATTCAAAACACCGTCAATAAATTCCATCAAATGGCAGGAGAATCTATTTTAAAGTACTTGGAATGATTAGAGTACCTCTTAGCTCATTGCCGCTAGTGGTAATTATGTTAGATCGTGTATGAAGGTCTCAACTATACATCTAAAACTCTTGTGAGTCTATCTTTTAGGGGGAGTTTATGAGGAAGAATGAGGAAGAAGCATGGCAGTTTCTTGAGGACCTATCTTGGAAAACTATGCACTTGGAGAATCCCCCTAAAAATTTTGGTGCTTTGACTTCAAAAAGAGTGGTCTCCGCAGCCTAGACAACTCCATAGCTGTTGAGGTTAAAATTGCTACCCTTGTGAGGTGAATAGAAGCGATCGAAGTCCCCCTTTACTTCCCCAATTGGTATGAAATGCCTTAAAGCACATTGGTTGAGCCCGAGTGTGTGTCCAATAATGGGTAAGGTATCACCGGTAGGTACTCTCAATATTGGAGTGCACAAGGCTATTTTTTCATACAATCACATACTCTCAATATTGGAGTGCACAAGGTCATTTTTTCATACAAACAAGAGATATTGAAGCATACAAACATAAAAACAATTATCACATGTCTGAATCTATCTTCCACAATATCGTAGACATGAATATAGAAATATTAAAAAATAAGTATACAAGAATGATAAGCAATATGTATGCTAAAGGTTGCTCATATAGAGTCAGGTACTGTTCGTCGCAAAAGTTCCTTCGCTTCCTCCCATTGAATTAACTTAAATTACAATGAAAGTGAACAAGATATAAAAAAGAACAAACGAGAGGATTTTATAGTTCAATCGCTCTCTTTTACAATATTTGTGGGATCTGTGGCGATGGGATCTGTCAAGCAGTTCCTTTGGACGATCGGTACGTTAAAATCTTCTCTTTTAAAGATATCGGCCGAATATAGACGATCTTCTCTGGTTTTGATTGATTTGTTCAAGAATCTGAATGTGGCAATATTATGGTTATTCCAAGATCCTGTGACTGTAGGGTTATATCGTAAAAGTTAAGTAGCGTTCTCCATTTTAGAGAAGCAGCCAAAAAATGGGGGCATTATAGAGTTGGTATCAAAGCCCTAGGTTTACTCGGAAGACCATTTGACTACTACATCATAAAAATATGTCTGTAATACACTTTTTGACACATGTTCCCTATTCCTTGATATCCATCATATCTAGTATCATGCATATTCTATTGTTTCCATATTGTTTGGAATATCTATCTTGAAACTTTATTTGTTTGATTTACTTTGGTCCGTCACAGAGCGATGATGACCCAATCTTCTGCTAGCACAAGCCTAAATCCAACAACTGAGGAGTCTGAGCTTAGGAATATAGTGCAAAGGGTAGCATAGACGCAACAGACCGCGATGATGATATTAGAAAGAATGTTTAGTCCAAAGAATAAGAAAGAACTGGGATGGTGTCGGAATTTCAGAGACTGCAGCCACTAGTATTTTCAGCAATAGAAGGACTACTGATGGCTTAGCAGTGGATTGTGGATATGTGGAATCTTCTAAGGGTGGTAAGGATCCCAAAGGAAAATCGTATAGAGGTAGAATGTATTCAGTTGACCGACATAGCCAGGACGTGGTGGCTTGCCGAAAAGTGGAGTACCAGGAACCCCTAACCTGGGAAAGATTTGTAGAAACATTTCTTGCCAAATTTTTCCATGTATCAGTAAGATAAGAAATGAGGAAGAAATTTCTGGGATTGCAACAAGAAGATCGAACTGTGGATGCATATGCCATAGAACTGGTGAGGCTCAGCCACTTCGCCCCAATCATAGTTGATGTGATATATTTACTGCAAGCGCACAGTATCGTTGTAGCGCTGTACAGGTCGTCTCACAGGGATCTAAGGTGTTTCTGCGTTCCTTACTCTTTCCTTAGTCTAACGGACTAACCAAAAATTCTAGCTTGAACTTGAATTAATCTAAATAGCCTAGGCTCTAGAATCCACTAATTTCCAACCATGTTCTTACTTCTATTATTTTCTTCTATAATAAAAATTCGATCTTTTTAGTTTAATTTTTACTTAAAGTGCCCTAAGCATGAGCTATCAAGTGTTGTGCAAGTATAACTCATAAAAAATGCTACTTCTTATAAAAACAAACTAAATCTTTTAGATAATTCAAAGAAAAAGATAAAACCAGCAACCCCAAACCCTAACTAAGTATAGATTATCAAGAAACCTAATTCAAGTATAATTTATCAAAATCCTAATCTTCGACTCCTTGTATTTTAATCTTTTTATTGAAAAATCATGTCTTTATTAATTTTATTTAAGAAGAAAAATATTAGAAAATAATTACATGGTGGATATTAGCTTCATCTACATCCTAGAGCTAATCTAATTAGCTACTCATGTTTTTACTAAGGAAGATCAAATTTTATTCATGAAATGATAAACCCTAATCTAGAAAGCAGTAAAACCTAAACTAGAAAGTAATAAACTTTATCTAGAAAGTAAGTAAAAATCTCAAGAACAATGGTTTACCTCTAGAACACGATGTTGTGGCCGTCAACCTTCAGCAAAAACCCTAACTTTATTAATCAAAAAACGAGTACAAAAATTCCAGAATCCTTCTTTTAGAATACAAGGATAGGCCAATATATAGGTTTCGGAAATCAAACCCTAATTCTAGCAGAACTGGAAAACTAAAAAATTACATCGAAGCCACAAGAAAAATCTCGGCGCATGGGCCCAAAATGTGCCGCTATTTGACGGGTCCCACCGCTAACTAGCGGCCAATTAAAGCCAAACAATCTTGAAAATTTTTCCACGTTAACAACTTGTCTTGTACGTTTTAATTTCCTGACTGTTTTTGACTTTGAGTCTCTAAAGTATCGTAGTCTCGTAGTTTTGCTCACTTTAGAAACTTTTCGGATTTTGATTTCCTAATCCAACTTTGAATTCATGCCATCTCCTTGTATGATCGGATTATCTGAAAAAGACACTAAAAATACCTGAGTAGTATTTATTTATATACAAAAATAGATAAAGTATGGGAGGAAAAATACAATATATAATACTTATCACACCCCGACACCTATCTTTTGCTAGTTCTCAAGCAAAATCTAAATCTAAAAAGAAAAATAAAAATCCTAACTCACTTTCGCAGGAATCGCGATTGCATTTAGCACGTGCAACAAGCCTTTAAACTCCTAGGTTACCCTAGTGGACGAGTGTTGTCTCGTGAGGGTTTGCAGTGAATATACCCACAAAATTCATGAAGAAAATAGATTAAGGAATAAAGAAATGAAAAATAAGGATAACTGAAAATCAAGAAAAATAAAAAATTTATACAAAAGAAATAATTTTTTTTATAATATTTTCATCAATTAATCTCATTAATATACAAACTCAAGAACGCATTTAGATTATCAATTTTCAAATCGAGCGTCATATCAGATACACTTATCATTTTAATCAAAAATATAAATCCTATCTTTCAATACCCACTAACGGATAATTCATTGGCTCCTATACAACTACGTGCACGTGTGATAGTTTATTTCGGTCTTGAACTCCAACTCTAACTCATGATTCATCTCCTCTCTCATAACATTTTTTTTTCTTTTTTTCTCTTTTTTTTCTCTTTTTTTTAAGAATATTTTACCTTTCATGCGAATAATCACGCTTACTTAGGCACAACTTACCCGATTACTTGGTTCACACTCCTTTTTTTTTAGAATATTTCACTTTTCATGCGAATATTTACTCTTATTTAGGCGCAACGTATCCGATTACTTGGATCATACTCTTTTTTCACTCTTGAGGTTATTGCGTTAATACCAGGCTCACCCTATTATTTTATCACTCTCGAGGCTATTGCCTTAATACCAGGCTCACCCCATTATTTTATTCTCACTTTTTTTTTTTAGAGAGAGAAGACTTACTCAATCGTTATCATCTTTATCCTTAACCTAATAAACTATTGTGAAGTAAAAAATAGATGTATACTTGCATCAAAACTACTGTTAGCGATACTTATTTTTTAGATTTTAATCTTTTTTCATAAAATTCAAAGTGTATCATCCAATCTACTCTCCTATCCAATTTCAAATCTAAATTTGTTCCTTTATCTATAATTATTTTGATCTATTGATAAAAATATATAAATTTGTTGTTAAATTTATTTTTTATTAATTTGTTTTTCAATTTTTGTTTTCAGTTAGTTACCCTAAAATACCCTAAAAACTATCCAAAGTGTAAAATAAAGAAACCAAAAAATAAAAATAAAATCCTAAAAATCCTTAAAAAAATAAAAATCTCCTAATCAACTCCCCCACACCTAAACTTGTGTATACCCTCATGCACAAACAAAGGGTGGTAAAATAAATAAGAAAACTATTACACAAATACAAATAATGAGAGTCGTAAAAAGTTACGATCTCAATATCCTCACCCTATTAACGCATGTAAACCAGTTACGACCTCTCGATCGCTTCTCACTTTCATAATTTGTGCATTTTAAACGTGAAGTTGGTGCATTATTATATCTCATCATCCTCCTACAAGTCACGAGATTACCTGCATGCTTCTTTTGCCGTCCTCGCTTTTTCTTTGTCCACATATAAGCATTAACAATTCGGTTAAAGAATTCTTTATTATAAACCTGCCAATCATCGTTAGTAACAAGCATACATGTAGAAATATCATGAGGTGAGAAGAGTGCTTTATGATCAAGTGAACGTGGTGGTGGCTCTTCTAACTCATGAAGTAATGTGAGCTCCTCTGCAAACAAATCCTCAAAACTTTGCTCATAAATTAATGGCACATTTTCACAAGTATTATCATATATAAAATCAGTATGTGCCCATTCTTCTAATAGTATGAGCTCATCTTTGAACAATTGCTCAAATAAGAGTTCATCATCAGTGCAAGAGGTCGAATGAGAGTGCAAATTATGAATCATGTTGACCTCAATGAGGGAGCTCGTTGCATGCTCATCCATATTAAATATGTTCAATGCCACAGTCATATTCCCAAATGATAACTTCATGAGGCCACTCCTGCAATCAATTAATGCATTTGATGTTGCAAGGAATGGTCTACCCAAGATAACGAGAATTCGATTTCGTGGATTGGAGATTGGCTCAGTTTCTAAGACAATGAAGTCTACAGGAAAGATAAACTCGCCAACCTTAATGAGCACATCTTCAACCATACTAAGTGGTCTCTTAATTGAACGATCAGTTAGCTGTAATGTGACCTTGGTAGGTTGAAGTTTTCCTAACCCCAGTTGCTGATAAATAGTATAAGGAAGCAAGTTGATACTTGCCCCTAAATCAAGCAACGCCCTATCAAATGTAGTGTTCCCAATAGTACATGATATTGTAGGGGAACCTGGATCTTTGTACTTGATAGGTAAGGAGTTAGAGAGGATATGTGATATATTTGTAGCAAGAAAAACTTTCTCAGGAATGTTTTTTGCTCGTTTCTTAGTGCACAAATCCTTGAGGAACTTAGCATAAGTAGGAACCTGTTGTATAATGTCAAGGAGTGGAATATTAACCTTCACCAGCTGAAATGTTTCAAGAATCTTTTCTACTTGCGGTGAAGGCTTCCTAAACCGATTTGGATATGGTACTTTCAGCTCAGGAACAGGTTCTTCCAATTGAGTACGTGACGGTGATGGAGGTAATGGAGATGGTTGTGGAGAAAGGGGTGGAAGAGGTGATGTAGCCTGCGAGATAGTAGGAGTGAGATCAGGGGGCATGGCTACATTATTGTCCACTTGCTTGCCAGATCTAAGCGTGTGAATGGCATTGCATTGGTGGACATGCGACTGATTGGAGTTTGAGGAACTGGTATTAGGGTTCATTATAGGTTGACTTGGAAAGGTACCCTGACCACGTTCACTCATTTGACTAGCTAATTGTCCAACCTGCTGCTTTACATTCTTAATAGATTGAGAGTTCACGAGCAGTTGCTGACCTGTACTTTGAATAAAATCAGCTGACACTGTCATAAGATTTTGCATGTGTGTGTAAAGGTTGGACATTTGCGTGTCAAACTTGGAATGAGACTTGAGAAGATTTTCAACGTTCTTCTCAAGTGACTGGAGTCGCTTTTCTTGATGAATATTAGACCCCTGTTGTGGATGAGAGTAATTTTGTGTAGGTGGTCTATTCTGGTTGTTCCCATAATTTGAAGCGTTTGGGTGTTAGTAGGCACCCACATTTGGTCTTGGAAACTGACCAGTAGCTGGAGACTGTATATTAGGGTTAGGGGCCCCCTGATATTGCCCTTGACCCCATGATAGATTTGGGTGGTTCCTCCAGCCAGGATTGTATGTAGAAGTGTAAGGATTGTTCATGGGTTGTTGATATAAGGCGTTAGCCTGCTCAAGTGTGGGACCCATGGAATTCATTAATAATGGACACTCCTCCATAACATGATTCGGAGTTCCGCAATTAAAGCATGTGGGAACTTGAATTTGATTTGCTTGACCCACCTGTGGAGCATGAGTGGTCTCCAATGCTTCAATTCTCCTCATAAGGGCTGCAATCTTAGCTTCGGCAATTATAGAGCTATCGATGCTATGGATTCCACCCTTATGTGCAGAAGTTGATGCACTGGACTTCTCAGCGGGACTCTCCTACTGCATAGTCTTCCACGATAGGTCCTCAAGAAAGTCCTATGCTTCATCTTCTTTTTTCCTCATAAACTCCCCCTGACACATGGACTCAAGAAGAGTTTTGGATGTGTAATCGAGTCCTTCGTACACGATTTGACACAACCGCCACTTTTCTATCGCATGGTAGGGGCACTGAGCTAATAAGTTCTTGAACCGTTACAAGTATTTCCAGAAAGGTTCTCCCGGCACTTGACGGAATTGATTAATTTGATTTCGTATCCTTGCCGTCTTATGCGTGGGATAATATTTCTTAAGAAACACCATAACGAATTCATCCCAAGTAGTGATTGAATCAGTAGGCATACTGTACAACCGCTTCTTAGCATTATCCTTAAGTGCAAAGGGGATGAAGCGGAGCTTAATTGCGTCCTCCGATAAGTGCTGCAGTTTTATCATTACGCATACTTCCTGAAATTCACTGATAAAGAGATATGCATCTTCTGAATCAGAACCAGTGAATTTAGAAAGCATACTAATGTACTGCGGCTTCAACTCATAGTGATTACCCGCTGCGTGTGAAAATTTTATGCATGATGGAAGAGATGTGCGCAACGGGTAACATCGATCCATAAGGATCGGGATCGGTCGGTCTATCTTGGCTCTCATGAACAAATCTAATCTCACAAATCGACCAAATTGATCACAGGTCCAATGTGGCATGAGCCAACGACCGTGAGTATATGCGTGAATTTCCTAAACTAATGCAAGAAGTGGGGTATGGTGGAGAGATAAAACGGTAGAATAGATATGATCAAATAAAAATGTGATTCCTACTGTTCCTAATATTTTTTTTTTGTATTTGTTTACAAAACCAGGGAACCAAAATAAAGAACTAGAGAAAATTTGGACTCAAATGTACCTCTTTGACCGCTAAATAGCGGTTATAGCCGCTGAATAGTGGCTAAACTAGCGACTTTGACTTTGTGCTTTTCTTCCACTTAGTCCAGAGGCTCTTCCAATCCTTTAAATCTTCCTGTATCTGCAATTTCTATTTTCTGCACACTCACACACACTGTTAACCCGTAAAACGCTAGAAAAAGCAAGAAAAATACCGTCGATCCCCGGCAACGGCGCCAAAAACTTGATGTGATATATTTACTGCAAGCGCACAGTATCGTTGTAGCGATGTACAGGTCGTCTCACAGGGATCTAAGGTGTTTCTGCGTTCCTTACTCTTTTCTTAGTCTAACGGACTAACCAAAAATTTTAGCTTGAACTTGAATTAATCTAAATAGCCTAGGATTTAGAATCCACTAATTTCCAACTATGTTTTTACTTCTATTATTTTCTTCTATCATAAAAATTTGATCTTTTTAGTTTAATTTTTACTTAAAGTGCCCTAAGCATGAACTATCAAGTGTTGTGCAAGTATAACTCATCAAAAATGCTACTTCTTATAAAAACAAACTAAATTTTTTAGATAATTCAAAGAAAAAGATAAAACCAGCAACCCCAAACGCTAACTAAGTATAGATTATCAAGAAACCTAATTCAAGTATAATCTATCAAAATCCTAATCTTCGAGTCCTTGTATTTTAATCTTTTTATTGAAAAATCATGTCTTTATTAATTTTATTTAAGAAGAAAAATATTAGAAAATAATTACATGGTGGATCTTAGCTTCATCTACATCCTAGAGCTAATCTAATTAGCTGCTCATATTTTTACTAAGGAAGATCAAATTTTTATTCATGAAATGATAAACCCTAATCCAGAAAGCAGTAAAACCTAAACTAGAAACCGATAAACTCTATCTAGAAAGCAAGTAAAAATCTCAAGAACAATGGTTTACCTCTGGAACGCGGTGTTGTGGCCGTCAACCTTCAGCAAAAACCCTAACTTTATTAATCAGAAAACGAGTACAAAAATTCCAGAATCCTTCTTTTAGAATACAAGGTTAGGCCAATATATAGGTTTCGGAAATCAAACCCTAATTCTAGCAGAACTGGAAAACTAAAAAATTACATAGAAGCCAAAGGAAAAATCTCGGCGCATGGGGCCCAAAATTCGCCACTGTATGGCAGGTCCCACCGCTAATTGGCGGCCAATTAAAGCCAAAAAATCTTCAAAAGTTTCCCACGTTAATGTCTTGTCTTGTAGGTTTTAATTTCCTGACTGTATTTGACTTTGGGTCTCTGAAGTATCGTAGTCTCATAGTTTCGCTCACTTTAGAAACTTTTCGGATTTTGATTTCCTTATCCAACTTTGAATTCATGCCATCTCCTTGTATGAATCGGATTATTTGAAAAAGACACTAAAATACCTGAGTAGCATTTATTTATATACATAAATAAATAAAGTATGGGAGGAAAAATACAATATATAATACTTATCAATAGTAGCTGATGATAAGGAAAAGGCACACTTGTTCCAGCAAGGACTAAGGCCTCATCTGAGGAAGCACTTAGCAGGACATAATTACAAGACTTATTTAGAAGTATTTGAAGTGGCGTGTCATTTGGAGCAATTATTTGAGGAGAATAGGCAGGTGGAGTTTAAAAGGTTTTTCAAACAAGGAACAAGCTCATCAGCCAAGAAGTTTGGTGGTCCGCCAACAAAGAAGTAGATGATGCTTAATCGAAATCTAGTAATCTGTAACTATTGTCATATACCAGGACATACCCAGAAAATATGTAGAAGAGCTCAAGGGTTGTTCCTGACATACGGATCCGCTAGTCATCAATTGAGAGATTGCCCAAAGAACCGACAGTCGATGGTAGCTAAGACTCCATTCCAGGCTATAGCTAGGCCAACAATAACGTCAGTCTAGAGAGTTCCAAGATTGGGCTGGAAAGAACCCTTGGAGACCCAACAACAAGTCTATGCCAGAGCCCAAGGAGGAGCAGGACGGACGCAAGGGCAGGTTAGACTAGTGAATACTGAGGAAGTCACTGGAGGAGTCGTTGCAAGTATAATCCTAGTTGGCAATGTACGGGCAACTGTTTTATTTGATTCCGGAGCCTTGCACAGTTTCATCTCTATCATATTTGTTTCTCGCAATTCCATTGATTTTACTGTCTTACCTATGGGGTGGGACATTAAGACTGAGAATGGTAGTATCCTGACTAATTAGGAGTGTAAATATGTTCCATAGTTAGTAATGGCAAGAAATTTTATGCCTAATTACTAGTTATTATTGGAGGAGGATATGATGTTATCTTAGACATGGATTGGCTGAGCACCTTCCATGCAATGATAAACTATAGAAGAAGGAGAGTAATGTTCCAGATTCCTGATTATCCAGAGTCTGAATTTGTTAGTGAAAGCCAATCCCTAGAACCGATTGAATCTAAGGTATTTTCAAAGGGAGGAGTTTTGAAAGTCATGGAAGTGGGAGAAGAAATGATCCCAGTAGTATCAGAATTCTTAGATATATTTTCTGAAGAGATACATAAACTACCACCAGTAAGGAAAGTAGAATTTATTATTGATATTATTCTTGGAGCTGAACTAGTTTGTAAGCTACCTGATGAATATCATATATTGTATTTTTCCTCTCATACTTTATCTATTTTTGTATATAAATAAATGCTGCTCGGGTATTTTTAGTGCCTTTTTCAGGTAATTCGATTCATACAAGGAGATGGCAAGAAATCAATGTTGGAGTAGGAAATCAGAGTCCGAAAAGTTTCTAAAGTGAGAAAAACTACGAGACTACGATGTTACAGAGATGCAAATTCAAATAAAGTCAAGGAAATATAATGAGCAAGACACCAGACGCACGTGGAAGAAATTTCAATTGAGTTACTCGAAATAAAACCGCTATGTAGCGGTTTTAGCCGCCATTTAGCGGCTAAATATGGGCCCCACATGCTGAATTTTCTTCCCTGGCTTTGATGTAATTTTTTAGCTTTATAGTTCTTTTAGAATTAGGGTTTGATTTCCGAAGCCTATATATTGGCCGTATCCTTGTATTCTAGGTTTTATGCAGTAGTTAATGTAGATTAGGATTTAGTTTGTACTCGTATTTCATTAATAAAATTAAGGTTTTGCTGAAGGGGTGGCGGCCACAATACCGTGCTCCAGAGGTAAGCCATTGTTTTGAGATCTTTATTTGCTTTCTAGATAGATTTAATTGCTTTCTAGTATAGATTTATTTGCTTTCTAGATTATATTTAATTGCTTTCTAGAATCATGAGTAGCTAATTAGTTTAGCTCTAGGATGTAGATGAAGCTAGGATCCACCATGTAATTGCTTTCTAATATCTTTCTTCTTGAATAAAAATAAATAAAGACATGATTTTTCTCTAAAAGGATTAAAATACAAGAACTCGAAGATTAAGACTTTGATAGGTTATACTTGAATTAGGTTTCTTGATAGCCTATGCTTAGTTAGGGTTTGGGGTTATTGATTTTATCTTTTTCATTGAATTATCTAAAGATTTAGTTTGTTTTTATGAGAAGTAGCATCTTTGATGAGTTATACTTGCACACCACTTGATAGCTCATACTTAGGGCACTTTAAATAAAGATTAAACTAAAAAGATCAAATTTTTATGAAAGAAGAAGCTAGTAGAAGTAAATACATTGTTGGAAACTAGTGGATTCTAGATCCTAGGCTATTTAGATTAATCCAACTTCAACCCAGAATCCTTTGTTAATCCGCTAGACTAAGGAAAGAGTAAGAATCGCAAAAACACCCTAGATCCCTGTGGGACGACCTGTACAGCGCTACACCGACACTGTGCGCTTGCAGTAATTTAACACATCAAGTTTTTGGCGCCGTTGCCGGGGATCGACGGTGTTTTTCTTGGTTTTTCTAACGTTTTACGGCTTAACAGTGTGTGTTGAGTGTGTATAGATCTGGAACTTTAGATACAGGATATACAAAGTGAAGGAAAGCGTTGTGGAAGTGCACTGCAAAAATCCGAGAGGTAACCTCCCAGATTTGGCCGCTAAATAGTAAATACCGCTATTTAGCGGTAATATCTTTCCGTTTCTCCCTCAAATTTTGTGTATTTCTGTATTTATCGTTCTTGATTCTACATAAAAAATTATAAAAATCATATTTCAATTGTTTTTATTTTTTTCTTTTCCATCTCTTTCCCTCTCCGCCTTCTTCAAAACAAACAAAAAAAAAATAAAAAAAAAATGTTTCAAAATCAAACCGGTTGCAATCATTGTCGTGATCCATACCATAATTATTATCAGTGTCCATGGATAGGAAGTTCGCTAGGACTAGGTCATAAACAAATTCACAATACATATAATGAACCTACGAGCGCTTCTTATATACAAAATTACAATTGTGAATGGATGAATAATTCTAATTTTGCATATAATCAAGAGCCATATCAAGATAATCCTCCATCTGATCCTTTCTTTATGGGCTATTTATCTTCATGTTCTACATTCAATCATGAACAAGATATTCAATTGAACATGTTAGATGAAAGATTAAAAAGATTAGAAGCGAGATATATATGTCATGAGAATCTACCTCCAACCACTTCATATCTGTCATCAAATATGTACATGGATCCATCATATCATTCTTCAAATTTCACTCATGATCTCGAGATGCAATCATTTGAGAAAAATAAGGAAAATTACGATCATGAGTCTGAGGAACGAAAATGTAGAATAGAGGAAGATATGGAAGTTTTGCTAAAATCATCATCTCAAAAATCATCCTCTAAAATTGAATCTTGTATGGAAGATCTTCTCAAAGCGATTTCTCAAGCTAAACTTTTTATAGATCAACCATCTAATAGTTTGAACGTATCTGACTCAAACGAGCAATCACTCCAGTCATCTTCTGAAGTAGATATGATTCAAAATGAATTAAATAGTTTTGTGCATGATGAGTCTATAATTCAACATTGTGATCAACCGATTTTAGACCATTGTGGCAATAATTATGAAGAAACCAGTGATAAAGAAAATATTTTGCTTGCTAGTGACACATTATCATTTGATTCTTTTGATGGAAATTGTGAAGAAATTTGTGAAGAAGAATTTTTATCCATTCATAATAACTTGACTAATGATAAGTCTACTAGTATGGCATTTTCTTTTGAGAATTTTGATGACAGGTTTGAAGAAAATTTGCATGACAAGCCCCTAATAATTGAGGAAAGGAAGGAACATCAAAAAGAAGAGATCATGGTACCTGATGACTTAAAAGAGCTCTCCAAAGTTGAGCTAATGATTCCACAATACCAAAGTGAATATGTTATTTCACACGTTGATAAAACCAAAATACTTACAAATATGAAAGATGCTCGTGGATGGAATACGAACGATGGTAAAGGTACGCTTTCCAACCTCAAAATTTTATTATTGAATAAAAAAAAGAAAAGTAGAAAAAAAATGAGAAAAATCAAAAATAAGATGGAGAGATTAAATGCAAAACTGACAAAAAGGCTAAGTTCATCCATATTAAAACATAAAAGGACACATTATGAAAGTGGAAAGCGATCAAGAGGTCGTAACCGTTTGAATTTTCTAATAAGTGTATAATATTTGTATAATAGTTTTCTTTTCTTTTTTATTTTGCCACCCTTGGTTTGTGTATGAGGGCATACATAAGTTTAGGTGTGGGGGACTAGTTTTTAGAAGATTTTTATTTTTTTTAGGATTTTATTTTTATTTGTAGGATTTTTTTTTTAGATTTTTGGGTTTCTTTATTTTACACTTTGGGTAGTTTTTAGGGTAACTAACTAAAAAGAAATTAAAAAAATTAAAAAAAAAAACTGAAAAGAAAAATAAATTAAAAAAAAACTTATGTATTTTTATCAATAGATAAAACTACTTACAGATAAAGGAACAAATTTAGATTTGAAATTGGATAGGAGAGTAGATTGGATGATACACTTTGAATTTTATGAAAAAGATCAAAATCCAAAAAATAAATATTGCTAGCAGTAGTTTTGAGGCAAGTATACATCTATTTTTCACTTCACAATAGTTTATTAGATTAAGAACAAAGATGATAACGATTGAGTAAGTTTTCTCTCTCTAAACAAAAAAAAAAAGAGAAAAAAAGAAAAAAAAGAAAAAAAGTGAGAATAGAATAATGGGGTGAGCCTAAGGCAATAGCCTCGAGAGTGATAAAATAATGGGGTGCGCCTGGTATTAAGACAATAGCCTCAAGAGTGAAAAAAAAGAGTATGATCTGAGTAATCGGGTATTTTGCGCCTTAGTAAGCGTAAATATTCGCATGAAAGGTGAAATATTCTAAAAAAAAAAAGAAAAGGAAAAAAGAAAAGAGTATGAACCAAGTAATTGGGTATGTTGCGCCTAAGCAAGCGTGAATATTCGCATGAAAGGTGAAATATTCTTAAAAAAAAAAAAAATTTGTTATGAGAGAGGAGATGAATCATGAGTTAGAGTTGGAGTCCAAAACCGAAATAGACTATCACACGTGCACGTAGATGTATAGGAGCCAATGGATTATCTGTTAGTGGGTATTGAAAGATAGGATTTAAATTTTTGATTAAAATGATTAGTGTATTTGATATGACGCTCGATTTGAAAATTGATAATCTAAATGTAATCTTGAGTTTGTATATTAGTGAGATTAATTGATGAAAATATCATGAAAAAAAGATTTTTTCTTTCTTTTGTACAAAATTTTTATTTTTCTTGATTTTCGGTTATCCTTATTTTTCTTTTCTTTATTTCTTAATCTATTTTCTTCTTGAATTTTGTGGGTAAATTCACTGCAAACCCTCACGAGACAACACTCGTCCACTAGGGTAACCTAGGAGTTTAAAGGCTTATTGCACGTGCTAAGTGCAATCGCGATTCCTGCGAAAGTGAGTTAGGATTTTTATTTTTCTTTTTAGATTTAGGTTTTGCTCGAGGACTAGCAAAAGATAGGTGTGGGGGTGTGATGAATATCATATATTGTATTTTTCCTCTCATACTTTATCTATTTTTGTATATAAATAAATGCTACTCGGGTATTTTTAGTGCTTTTTTCAGGTAATTCGATTCATACAAGGAGATGGCAAGAAATCAATGTTGGAGTAGGAAATCAGAGTCTGAAAAGTTTCTAAAGTGAGAAAAACTACGAGACTACGATGTTACAGAGATGCAAATTCAAATAAAGTCAAGGAAATATAATGAGCAAGACACCAGACGCACGTGGAAGAAATTTCAATTGAGTTACTCGAAATAAAACCGCTATTTAGCGGTTTTAGCCACCATTTAGCGGCTAAATATGGGCCCCACATGCTGAATTTTCTTCCCTGGCTTTGATGTAATTTTTTAGCTTTATAGTTCTTTTAGAATTAGGGTTTGATTTCCGAAGCCTATATATTGGCCGTATCCTTGTATTCTAGGTTTTATGCAGTAGTTAATGTAGATTAGGATTTAGTTTGTACTCGTATTTCATTAATAAAATTAAGGTTTTGCTGAAGGGGTGGCGGCCACAATACCGTACTCCAGAGGTAAGCCATTGTTTTGAGATCTTTATTTGCTTTCTAGATAGATTTAATTGCTTTCTAGTATAGATTTATTTGCTTTCTAGATTATATTTAATTGCTTTCTAGAATCATGAGTAGCTAATTAGTTTAGCTCTAGGATGTAGATGAAGCTAGGATCCACCATGTAATTGCTTTCTAATATCTTTCTTCTTGAATAAAAATAAATAAAGACATGATTTTTCTCTAAAAGGATTAAAATACAAGAACTCGAAGATTAAGACTTTGATAGGTTATACTTGAATTAGGTTTCTTGATAGCCTATGCTTAGTTAGGGTTTGGGGTTATTGATTTTATCTTTTTCATTGAATTATCTAAAGATTTAGTTTGTTTTTATGAGAAGTAGCATCTTTGATGAGTTATACTTGCACACCACTTGATAGCTCATACTTAGGGCACTTTAAATAAAGATTAAACTAAAAAGATCAAATTTTTATGAAAGAAGAAGTTAGTAGAAGTAAATACATTGTTGGAAACTAGTGGATTCTAGATCCTAGGCTATTTAGATTAATCCAACTTCAACCCAGAATCCTTTGTTAATCCGCTAGACTAAGGAAAGAGTAAGAATCGCAAAAACACCCTAGATCCCTGTGGGACGACCTGTACAGCGCTACACCGACACTGTGCGCTTGCAGTAATTTATCACATCACTACCTTATCAAATGGGGATCACGGAACTTAAAGGAGTCAAGAGGCAAGTGAATGAGTTAATGAAATTGGGCTTTATAAGACCCAGTGTTTCACCTGGGAGAGCTCCAGTATCATTAGTAGGGAAGAAGGACGGGAGTAAAAGATTATGTGTGGACTATAAAGGTTTAAATGCAGTAAAAATCAAGCACAAATATCCATTGCCATGAATAATTGATCTGTTTGATCAACTTAGAGGAGCAAAGATATTCTCAAGGATAGATTTTCGTTCAGGATTTCATCAAGTAAGAGTCCGAGCAGAAGATATCCCAAAAATTTCATTTAGAACTAGACATAGTCATTATGAATATTTAGTGATACCGTTTGGGATAACTAATGCTCCGGCTGTATTTATTAACTTGATAAATCATGTTTTTTGCACAATATTTAGACATATTTGTAGTGGTATTTATTGATGATATATTAATCTACTCCATAAAAAGAGAAGAGCATGCTAAACATTTAAGGATAGTTTTACAAAATCTAAGGGAACGAAAATTATATAGAAAACTGAGTAAATGTAAATTTTGATTGAATAAGGTCACTTTCTTAGGTCATATAATTTCTAAAGATAGTGTATCGGCTAATCCTACAAAGATAGAGACTGTGATGGATTGGCCTTTACCAAAATCAGTATCAGAAGTTCGGAGTTTTCTGGGGATGGTGGGATATTAGAGGCGATTTGTACAAGACTTTGCGAAAATCGCATCTCCTCTAACTAAATTGACCAGAAACGAATAGAATATGTCTAGATAGAAAAATATAATAAGGCATTTGAAGAAATAAAACGGAGACTGACAACAGCACCAGTGCTAGCAATTCCAGATAACACTGGAGGATTGAAAATCTATAGTGATACTTCAAGGTAAGGGTGGGGATGTGTGTTGATAGAGAATGGAAGGGTGATTGAGTTATATTAAGACAATTGAAACATCATGAAAGAAATTATCCAACTCATGACTTGGAACTAGCATCAATAATTATTACTTTGAAAATTTGGAGACATTACTTACGAGGGCAAAGGGTGGAAGTGTACACTAATCACGAAAGTTTGAAATATATTTTCACTCAAAAGGAACTAAATATGAGATGAAGACGATGGTTGGAGTTAGTAGAAGATTATGACTTAGAAATTAAGTATCACCGAGGAAGGATTAATGTAGTGGAAGATGCTCTGAGTAGAAAACCTGCAATAAAAATATTAACTCAATAAAAGGATTTTTTGGTGGAAATGCAAAGAATGGAATTGGAAATAATTTTATCAGGAATGATGGTACAACTTATGAAAATACGATTATAGTCACCATTGATAGAGTGATCAAGCAAGCCTGAGTCGAGAATGAAAGCTTACAGAGGTTAAAGAACAAAATAGAAACAGGTAAGAGGCCTGAGATGAAAATGTACTCGGATGGAACTATTAGATTCATGGAGAGGTTATGGGTGCCCAAGGGTGAGATAAGAGATAAAGTTTTAGAAGAAACTCATAAATCAGTATATCCCATTCATCCCGGAAACAATAAGATATACAACGATATGAGAAAGTACTTCTAGTAGTCGGGCATGAAGAAAGAGATTGCGAGATATGTATCCAGGTATTCCATTTGCCAGCAAGTGAAGGCTAAATATCAGAGAATGGCTGGATTACTTCAACCCTTAGCAATACCAGAATGGAAGTGGGAACAAATATCAATGGATTTTGTTACAGGATTGCCCAAGAGCACCAAAAATAATAATGTAATTTGGGTGATAGTGGACCGGCTGACCAAGTCTGCTCATTTCAACCCATTTAGGACAGAAGTATTAGCAACAAGATTCATACATGAAATGGTGAGATTACATGGAGTTCCATTTCGATAGGGACACGAGATTCAGATTAAAATATTAGAAAAGATTGATGGATAGCCTCAGAACACATTTAGACTTATCTTCAGCTCATCATCCACAAACAGATGGACAATCAGAATGGACTATCTATGTACTTGAAGATATGCTTAGAACATGTATGCTAGATTTTGGAGGATCTTGGAAATATTATTTATATATGGTAGAATTTTCTTACAATAATAACTATCAAGAGAGTATCAAAATGGCACCATTCGAGGCTTTTTATGGTCGAAAGTGTAGATCTCCATTATGTTTGAATGAGGTTAGAGAACAAAGTATTTTGGGCCAAAATTAATTACTCAAGCAACCAAGAAAGTAAAAATTATTAGGCAATATATGAAAGTGCCCAAGATAGACAAAAGAAATGAGTGGATAAATGTAGAAAGCCGTTGAAGTTCGAAATTGAAGATAAGGTGTTTATCAAGACATCTCCAATGAAGGGAGAAATTAAATTTGGTAAGAAAGGAAAACTTAGTTCAAGATACATTAGACCAATTAAAATTACAGAAAGAATTTAGAATTTTGCTTATAGATTGTCATTATCTCCTGAGATGGAAATTGCTCATGACGTATTCCATGTGTTACAATTAAGGAAATGTTTGGGTGACGAACATAAAACTGTAGACCTATCTGAAGTGGATCTGAGATCTGATCTAAAGTATAAGAAGCAACCTGTAGTAATTATTAGCCGATGGGAGAAATTTCTGAACAACAAAATAATACCATTGGTACTTGTTTCATAGGATGCACGAACGCCAAGGAACCTGATTAATATCATTTTTGTATTTTTCTCCCATATTTTATCTATTTTTATATAAAAATAATTGCTACTTGGGTATATTTAGTGTGTTTTTATAGGTAATAAATGATATGCAAGGAAGAGAAGAAGAAGATGCAAATTTATTAAGAATATGAGGAAAAAAAGTCAATTAAGGTGAAAACAGAAACTCAAGTGCAGCAGCAGTAATTTCAAGAGCATCTTCAACCAAGAAAATGATTGAACTGTAAAAATTTATGTGGGAGATATTTGTAGAGCTCGGAATTATCTTCAAAACAAATCTAAGAACAGATCAATCCGAGTACGGATGCAAAAATTATGGTCATTTTACTGAAGTGATGCAGAATGGAAAATCCGATCCAGCGTGCTATGGGCGTGCTTAACTTAATTTCGGGTTTTGGACCTAAAAATTAGTATTTTGTGTCATCTAATCTCAACCATTGGTTTATAATACTTTTGTATTGGATTAAAATTATATATCTTGAGATTAGTTTGTGTTGGATGAGGATTATATCTTTTGTACTGAGTTTTAGTAGGAGTAAGATTATATTTGGGTTATAAATATCCCACGAATCCTTGTAAATAAGAAGAGTTTTTTAGATGTACTTTAAATTAATAAATATTAGGATTTTTCCAAAGGAGTGGTGGCCGTCATACCGAGCTCTAGAGATAACTCCATTGCTTTTCTTTGCTTTTTAGATAGATTTAGTCACTTTATAGTGTAGATCTTTAATTGATTTTTAGGAAAAATAGGATTTTTAATTACTTTCATATATAAAAATAGGATCTTGTTAATTAAGACTATGAGTAGCTAAATTAGTTTAGCTCTAACATATAGATAAAACTACGAATCAACCATGTAACTGCTTATTATTTTTTTCTTAAATAAAATAATAACGATATGATTTTTCCATGAAAATATTAAAATACAACAACTCGTAGATTAATACTTTCATAGGTTATACTTGAGTTAAATTTCTTGATAGCCTATACTTAATTAGGGTTTGGGGTTGTTGAACTTCATCTTCTTCATCGAATTATCTAATGATTTAGTTTGTTTTTATGTAAAGTAGTATTCTTGATGAGTTATGCATGCACATCACTTGATATCTCATACTTAGAATACTTTAAATAAAAATTAAAACTAAAAGAACAATTTTTATGATAGAAAGAAAATAATAGAAGTAATGCATGGTTGTGAACTAGTATAATCTATATTCTAGGCTAATTAGAATAACTCAAATTCAACTTAGAATCCTTTGTTAGTCTGTTAAAATAATAGGATTAGGGAGAACGCAAAAACATCTTAGATTCTCGTGGGAACGAGCTATTTGCGCTACAACTGACACTGTGCGCTTGCAGTAGACTTTTCACATCAAGTTTTTGGTTCCATTGCCGGGGATCGATGGTGTTTACTTGATTTTTCTAACGTTTTACGGGTTAACATTATGTGTTGAATATGCAGGGACCTGAAACTGCAAATACAGGAAGCTAAAAGGGAGTAAAGAAATATCTGCTAATCACTGAAAAAAACAGGGAGTAAAACTCCCTGATTTTGCCGCTAAACAGCGGCAATTGCCCTTTTTTTTGTTTTGTTTTTTTGGTCTCTGGTTCTAAAAAAAAATTCTTAACTTTTTCTTTTTCTTTTCCATCTCTTTCTCTCTCCACCTTTTCAAAAAAAATCCAAAAAAAATATGTTTCAAAATCAAACCGGTTGCCATCATTGTCATGATCCATGGATAGGAAGTTCGCTAGGATTAGGTTATGATCAAATTCACACCACATTTAATGAACCTACGAGTGCTTCCTATAAACAAAATTATACTTGTGAATGGATGAATCATTCTTATTTTGCATATAATCAAAAGTCGTATCAAGAGCATCCTCCATCTGATCTTTTCTTTGTAAACTATTCATTGTCATGTTCTAAATTTAATCATGAATAAGATATTCAATTGAACATGTTAGATGAAAGATTAAAAAGATTAGAAACAAGGTATGCATGTCATGAGAATTTACCTACAACCACTTCATTTCTATCATCAAATGTGTACACAGATCCATCATATTCACCTTCAAATTTTACTCATGACCTCGAGATAAAATCGTTTGAAGATAACAAGGAAGCTTATAATCACGAGACTGAGGAGCGAGCACGTACAATAGAGAAAGGTATAGAAACTTTGCTAAAATCATCATATCAAATTATATCTTATATGAAAGATTTTCTCAAAATAATTTCTCATACTAAACTTTTTGAAGATCAACCATCTAATTATTTGATATATCTAGCTCAACGAACAACCATTTCAGTCATTTTTTGAAGTAGATATGATTCAAAATGAGTCAAATAAGTTTGTGTGTGATGAGTCCATAGATCGACATTACGATCAAGCTACTTTGGACCATTAAAAAAATAATTATTAAGAAACTTGTGATAAAGAGAAAAATTATCTTGGTGATTTGCCTCATGATAAGCTTGCTAGTAACATATTATCTTCTAATTTTTTTTATTGAAAATTGTAAAGAAATTTGTGAAGAAGAATTTTTATCCCTTCATAATAACTTGACTAATGATAAGTCCACTAGTATGGCATTTGTTTTTGAGAATTTTGATGATAGATTTGAAGAAAATTTGCATGACGAGCCCAGAATGCTAGAAAATTGGAAGGAACTGCAAAAAGAAGAGATCATGATACCTAATGATTTGAACGAGTGATCCAAAATCGAGCTCATGATTCAGCCACATTAAAGTGAGTATATTATTTTACATGTTGATAAGACAAAAATACTTACTGCCATGAAAGATACTCGTGGGTCAAATATGGACAATATAGGTACGATTTCCAACTTCAAAATTTTACTATTGAATAAAAGAAAGAGTGGTAGGAATAAATTGAGAAAAACTAAAAAGAAAGTGGAGAGATTAAATGCAAAATTGACAAAAAGGCTAAATTCATCCATATCAAAACATAAAAGGACACACTTTGAGAGTGGGATGCGATCAAGAGGTCATAACTGGCCTGAATTTTCTATTAAGTGTATAATATTTATATAATAGTTTTTTTATTTATTTTACCACCCTTGGTTTGTGTATGAGGGCATACATGAGTTTAGGTGTGGGCGAGTGGGTTAGAAATTTTTATGTTTTCCTAGAATTTTTAATTTTTTTCTAGGATTTTTTTTTTGTGGCTTTCTTTATTTTAAACTTTGGGTAGTTTTTTTAGGGTAACTAAAAATATCTAAAAAAAGAAAGTAAATAAATTTGAAAAAAAACTTTAAAAAAGGTTAAAAGATATGAAAAAAAGTAAAAAAATACAAAAATATTTTCTTCAATAAATCAATCTAATTACAAATAAAAGAATAAATTTAGATTTGAAATTTAATAGGAGAGTAGATTGGATGATACACTTAGAATTTTATGAAAAGCTTAAAATTCAAAAAATAAATACTGCTAATAATAATTTTGAGATAAGTGAATATTTATTTTTCACTTCACAATAGTTTATTAGGTTAAGAAAAAAGATGATAACGATTGAGTAGTCTTCTCTCTAAATAAGAAAAAAAGAATAAAAAAAGGGATGAGCCTGATATTTAAGGCAATAATCTTTAAAAAATGAAAAAAAAAGAAGTGAGCCTGGTATTTAAGGCATAGCCTTAGAAATTAAAAAAAGAAAAAAAGGGGTGAGAGCCTTAGAAATTAAAAAAAGAAAAAAAGGGGTGAGCCTGGTATTAAGGCAATAGCCTCAGAAATGAAAAAAAAAGAGTATGATCCGAGTAATCGGGTACTTTGCGACTAAGTAAGCGTGAATATTTGCCTAAAAGGTGAAATATTCGCAGAAAAAAGAGAAAAAAAAATTTATTATTAGAGAGGAGATGAATCATGAGTTAGAGTTGGAATCCAATGTCGAAGTAGACTATCATACGTGCACGTAGATGTATAAGAGTCAATAAATTATCTATTAGTGGATACTGAAAGTTATGATTTAAATTTTTTATTAAAATGATAAGTGTATTTGATCTGACGATGGACTTGAAAATTGATAATCTAAATGCGTTATTCAGTTTGTATATTAGTGAGATTAATTTAAGAAAATATCACAAAAAAAAAAAAAAGAATTTTTCTTTCTTTTGTATAAAATTTTTATATTTCTTGTTTTTTGGTTATCCTTATTTTTCTTTTCTTTATTCCTTAATCTATTTTCTTTATGAATTTTGTGGGTATATTCACTGCAAACTCTCACAAGACACAACTCGTCCACTAGGGTAATCTAGGGTTTAAAGGCTTATACCACATGCTAAGTGCAATCGTAATTCCTGCGAAAGTGAGTTATGATTTTTTCTTTTTCTTTTTAGGTTTAGATTTTGCTCGAGAACTAGCAAAAGATAGGTGTGGGGGTATAATTAATATCATATTTTGCATTTTTTTCTCCCAAATTTTATCTATTTTTGTATATAAATAATTTCTACTAAGGTATATTTAGTGTGTTTCTATAGGTAATAAAGGATTTGCAAGGAAAAGAAGAAGAAAATGCAAATTTGTCAAGAATACGAGTAAAGAAAGTTAATTAAGGTGAAAACAAAAACTCAAGTGCAACAGCAGTTTCAAGAGTATCTTCAGCCAAGATAAGGATTGAACTGGAAAATTTTATGTTGGAGAAATTTGTAGATCTTGAAATTATCTTCAAAATGAGTCCAAGAAGTGATCAATCCGAGTTCGGATGCAAAAGTTATGGTCATTTTACAAAATCCGATCCAGTGGGCTATGGGCATGCTGAACTTAATTTCGAATTTTGGACCCAAAAATTAGTATTTTATGTCATCTAATCTCAACCATTGGTTTCTAATACCTATGGATTGGATTAAGATTATATATTTTGAGATTAATTTGTGTTGGATGAGAATTATATTTTTTGTACCGAGTTTGAGTAGGATTGTATTTGGGTTATAAATACCCCATGAATCCTTGTAAATAAGAAGAGCTTTTTAGATATAATTTTAGATGTACTTTTAATTAATAAATATTAGAATTTTGCCAAAGAGGTGATGGCTGCCCTACCGAGCTCTAAAGGTAATTTCATTACTTTTCCTTGCTTTTTAGATGGATTTAATCACTTTCTAGTGTAGATCTTTAATTGCTTTTTAGGAAAAATAGGATTTTTAATTGTTTTCATAAATAAAAATATGATCTTGTTAATTAGAAGTATGAGTAGCTAAATTAGTTTAGCTCTAAAATGTAGATAAAACTATGAATTAACCATGTAGTTGCTTCTTATTATTTTTTTTAAAATAAAATAATAAAGATATGATTATTCCATAAGGAGATTGAAATACAACAACTCGTAGATTAATATTTTGATAGGTTATACTTGAGTTAAATTTCTTGATAGCCTATACTTATTTAGGGTTTGGAGTTATTGATCTTCATTTTCTTCATCGAATTTTCTAATAATTTAGTTTGTTTTTATGCAAAGTAGTATCTTTGATGAGTTATGCATGCATATCACTTGATATCTCGTGCTTAGAATACTTTAAATAAAAATTAAAAATAAAAGATCAACTTTTATGATAGAAAGAAGATAATAGAAGTAATGCATAGTTGTGAACTAGTGGAATCTATATTCTAGGCTAATTAGAATAATTCAAATTCACCTTAAAATTGTTTGTTAGTCCGTTAAAAAAATAGGATTAGCGAGAACGAAAAAATATCTTAGATCCTCGTGGGAGCGACTTGTTTGCGCTACAACCGACACTGTCTGCTTGCAGTAGATTTTTCACAACAGAACCCCACTTGGGACTTGAGAGTGACATCAAGACAAAGTACCCGTATATATTTTTATAATCAGGCATTTCAGTTGAATCTATTTTTATATGACAATACATATATGTATATACTAGCATACTTCTAAAAATGGAATTTTGATGAAGAAATTTTTTTACTAGGTGGGTAGGATATAATACACCAAAATACTCTTGCAGCTCTAAATAACATTCTCATGTCTATTAAATAACAAATTATTGAAATTAAAGATTTCTTTATATACACCTCCAAATTTAACTTAGTTTATAAAGGCATACGTTTAAATGAGTTCTCAAAAAGAGAGTGAGAAGTGACACTCTAGTTAGACATTTGTCATACACGCAAAAGCCTAGGGACTAGGCTAGAGGGCAAATTGCTAGATTGCCCCTAGGCCTATGTGACCTTATTCTTTCAAAGAGAAAATTTATCAAAGAATAAAACAAAACCACCTTCTAACCTTGGCTCTTCTGGTTTGCTAGAAAGAAAGAAAGAAAGAAAGGGAGAAAAGAGAAAGGCAAGGAAAGAAATTGGCTAAATTTAAGTAGATTGAAGACAAACTGAGGCAAGTAACACCTTGTTCTTTTTCTCTCTTTGATCCGCACTGAGTGCAAGTAACATGCATTTTTTTCGTGTGATTTATTTGATTTGTATTATGAGAATATAATTCTTTTATGGATTTTGTGCAAGTTACACTTTATTTCTTTGATTCTTTCTTGGAATTTTTACTTGATTTGTATTATGTGCATATGATCTCATTTTTTGGATAACTCTAGATCATTTTAAATCTATTAGATTTGGGCATGTTATGCTAAGGTTTTAAGAATTATTGATTTATATGGATAATGGAAGATTATGGAAATTATGAGATGAAATTACATGGACAACAAATTAATTTTAAAGAATTATGTAGTATTAATGCTAAAGTGTTAGCCAAATTTCTAAGGCTAAGAAAGAATACCGTAAAGTGGAAAAATGCAGAAGTGATGCAAAAAGGCAGATCTGATGCAAAATGCGGATCTATTGCAAAAAATGCAGACCTGATGCAAAAAGCACAGACCCGATGCAAAAAGCGCAGACCTGATGCAAAAAGCACGGATTTGATGCAAAATGCACGGTCTAATGCCAAACGCGGATCTGATGCCGCGCACGAGTATAAAGTCTAGTTGCGGATTTTAGTTTATTCAATTTCTGTTATATAATCTTCTACATGATATTAACCCCAATTAAAGAGGCTAATGTTTTACAAGTCATGAATTCTCTAAATATTGCTTATCCCATGATAACATGATGAAAAATTTAATAATACTTCTTCATTTTATAATAAAATGACAAGTGAATATCAAACATGATGTATGAAGGCATGATTGTTCATGTGAATATGATCACAAGTTTTTTGTATCTTGATTACGTGACATGAAATATTCTTGTGATACATGATCCGAATCTTGATTCCTGAACTCTTGTTTCTTGTGAACGGGACATGTACACAATTTGACTTGACAAGTCACGGGTTTCTATTAACTCATGTGTATCATTTGCATCGTGTATCACTAACATGGAAAAATTGAAAAAACTATATAATGAATAAGACCGTATTGCACAAGGGTCTTGTTGGTCAAATTTATGATTGAGTGCTGAGGGCCTTTTACTAGCAGCACAGGGTGGTACTGGGCCACCATCTGATGCATGAGTCACCATATTGGTGATGCCTGTTACTTGTTTTATTGAACATGATTTAACTTGTAAGCATCTAGCGGTGTGCCATGGTTCAACGCTATGGATTTGAGGCTAGGTCCCAAGTATGCACAGACACTTGTATAATATAGAAAACTACGCGCCATCTTATCCACCATACTAATAGGAACTTGACCTAGACTTGACACTTTTACATGATTTGTGCCTGCTATTTGCATAAACTGTCTTGCTTATTTCATTTCCTTTATCCTCATAACATGCTAGTACCCAACAATTCATTTGTATACCCTTATCATTGTACTATGATAGCATACATATTTCCTTCTATTGTGTTACTTGTTGGGTTTAATCTCATGGATTTTTCTAAGCCCAGATCATGGAAGCAGAAAATGGGAGGTCACTCTAACCAACAATCCTTACATCACCAAGCAGATTGAGTAGAAGTGATTAGCAAAGCACTTCTTAGGCATTTCGTACTTCTTGTTTATATTTTCTTTGCTAGGCACTACTTTAACTCTTTTGTATTTTGATTCTTTTGTGCAAATATTCAGAGCAGTGTGCCGTTTTATGTAATCAACTATTTATACAAATGAAATCCTTTCCATTTCAGACAAGTTATTTATTAATCTAGATGTGGCAGTAGTTACAGTTATTCGAAGATCCTGTAACTGTTAGGTTATATTGTAAAAGTTAAGTAGCATTCTCCGTTTTAGGAAAGCAACCGAAAAACGGGGGCGTTATATGAGTTTTCATACGCATCATGTCATAACTCTTCTAGTTCATTCATTTGCAATTTTTGTAATCGGCCTATAGTGTTTAAGTTTAAATTAACCATTTTAATTGCCAATATGCTTTATGCTCAATTACCATGGGTAAATCATGAGCTTTTCCATAAACTATTTTATATAGAGACATGCCAAAGGGTGTCTTATATGCCATATGGTAAGCCTATAAAGTATCGAGGAGTCAAAATGACCAATTTTTGCGAGACAGATTAATCATTTTCTTTAAAATTTGTTTAATTTCCTTTGAATTAGTCAATTAGATTGTGGATCATGTGGCATGGAAACTTTATGTGTGATATGGTACTTTTGCATCAAATTCTTAAAGCTTTTATTAAAGAAATGGGAACCCCTATCGCTTATTATAGTTTTAGCAACCCCAAATTTAGATAATATATGTTCCTTAAGAAATTCGATCACCATTTATTGATCATTATTTCTGCATGCATTGGCTTCTACCCATTTAGAGATATCATCCACTACTACAACACTATAAGTATATCCGTTAGAAATAGGAAAAAGTCCTATGTAGTCAATGTCCCAATAGTCAGATACTTCAATTATAAGAATATGTGTCAAAGTCATACATCCTTCCAGGTTAATGTTCCTAATTTCTGACATGATTCACAATATTAATAATATTCGTGTGTATTTCTAAACAACGTGGGCCAGTAAAATCCATAATAGATGTAACTTCAAAACTGTATTTGATAGAGCTACAAAGTGAATCACCAGAAAAAATATACTAGAAAGTTAAGGAGCTCAGAATGATCTTTAAATGATAGAAAATCAGCAAAATGAGAGTTCAGAGGTAAAAGTTATAATTGTTCAAAATTGGAAAGAAGCAATAGGCTAAATGATGGAGCCTATGAATCAGCATCAATTTTAATACAATTTTCAGTTGATACAGACAGAACCGAAAAAATATTAGAAAAAGATGAAGAGCTCTAAGTTCTATTTCCAATGACATTTCACCCAAACCAGACTTTTGCATAAGAAGTTCTCATCATTTTACTGATGAATGCCATCCAGGGGGCTCAGGAAGACCAACGGGATTTGGACTTTTTTATTGAATAATAAAAAATGATTTTCTACTCATATTTGTTTCTAAACACTTCTAATTATATTAAAACTCTTTCGAATTAAAGGATATGATTTATTCCCTATTAATTATATGGTATGGAATAATTGGAAAGGAGAATTAGATCTATAAATGGAGTTTGAGGAGAAAAAAAAAAGAGAAATTTTGGGGAATTTTTAGGAAAGAACTTTGGAGAAGAATGGATTAGTCTTTGGTGATTTGCGGCGAGCTTCTTCATCATCTAAAACCTCTGAAGAGTATTCTACACCTCAGAACTACATCTGGTTGTTTTCATAGCCAAGATTATTTTCACCATCATCGTCAATATGCACCAATTCTCATAAATCGAAGATGAATCTACTTGGGTTATACAATCTTCTCAAAATTATACTTAAATGATTACATTAAGTGTAAGTCTTTTTCTCTACAATCTATTGATTGACATATGACCTACTCAATTCAGAATTAACTGATGAGTACAATACGTGGATTGGGGTTTTATGGCATGCTCAAGCTAGCGGGAAGTTGGGGAACACTAGAAGGGTGCTAGGATATACTATATATAGAATGTTGTTGCAGAGGCGACTCATTTGGGAATTTAGCAAGCAGCCTTATACTTCTTATTAGATCAAATATGTGATATAGGTTTTATTTATAGTGATAGTGGAAGCCTCGCCGACAATAGGAAGAACATAGAGTTATCCCGAAACAATATAAGCATTATGGAGTGTTCTGGTTGTGCTTTATATTTGTAGTTGCTTGTTTAATTTTATTGCTTAACTCTGTTAATTTATTAATTTAGTTAAATTTTATAGCAACCTTATTAACCCCCTCTCAGACTTGCATTTATAGTCTAATACGAATCCAACAGTTGGCCCCGACAAAAAGAGGTCTTTTCACCATAGTGATTAAGATGAAGTTACTTAGAGCAAGACTGATGAAGCATCGGGGAGCTTGCCATAGGAATGATGATCAAAGTCGCCCCCGCCAGCTCGTCCTCAAAGGAGGTAACCATGGTGAGAGTATGGTTGTGATCTCCAATGAGGAAAAACTTTGAGTTTCAGTAGTTTTTCCTTTGAATTATTTTATGTCAATATAGTTAATATATTTCCTCTTTTGTTTAGTTTCCTACTTCTGAGCCATTGGTATCCTCGAGGAATCCATGGGGAACCAGAGAGGGAGCTAATGAAGATAAGAGACCTTGACTTCTACTTGCAAGTTCATCCATTCAGCCAGTTGAAGACCTCCTAGTTTGACGTCTATCTCCTTGTGATGCCTCCAAACCACACATTGATGGTCCCGAGTCTGTATCCTAATAATGGGTAGCATATCATCAGCAGGCACTTTCTCAATACTAGGGTATATAAGGCCACTACACTATACAATAACAGGTAAAAGATATGAAATCATGCATATATGATATATATATATATATATATATATATATATATATATATATATATATATATATATATATATATATATATATATATATATATATATATATATATATATATATATATATATATATATATATATATATATATATAAAGAAAAATGGAAATGAGCTGACAACTCACGCAAGTTACCTGAGCTGTAGTTCATTTCCACTATCTTCAATAATTATTTTTAAAAAAAAATCTTTTGGATTATGATCTCTATCCCCTAGGGTTCACTCATACCCAATTTCTTGGGTTTCAGTTTTGATTTGATTCTCCATCAAATTAACACAAAATAAACAGTTTTCAATGTAAAGATAAATGTACTCCAAAATTTATGAAATTTGATATGAAAGAAGTTAAAGATGTAGAGATAATAATTCTAAAAAAAATTGAAGAAAAATTGTTGGATCACTATAATTTTGCCGCTAGCTCACGTATTTTTTCCTGAGCTGGCGGCTCACCTACAGTAATCCCATATATATATATATATATATATATATATATATATATATATATATATATATATATACCATAAGTTTGAAATTTGAAACTATCTACTACAACATCATAAGCATGTATATGCAATATCCAAAAATATGTATATAAAAATGATAAGCAATATATAAACAAAAATATTACTTATATAGAGTCAAGTGCAGTATCAGAACCGAGCAATATAAGTACCGATATATAAAAAAGAGTCCAGATACCATAGAGAGAATTAGGAAGTAGGATACACATGTATATACAAGCCAAAATAATATATATAACAAAAGATATGAAAATCCTACAAGAGGCTGGCTATTGGCGCTCGAGTTGCTCCTACAAGTAGGGATCCGCAAGAGGCGGGTCCTCTTCCTCGGGCACCATAGTCATGGCTGCTTGATCTGGAGTGTGATAATCCCAAAGGTCAGAAACCGAACAAGAATACAAATCCAAGCTCCTGCAATACGTTAGAAACCATATAAAAATGCGTATATAACATGCTAGTAGGAAACAATATAAAAAATGTATGCCCATGAATCGTGAAGTACAAGATATGTATAGTAACTTAAATTATGAAGTACAGGATATACATAATATAACATGATCATGCATATGAATTATGAAGTACAATGTATGCATAATATATCATGAATTATTAAGTATTTGGTATATATAGTATAAGATGATCAAGCCTATGGATGCATATTTTATCCTTTATTTTGGGACTAAATGGTGCGATTATTCACGTGTTCTAGGACTAACTGCACATACCTAGTAACATGGCCCTAAGTATCAATCTCCACACGAACTGAATGGCATGTTGCTAACCGTGCATACCTCGGATCATGACCCCAATTACCGATCTTCATATGAAACGGATGGTATGCCGCTAAGTACATAAGAAATTGAATGTGCAAGTATACATAATGGCGGATGCATCAAAAAAAGAAGACAAACTCCCACAATACATGTTTAATTCTACCATTTATTTCCCCTATCCATAATGTAATATATGCTAAGTATCAATAGATCAATGTGACATATGTAATAAGAATTCATATATCAATAGCTATGTGAATAAGAAATGACATGCATGGCGGTACTGGCAAGTACAGTAGTTATAAAACATGATCACATGTATAAGGCATTATTTCCAAGTGAGAAAGCCATACAAATAATAACATGAGTAATTAAACATATGTGCATGCACATCATATCATAAATCAAGCATTATATGCACAAACATGGTATGCATGTCCAAATATGAGCTACAATAGGTATGAACTTATCCATGTATAGGTAAGAATAAGAGTAATTAAAAATATGTACATGTATATCATATCATAAGTCAAGCACTATATGCACAGAAATATCATATATGCATATGTTGTTACAATTCAATGGACATGTTAGACTTTCAAGTCTTATTTAATTAGGGTAAAAATGAAATTAGATGCTAAGATCTGAAATATTATAGAAAATTCAATTACCTTTTCAATAAATATTTTATAAACTTAATTACATTTCTAAAACATAATTTATGATTATTTTTCCATGGATCTACTTCTACTAAACAATGGACATGGTATAGTAGTTGAGACTTCTACGTTATTTTTTTACCAAAACAAGCTTAACTGTAGCCTAAGATCTAAATTTTTTTAGTTTACTCAATTATTTTTTCAATGAATCTTGAATAAGCTCAATTGGAGTTATATAACATAAGTTATGGCCATTTTACCATGGACCTACTGCTGCTGAATCATGGACCTGATACAACAATAATTATGGAAGTTTTAGATTATTTTTGGTTAGGGAAATGGCTCAATTAGCATTAACCTTAGTTAGAAGAATTGTAGTTTAATAAATTATCTTCTTAATGATACTAGAATGAGGTCAATTGGAGTTATGATTATTGAAATATTATAGCAGTTCAAAGATTATTTACTGTATAGCTCTGGATGTGATATGATGCGCACATATAATATGCATGACATGATACATGTAATGAAACTCAAGATAAATGCTGGTTTATATATGTACAATCATGAAAACGGGATAATACATCTAGTATCATAAATGATGAGATTACATCAATAAATCACAACTTAAATGATTTGAGAGTCTATGCTTGCCTCTTGTTAAGCCCAAATTAAAAAAGAACCGATATTGATATGATTATTCTTCAATAGTTAAGAAATTTCTAGAGAATCACATTGAGGATGAAGCACAGGTGCTAGAGAAAATCTTCTAGAGTTGGTGAAGAAGACTAGAACTCATTTGAAGATGGTAAATTCAAGAACAAAGCTAATATGTATAACACCCACTTTTTCACGTGATATTTTTCAAATTTATAATTTATTCAATATAATATTTTGTTTTAAAAATATATTTATGACACGATAGCATCCACCTCGTATCCATACCAACTTGCCTAATTAAGTAGTCTGATTAAAAAACAAGTAGAATTAAATAAATTAGATTGATTCTTATTTACAATTAATATAAGAAATTAGATTGATTCTCTTTTACCAATAGGATTCTAAATTGACTAAATATTAATTCCAAATAGAAACCTAATCAAAATCCTAACTGAGTTAGTAAATAATTAGCCTAATTAATGAAGGATTTAATGCTCATCTAATTAATTATAGATGTAATCTACAATTGGTTTCTATACAATTTAAGATGTAATTTAAATTTGGCTCCTCTATCTATTAGGATTCGGACTCAAATTTGGTTTCTATACCTTTTAGGATTCCTATTTAAATTTAATTTCTATATTTTTTAGGATTCTTATTTAAATTTGGTTTTCATATCTTTTAGAATTACTATTTAAATTTGGGTTCCATACATTTTGGAATTCTATCTTTAATTAGGATAGTAAATCCGATTAGAATTTACATTAGACTTTCCTACTATGAGTAAGAATATGACTAAGAATATGACTCTTAATTCCCTATAAAAAGGCTTCAACAAGCTCTCTTTTTCCAAACAAAAAAAGTACGAGAGCAAAATATGAGAGAAAGAGAAGAAATAGAGATAAAAAGAGAATAAAGTTCAACAAAGGAAATTTTGGAGCACCTTCGAGATTTCAACGTCTTTCAAGTCAAAGGTTTAGATTTATTATAGATTAAAGTCAAGATGAGTCCAACTCACTCATAAACATGCTATTAATTATACTTTATTTTCTATATTTTTGGTTTTATTTTATTAAAGATTTAATTATGTACTTGGAAACTCAATGAATACCGAATAAGACATGATAAGACACGATTGCTATAATATGTGATGGGTGATAGATTATTAATCACTATACTATTATATTATTTCTTAATATTACTACTACTATTACTGAATACTGAACTTTAATAATAATCACCAATCCATATAATAAACTGAATTTACTGAAATTAACAATTGATACTGAAATTGACATACACTAGATTTATGGGAGAAATTGAGGGTTCATATGATTTGATGGCTGAATGTAACTGTGCCACTGTTTTACTTTTAGGAGGATCGGAATAGGCTCCGATCAAAACTGCCGTTATTTTCCATAAGAAGGATCAGGATAGACTTCATCAAAACTGTCACTGTTTTTCTTTTTGGAAGGATCAGAATAGGCTTCAATCAAATTTACTGTTCTATTTTTTCGGGGGCACACGGGGATGCATTCAGACTAGCAAGTTCATATTCTTCTAAAATTCCAAATGCCGTAATTAAAAGATATTAACTGAAAGACTAAATGAATAAGACACATAAAGTGTTAAAAATAAGATTTTTTATTGTTTTAATTGTATGATTTTTTATATTTTTGAGATATTATTGTTTTATATATTTTACTATATATTTTTGGATCGTTTTACTGACGATCCTGGTTATATATAGCCAAACGTAGATTGTTACTTAGAGATAGACCTGCTGAAGACAGAGCATGACGTAATGTATTTTTAAGAGTATGCAGAGTTACAAGATATATGACATATTTAGTTGTTATTTTCTTCTAATAAAATTGTAATTAGTACATATGGCTACAATTTTATTGAATGTAAGGAAAAAGTATTTATTATTATTTTAACTGAAAAAATTATGTTATATTTTTTCTATATTTTCGCTGTAATGTGACTATAATGATTACTGAGATTTATCGAGTTATCATTCGATGTCAAACATTCCAGCTTTCCACACTACGGAAAGTGGAACATTACAATATGGCCACAAGGTGGATTTTAAGTCTACTTTCAGGCTGAATATTTGCCGAATTATTTAAGAAAATTAGGGAAGGAATTAGGGTTGAATCTCTGAAAAGAAAATAAAGAAGAGTACAAGAGGGATAAGCTTGATTTATTTCTGATTTTTCTGAATTTATTTAAGCGGCGTATAATGTGTCGTTAAAATTCCTTGAACTTTGTCATATTTATAAAACTGCAATTTGGTCAAATTCTATTCAAAATTGGTCAAGAAGGTTGCTAAGCTCATGGAGATAAAACTGAGATGGAGTAATTAGATAAAACCTAAAATTTGATTTAAATTAATTATTTTAATAGGGTATTTGCTAAAAAAATCGGCCGATGTAGAATGATTTAAAAAATTATAGAAAAATTCAAAATAACAAAATAAGAGATCCCTACCATGTGAAATTAGAAATTGAAAACTAAAAGGAAAAATATAACTCAATTTAGTTGGTATCAACTTATATCAGTATTCGGCCTTTCTGACACAAATGATGATGCATAATAAATTGATATAAGAAGTTAAGAATTATGATCATTATATTCCCTCCCTAAGACTTCAATGAGACGACGATGGTGTTTATGTCGTAAAGGGTCATCTATGACGTTAGGGAGGTTAGCCTGATGTCACGGGATCACAAGTTCCTCAACAAATTTACCGTGACAAGGAGGATCATGAGGTGGAGAGCTACCTTGCCCAAGCTTACGCTATCACTCATTCATTGCATGAGTATGGGCATTAGGGTCATACTTGCAAGGTGGTAGCCGAAAACAAGGCAATAACGGCAGAGGAGAAGATGATGGCGGCACTGGAGGAGATTGGGGGTCAAGTCGGTCGACAAGCTTCACAAGGAGGAGAAGAAAATGGCCAAGTTTCTTTTTGAAGCTGGAAAGTTGTCAACGACCTCCAAGCGGAGCTTGAGAATATGTCAAAAAACCTTCGCCAAGCCGAGAAGGTTGCCACTGAGCTCTCTTTCTCCAAACACGAACATGACTTAAGCCAATACTAAAATAACAATGACTTATCGAGGATCGCGCCGCAGTCTACAGGAAAGGCTTCGAGGCTTGTTAGTACTAGATGGATGCCCTATTAATTCTGTCGAAGGCGAAGAAGCAGGATCCGAGCTAGGCACCCGAAGAGCCTGAGCGACCCTCGTCAGCAACCTTCAAGGTCACGCTCCCGTATCCGGCAAGCCAACTCCGTCGTTGACTTCTTAAGGACAAGCACTGGTGGCCAATGAGTAGTTTTCCCCTTCCCCTTCCATTTTTTTCCTTCTTCGTCCAAGAAATCATACTATGGCCTTTAAAATCTTGCTTACGTTGGACAACTACATTTTGCTTCAAATCCGAGTGATCATGCTTGGAGTTTGTAAATATAATAAAATTGTTTTGTCTTGTTTGCTAAAAATTCATAAGAAATTTTCCCAAGTAAATTTCTAATATTAAACATGAAATTATTCATAGCATTGTAATGTAATTGTTCAGAGATGGGCTTAATACTAATGAAAAGTTGAAATCCAAGTAAAGTTTGATTGCGTAGGGCATATCGTTTGGGGTAGACTTATGATAGACTTAAAACTGGTGCTTTGCATTCTATGCATGAGGTAGTACCCGGCCTTCAGTCCTCGATGTTGCTTAGTGGTGACTCCAAAGATCAACTATATAGGGCCCTACCGGCTTATAGCGAGTTTTCCATGTACCTGGTTTTGCCAGTAACTATTATACGATTTGTTGCATTGCGAGAAAGGCTCGCTTGTTGACCTTGGAATTATAATAGCGAGCGACCTTCTGCTAGTGGATGAGTTGCTTCAGTAGGACTTTGCCACGTACTTCATCCCCTAGTTCCTCATTTGCACTTCGTCCTTTCTTATTTTCCTTTAGAGAGAACTGGCGACCTCTGAGTGATTTAATACTGATTTCTCCTGAAGATACTGCCTTGATTCAAAGCTAGACCAGATGGTGTTTCGTGGCTAGAAACATTGCAAGTCATACAGTAGGACCAAAAGGTACTAGGCATTTTGTCAGCCTAACCGGTGTTAGCCTCTTTCAGGCGTTCCCTCAAGACATCTAGGATGTGTTTATTAGCTGCCTTAGTCAGGCCATTGCATTATGGATGAGTAACAAAGACAAAATAAATCTTGATCCTCCAACTGTTACGTAAATTGCAGAATATGTTAGAATCAAAGTGTTGGGAGTCAAAACCCCCATCGAGATCATAGAGATGAAGGAAACAATACAATACAAGAAAAATATAAGAATTAACGTGGTTCGACCGACCAAATTCGACCTACATCCTACGGGAATAACGAGAGAAAAATATTAACTATAAGAAAAATAGATTATAAAAAGAGATCCAAGTATCTCTCTATCTCTCTCATCTCTCATAATAATAGAAGTATCTCTCTCATCAATTGCTCACATCTCTCGTATCATATACAAGAGATATATATAGTATTTCTATTCTAATCCCATTAGAATAATATTATCACCATCTAATTAGTGTTCCAACCCAATTAGAACTCTGGTCTTTTAATCCAAGTCCAATTGGGATTCTTTGTGATCCTTAATCACATCTGGATACTCAACGGATGCGAGACACAAGCCCAACAATCTCCACCTTGGCTCGTATCCGATGAGCCATGCATCTTGGAGAAACTCCGTTGTTATGCCATCCACTTCGCAGACATCCACCACACGATCACAATCCTCCACTGACTGGGAACAACTTGTATAATCATCACCGCCTCTATACTTGATTACTCATGATCACTAAACCATGCTCTCTGCTGAGTACTCATGATCACTAAACCGTACTCTCTTGAACACTCACGATTACTATAGCACGCTCTTCACAAAGCGCTCATAATCGCTACACCATACTCCACCTCGGTCAAAACACTTGGACCTCCATGTACTTTATCATGTCACGAAGTAATCGTATCCATCATCATGAAGTACCATGCCGTACCTCATCATCGTACGATCAACCAACCATCGACCATTGATCATCTCGGTCAATATCAATCTCTCAATCATTATCGATCACTTTTCTGTGACACACAATATGATAAGTGATTGTGAGTACTCAAAAAGATGAATAGAACCATTTTGGAGCGAGCTCGGAGTATGAGACTACATGTAGATTTGCCTTTGCAACTTTGGGGAGTCACTGTAGATACGGCAGTCTATCTGATCAATAGAAGTCCAGCTAGTATTTTAGATGGAGGAATTTCAGAGGAGGCATGGTATAATAATACTGTAAATTATTCATTCTTAAAAGTATTTGATTGTATAGCATATGCACATATGGATCATGAGATGAGAAAGAAGCTTGATTCTAAATCTCAGAAGTGTGCATTCATTGGATACGGTGGCGACGAATATGGTTATTGCTTATGGGATTATGAGCATAACAAGGTGATTCGTAGCAGAGATGTAGTATTCAATGAGGACTGTATGTATAAAGACCGATTGGAGAAAAAGAGTGAGAAAACAGTTAAGAAAGAGTACTTAGAATTGGATGAGCCACAGGATAAGATGGATCCTATGGATGAAAGAAATGAAGAAATACCTACATCTGAAGGAGCAGAAATGGCTACACCTGAGAATACACAAACTTCGGATGAGACCGAATAGTAGAAGAGTCATTGACTGAAGTAGATAGTTCCAGTTCTTCATTAGAGAGTGTTCCACTTTGAGGAGGAGCACTAGGATAAGGAAGCCAACTCAAAAATTTTGTCTTTCTTTATATCATGTTTTGTATACTGATGCAGGTGAACTGAGAGTTATCAAGAGGCTATGCAGGATAAGTTTCATGTTAAGTGGGAGCAAGCTATGCATGATGAGATGTCTTCTTCGAAGGAGAGCAATTGGCTGAGAGATGTGTTTCTATTATTATGAGAGATGCGAGAATTAGAGAGATACTTGGATCTCTTCTTATAACATATTTTTCTCATAGTGGATATTTTTCTCGTTGCTCCCATAGACGTAGGTCAAACTTGGTTGGCTGAACCACGTTAATTCTTGTGTTGTACTATTTCCTTCGTCTCTGCGATCTTGATGGGTATTCGATCCCCAACAAGTGGTATCAGAGCCCTAGTTCTGGTCAGATTTCACTCAGATTGGTATTGATTTTGAGTGGGAGTTATGACAGAAGGAAAGAAAGGGGTAGAAGTTTAAGCAGGGAGTCGAAACAAAGAGGAAGATCAAAATCCAAAGAAAAGTTCAAAAAAAAATTAGTGTGTTAGAAATGTAAGACAGAGGGTCATATGAAGAAGGATTATCCAAATAAAGATAAGAAATGAGCAAATGTGGTGAATCCAAGTAAGCAGTATGATGACTTGTGCTTGTCTGCTCATACAAAATCTAGGTCAGATTTGTGGTTTGTACATTCAGGGCCTTCGTTCTATTGCACTGCTCACAGAGAATGGTTTGATAATTATGTTCAAGGTAAATTTGGGCATGTGACTATTGGTAATGGGCAAGAATGCAAGATTATCGGTAAGGGGACAATTTAGTTGAAATCGCATAATAGTGGTAAACTAATTTTACAAGAGGTCAGCCACATACCATATTTGAAGAAGAATTTGATATCTGTTAGCAAGCTGGATGGCGAGAGTTATCAAATCTCATTTGAGAGGAAATAGTGGAAGATCAACAAAGGAGCAATGGTAGTGGTCAAGAGTGAGAGAATGGGAACTCTATATTTACTCTCAAGTTCGGTGGATAACGTTATTTCTTTAACTACCGTGAAGAATGAGAAGGCTACCTTATGGCATCACAGGCTCGGTCACTTGAGTGACAGCGACATGAGGGTGTTGCAATCCACAGGTATATTGACAGATATAAAAAATGCTAACTTTGATTTCTGTGAGAACTGTGTGTTTGGGAAGCTGAAAAGAGTTAGTTTCTGAAGGTGGGCAAGAAGAAGAAAAAAAAAGCTGGATACAATCGGTGATGTGCACAACCGGAGGCTCTAGTAATGTGCACCAAAAGCAGTGGCTGATAACTGAGATAGATTCTGAGGCACAGATCGACGGTTATGGTTGATCAAAACGTGGATCGAAGAATCGGTGTCCGATTAAGGTGATCCAGGAGTCGAATCCTATATTTTTCAGTATTCTGGATGTAGTGGTAGATGTGTATTGGGAAAAATTTACTATTTAGAGCAAATTTTGTGCAGACCAGTAGTAATCAATGATAATTGAGGGATCGATATTGACTGAGACGATCGATGGTCGATGGTTGGTTAATCGTATCCATCAATATGAAGTACTATACTGTACCTCATCATCGTACGATCAACCAACCATCGATCATCTTGGTCAATATTGATCCTTCAATCATCATCAATTACCGCTGGTCTGTACAAAATCTACTCTAAACAGTAGATTTTGCCCAATCTGTATCCACTACTGCATTCAGAATGCTGAAAAACATAGAATTTGACTCCTGGATTACCTTAATCGGGCACTGATTCTTCGATCCACACTCCAATCAACCATAACTGTCGATCTGTGCCTCAAAATCCATCTCAGTTATCAGCCACTCCTTTTGGTGCACATTACTAGAGCCTCCGGTTGTGCACATCACCGGTTGTATCTGGCTATTTTTTCTTCTTCTTTTTCTTATATTATTTTGCTTTGATGCCTCCGCCAACCTCTTTGTCGACTCGACATCAGATCCACCATCTCGCGATCTTATTTCCGGATCAATAACCATAGTTTTGATACCACTTGTTGAGAATCAAATCCTCCATCGAGATCATAGAGATAAAGAAAACAATAAAACACAAGAAGAATACAAGAATTAACGTGGTTCGGCCGACTAAATTTGACCTACATCCTACGGGAATAACGAGAGAAATATCAACTATAAGAAAAATAGGTTATAAGAAGAGATCTAAGTATCTCTCTATCTCTCTCATCTCTCATAATAACAGAAGTAACTCTCTCATCAATTGCTCACATCTCTCGTATCACATACAAAAGATATATATAGTGTTTCTATCCTAATCCCATTAGAATAATACTATTACCATCTAATTGGTGTTCCAACCCAATTAGAACTCTGGTCTTCTAATCCAAGTCCAATTAGTATTCTTTGTGATTCTTAATCAAATCTGTATACTCAACGGATGTGAGACACAAACCCAACACAAAGTGGGTCCTATTATCTATGACGCTTGATCTTTGCAAACTGAACCTGCATATTTGCCTTCAGAAGTCTTAACTATCTGAGTGGATGAGATGGCTAGTGATAAGCATCACTTATTGCTTGTTTTCACCTTGCAGTTCATTTTTTTTGTATATAAATAACGCTACTCAAGTACTTTTAGTTATTTAGCAGATTTTAGGTGTTTAAAGCAAAAAATACTCTCAATCGGCAAATCAAGTTAATTAGCTTTACAACACCAAATTAAAGATTAGATCAGAAAAATCCAAAGGAACATGAACCAAGCACCAGTAGCTTAGGAGTCAACTAACTGTGACATAAATCATACACTCTCAAGTGTAAGAGATCAGCAAGTAGTATAAGGGTAATAAATGCAAGATCGTTCTTTCAAGGATTTTCAATTTATTGTGTGTAACGCTAATTGCTATAAATTACGGATGAAAGAGTTGAATTTAGAATTTATTTAACTAAGATTGATTGATTAGTAATTAATTAACTAAATAAAATTATCGGTCAAATAGGCTAACTCCTCCATAAATTAATTCACTAGATATGTTTATACTTAAATATCTCAGTTGTATAGATCACATGGTTTGATATAATAAGAAAATATATCAATGAAGCCCATAAATAAATAATGTTATAAACTTGGTATTTTTGTTTTTTTTCCTTCGATTAATTCTATATGTGTTTTGTGTTGATCTAGGCATGACATATTAATAATAAAAATATCTGTTCAAACTCTAAACATATATATATATCAAAAAAGTTTATGGCATATCAAAGCAAACTAATGAATATATTTTCAAAGTATACATCATCAAATACTTAAAAACATATTTTAAAACCTAACAAGATAGTAGAGAACCAAAAAATATCAATTTTACAGAAAATAATTAAGCATACTAAGCAATAAATACATACCAGTAAAATCATATTGGGTTTGTTACCACATCTGAACCAGCACAAAGAATTAGCTACTCATAGTTATCATTATCATTAATAATTGAATAAAAGAGATTATTTTATTAATAAATACGTATGAGTACCGAAACTATTTTCCAAAAATCTTTCTTTTAAAACTAAAAACTAAAACAAAAATTGCATGCAAAGGCTTCTCAAACTCTCAATTACATTGAATATATATAGCCTCTCAAAAACCCTAACAAGGATTATATTTAAAAGGAAACTCTACTTAAATAAAGAAATCTTTAGTATCATGCTTCAACCATCATGGCAGTTCAAAGATGTATTAAATGTCGTCCCTAGTACCTCTCAAATGAATTTTATAGTTGATTTCTCTGGCTGACTGCTGAGATGGCTGTCAACACCTATGCCTGTCAGCTGTCAATCTAAGTGGATGCACATTGATAGCTTTGATTTTTTATTTTCTTCCATCTAGAACCCTACAAAAAGGGCATAAAATACTAGAAAAGTGTTAAAGTAGAGAGTATGATCAATAAAAATAATTTATAATTAATTTCTTATAATAATCACTAAAATTGGATTCTGAGTGCGCAAAATATACTATAAATATTACATATTTCACTCATAATCATCAACTCAGTATTTTGACTGCTACCTCACAGTAAACATTGTGAATAGCAACCAAAGTAGGTCAATAGAAGACCAATTGTTGTGGACTAGTTTCTAATCAGATTTGGATCCTTTGCAATGTCATGGACCTTAGCTACCCGATGATCAATGCCACGACCTAACAGTCAAAATTGTGAGTTAGTAGCTGATTTTCACTAGAGGATCTCAAATAATTTAATTATTCTTCTTGGCTAGCTGGATATGAATTAGAAACACTGTTATGTAAATATGAGATGTATTTTTCTAAAATGAGGTGTGCTTTCTAAATAAAAAATAATTACTATTGGAGTTTGCATTAAGGGTTTCGATGGCTGCCATCTTCAAGCTCTTGCTATCCTTTACTATTTCTTAATTTTGTTCCACGCAAGTTAGTATTTTTATTTAAGTTTATGTTAGATGAGATGTTTTACTTTCTTAAAAGATTAGTGGGTTTTAATTGTAATATGTCTGTTAATTTTATTTAGTGTCTAGAGTGAGATGAAACTGTTTATCTAGATGAGTTAGTCTGGATATGATTTTCTCCTAATGTACTGCTTGCATGTTTATGATCAATTGATTAATTGGGTAAAAAAGGTTCAAGATGTAAAAGCTACTTTTGATAGATTTACTCAATAACCAACTACTTTGGAATAATTTAATAGTATATCCTTAGGTGTTAATAGTCTGTCCTTAGGTGTTAAGGTTTGGAACTGAAATTAAATATCTTTTTACAAAATGAATCTTAAAGTTATCCCTATATTTGATTAGTTAACTCTCGTTGACGGATTATGATTAACTTTGACAAGTTTTGCTAGTTTATACTTTATGGTGCTTTTAGTTAATCTAGAGTGTTAAATCTATTCAAGTTACATGACTTAACCATGTGTTAATTAGAATATTCATGAAAGGAGAATTCTAACTTTATCTCATAATTAGCGAACTCACAACCTTAAATACTACTTGTTCTCCTCAAAATTCTTTCTTTCTTAGATTGATTACAATGATTACAACGAAAAAGGAATAATAGAAAAACAAACGAGAGGATATATTTTATAGCTCTCTTTTACAATAAAAGTAGGTTCTAAAGTGGCGATGGGATCTATCTATTAGAACCTGTTGACGATCCGACGTGAATATATCTCTTTTTGAAGAAGATGATGGCTGACTCTAACTCTCTCTCTGTGTTGATCTCAATGAATTCAAGGCACTCGCGCATAAGTTGAACTCCAAATGATTTCCAACGCTTCAAGGCTCTCTTGCGTAACTTGAATTGCCAAAAGACCTTTTTTGAGTTCTCTTGAGGGGTATTTATAGGCTCCCGATTGTTGAAGAGATTTCCTTATAGATAAGAACAAGATCTGATTTTCTTATAGATAGGAACAAGATCTGGTTTTCTTATAGATATAATCGAAATCTCTTTATAATCTTAATGAGATATTCGAATATTCTCTTGATTTGATTTACTCCAAATTCATTAAATCGGGTTCTGTTTCTACACCCAAAATCAATTAAACTCAAATTAGAATTTGATAAGAATTTATAAAATTACCAAACTCAAGAAATATTAATTTAGAATTCTTCATCCAAAAATCAATTTGAATTTGATTAGAATTTGTAGAAATTTCAAACTCTAATGAAATTAATTTAAAGTTCTTCATCCAAAAATTAATTTGAGCTTGATTAGAATTTGTAGAATTATCAAACTCTAATTAAAATTTGGACACGATTAGAAATTGCAAAATAACTAAAGACGGGGCCAAAATATATTGCCTGCACAAGGCGGGATTCATCGCGCGAAACGGGAGGCCAAATGGGATGAGCGAGCACCCGAGGCAGGCATCCCAGCCTCGTGGGTGCGAGGCTGGCCTGGCCTGCCTCGTGGGTGAGAGGCTGGCATGAGAGGCTTGGTAAGAGCCACCCTTTTTTTTCAAACTTGGATTTTTACTTGGATTTTGGATTTCTACTCGGACTCGGATTCCTACTCGGACTCGAATTAGGACTCAGACTCGGATTCGTGTAGGGATAATTTTTCTCATTCTACAAGACTCCCTCCAAAATTTTCAAAATTTTGTTTCTTCTGAAAATTTTGAAATACTTAGAATTCTTATTCAAGATTGGTCTCCCACACTTAGATTGTACACTTTAAACCTAACTGTTTAACGTGTCCAACGAAACTTACTGAGGATATAGTGTTATCATAGTAAGCCGAGTTTTGTTAATCATTATAAAGTTGAACTGTCTAGATAACAAACAAAGCCTTATTGATCGTGTTAAAATTACAAAATTATAGACAAAAGTATGACTGACGTACCTATGGAGTGATCGTTTTGAAAGTGATAGATGGATTTAATGGAATCAGTGGATGGAAGATGGAACTTGCTAAGTGAGTGAAGGTGCCCTAGTGAGCTAAATGTTTTGAACATGATGTGACTCGTTTGGGTTGATAAACAGAGCCAATGACTCGCCTGAATAACAGACAGAGCCATTGATTATTTTCTACCAAGGGGTGACTCGCCTGGCTCACTGACAGAGCTGATGGTTTTTTTCAAATTGAGAGGTGACTTGCCTGGCTGATAGATAAAACCGATGATGTAACGGCCACTTTTCATTGTGTTCATTTCACTTCAAAAAAAAAAAAAAAAAAAAAAAATTTTATTAAACTGAATTAAAATTTAGAAATCTGAAAAAAAAATAAAAATAAATAATAATTTAAATATAAAATATATATAATGGGGTTGTTGGAGGGAAATCTAAACAGTTGGAAGGATATCAATCTTATCCGAAAAAGATTCGTTTGTTGGATCTCAACCAAATAGGTTATATCCTAACCTAAAGATAAATAAGGATCTAAAATCCGTTCTCACCTCTCTTCTATTCTGGAACGCTGGAAATCTCAGGACGTACGGGAAGAGGAAGAGGAACGCAGGTCAGAAAAGAAAAGGGAAGGGGGAGGCGACTCAATTAAAGGTGAGTTTTTAAACTCACTTAACATGCTATGCTCGTTTTTTTTTTTATGTAATTCCTATTTTTTTCCCCTATTTTCCCTATGTAGTAAACCACTTTACTTTCTAGTATATGGTGCGCATTTAGTCTACCTGCAGTAATTGCAGCAACTTTTAGGAAATTCTAAGTGAGCACCTATTTCACTAGTAAGCACCATTTCCCCTATGTTGTAAATTACTTTATTAAATGGGTTGTGGTGTGCAGGTAGAACTACCTGGTTGTAGTGCAGGAAACTCTTGGGAGTTCTAAACGCGCACATCTCTGCTAGTGAGCATCATTTCCCTATGTTGTAATTCCCCTTAATTATATAGTATTAGGTGCGCATCTAGAACTACCTCAATATTGCAGGAAAACTTTAGGGAATTCTAAATGCACACATATTTTACTAGTGAACACTACTTTTTCTATACTGTAATTTACTCTACCATATAGAATGGGGTGCGCATTTAGTAATTCTACTTTTTCTTCTTTTTTTTGCCTGTTTCGGCTACTACTGCTTCTCTTTCTCCTTGCAATGATAAGTCAACTTTAGGAAATTCTAAATGCACACATATTTAGTAGTGAGCCCCATTTTTCCTATATTGTAAATCACTTTGTTATACATCATATTGGAAATAAAGCCCGAAAAGACACCGTATAAATGCAAATTGTTATTGTATAAGATTGGTGATAGATAATTAAATTACCGCAACGTTATATTGTCACTGATATTGTTACTGTTCACCGACCTCTAATTATTATTACCGATCTACATACTGAACTGAAATTTACTGAGATCATAAATTATATTGAAATTGATAATTAACACCGAACTTGATATACACTGGGGATTTGGGGGAAAATTTAGGTTTGTATGAATTAGATGGCTGAACGTAACTGTACTGTGCCACTGTTTCCCACTTGTGGGAGGATCGGGATAGGCTCCGATCAAATTACTGCGCTACTGTTTCCCATTTTTGGGAGGATCGGGATAGGCTCCGATCAATTACTGTTCCGTTTTCCCGGGGGTAGACGGGGATGCGTTCAGCCCAGCTACATTCATATTTTCTTGAATTTTCAAATACCATAACTAAAAGACATTAATTGTAAAAATTTAAAAGACATCGATTAAAGTAATAGTGATGATAAGTATAAATACGTAAAATCTTCCGCCCTTCATTTGCATGATTGTTCCTGACATTGAGATATTATCATTCATTATTTTTTTTTGTTGTTCTTTAATTATTGAATATTGGGTCGCTTTGCTGACGATCCTGGTTATGCATGACCAGATGCAGGCCTCTATCAAGAGGTAGATCCACCAGTGGCAGAACAGGATATGTTGTACTTCCAGGAACAAGCGGATCTGCAGGAGTGATTACTTCCTTTGGTTAACTGATTTCTTTTAAAAAAAAATGTAATAAGTGCTGATGACACCTTATTTAAGTTTATGCGAGACAGTCCTTTTCTTTTATTTTGAAATAATTTAACTGTGGTGAACATTTGTTAATTTTATTTTGAGGGAAATTATTATCGCTTTGTTTTGATAAAGAAAAATTTCATTTAGTTTCTGCATGTTATTCATATTAAATTGCAAATGGTGACTGTAATATTTTGTTTGAGGCTCGTCGAGTTATCATTCGACGCCGAACGTTCCAGCTTTCCACACTACTGGAGTTGGGGCGTTACAGGTGGTATCAGAGCCCAGGCTTCTTTAAGTCTGTTCAAGTGATTTGAACAAACTTGAATATCATTACAGTCGGCAAATAAATAAATAAGTATAATAGTTTAAATTTACTAAACTATTTAAGGTTTGATACGACTATACACATATATGCATAAATATGATTTTCTACGTATATCTATTTACTTTTATTATGTTTATTTAAGTGATACTTACGTTATATTGTTCCTCAGAGGGATGGCCCGTCAGACTAATAGGAATGGGGGAAATTCCGGTTCGACCTCAAACTCCGTTGATGGTAATGAAATGTTGGGACTGCTTAGCAAGATGGTCGACGCGCAACAACAGCAGGCCGAAGCCTTTCTAGCGGGAGTGATGGCAACCCTAGATCGTGTGGCGGAACTGAGGGACCAGCGTCCAGGAGGGATATCGGATTTCAGACGTCTTCATCCAGCTACTTTCTCAGGAACAGTAGGAGCCTTGGAGGCTGAACAGTGGCTCATGCAGATGGAAGACTTATTAAGGGCCGCTCGGATTCCTGAAGCCGACAAAGTGAATGTCGTCAAAATCCAATTAACGAATATTGCAAGGGCTTGGTGGCAAACAGAGGAGAGCAGGCTATCCCAACCGATCTCGTGGGAAACTTTCACGACAAGCTTCCTTGCAAGGTTCTTTCCGAGAACAGCCAGGAGGGAAATGGAACACCAATTCATTAACTTGAGGCAGGCCGGGATGACGGTAGAGGAATATACATCAGAGTTTGTCCATCTGAGTCGATTTGCGCTGTACATGGTATCAAATGAGGCAGATCGTGCTCATCGCTTCCAACAGGGATTGAGGATAGATATCCAGAAATATTTAGTAACCTCCAGAATAGAGACCTATGCGGAGGTTATTGATGCAGCTCAGGATGTAGAGCAAGTAATAAATAAGGAGAGGAGGATTCAATCTTCTGCGCCCAAGAGGTCGGCCAGTCAAATGTTGGGTGGAACTTCAGCTAGGAATGCGGAGAAACGGCTGGTTACGTCTTCGCAACAGAAGGTCACTTGCACACATTGCCAGAAGCCAGGACACACTATCAAGGAGTGTCGGTATGCCAACAACTTATGTCTAGCATGTGGATCAAGTGAACACAGGATTGGAGATTGCCCACGAAGGAGCAACAGGGGGCCAATGCCTCGTCTTCCAGCATCCCAACAACAACAACCACCCAAGGATCAAATCAGCAGTCAGAATAGGCGACCACTTCCACCTCAAAATAAAGTTTATGAGCAGGCCAAGAAGAATATGACAGTGGATAAAGGACGTGGACAAGCATATAATCTAACTGCGGAGCAAGCGGAGAAGTCAGATGATGTGGTGACAGGTATGATTCTAGTATATCATGTACCTGCATCCGTTTTATTTGACTTGGGAGCATCACACTGCTTTATTTCTTCTGCATTTGTGACACGACATGCCATACCTTATGAAAACCTAAACATTAGATGGAGAATTAGTACGGGTAATGGGGGTATTGATTCTACTCAAATGTGTAGAATGTGCCCCGTAGTGATTTGTAAAAGGGAATTTTATGCTAATTTCCTGGTTATCGATACCCACGGATTTGATGTGATACTGGGAATGGATTGGTTGAGTACCTTCCATGTAATTATTGATTGTCGGAGGAGGAGCGTTGTCTTCAAGATACCGAATCACCTGGAGTTCGAATTCATCGGGGGCAGCAGTACCAAGGAGGCAGCAGAATTTAGAGCTCAACCTAGGGAAGGAGTAATAATCCAAATGGATGCCATACCGGCGGACATCCTAGTGGTGTCGGAGTTCTTAGATATCTTCGAGGATTTCTCAGGACTACCACCAGACAGGACAGTGGAGTTCGCCATCGAGCTTCTTCCTGGCACCACACCAATCTCTCAAGCACCATATCGAATGGGTCCAGCAGAGCTAAAGGAAGTTAAGGTACAATTAGACGAGTTGGAAGCTAAAGGTTTTATCAGACCAAGTGCTTCTCCTTGGGGTGCACCAGTACTTTTGACTGGGAAGAAGGATGGAGGCAAAAGATTATGCATTGATTATAGAGGATTGAATAGGGTCACTATCAAGAATCAGTATCCACTACCGAGAATTGATGATTTGTTTGATCAACTTGGCGGTGCTAAGGTATTTTCCAAGTTGGACCTTAAGTCTGGATATCACCAAGTGAAAGTGAAGGAGTCAGACATTCCTAAAACAGCATTCCGGACTCGATATGGGCATTTTGAATTCTTAGTGATGCCATTCGGAGTAACAAATGCACCTGCAATTTTTATGAACTTAATGAATCGATTTTTCCTTCCATATTTGGATAAATTCGTTGTGGTGTTCATAGATGACATATTGGTGTATTCTAAGACCCAAGAGGATCACACTAAGCATTTAAGAGTAGTCTTGGAGACGCTAAGGAAAGAGAAATTGTATGGGAAGCTCAGCAAATGTGAATTTTGGCTGAAGAGTGTTTCATTTTTGGGACACATTATTTCTCAAGAAGGAATCTCTGTTGATCCTGGCAAGGTTTCAGCAGTGAAGGATTGGCCGATTCCGAAAAATGTTTCAGAAGTGAGGAGCTTTCTGGGATTGGCAGGTTATTATCGAAAGTTCGTTCAGGACTTTTCTAAGATTACAGGGCCTCTGACCAAACTCCTGAGGAAAGGAGAGAAGTACGACTGGACAGTTGAATGTGATGCAGCTTTAAATGAGTTGAAAAGGAGGCTCACAACAACACCAGTATTAGCCGTACCGGAAGGGACCGAAGGAATGGTTGTGTACAGTGATGCGTCCGGCAAAGGGCTAGGTTGTGTGTTGATGCAACGGGGACGGGTCATAGCTTATGCTTCTAGACAATTGAGGCCACATGAGAAAAACTATCCCACACATGATTTGGAGCTTGCAGCTGTGATTTTTGCATTAAAAATTTGGAGACACTACTTATTGGGAAGTAGAGTAGAGATTTATACAGACCATAAGAGTCTTAAGTATATCTTCACACAGAAAGAACTTAATATGAGACAGAGAAGGTGGCTTGAATTGATGGCAGATTATGACATCAACTTGCAGTACCATCCGGGTAAGGTCAATGTGGTACCAGATGCTTTAAGCAGGAAGCCAATGGCAATGGTTCTAACTCAGCAAAAAGAGCTACTTGAAGAGATTATAAAGTTAGAATTAGAAATTTTCTTACCCGGTGCTAAGGCTCAAATGCTGGTTTTGCAACTTCAACCTTCATTGGTAGAGAAAATTAAAGAAGCTCAGAAAGATGATCCTAAGTTGCAAAGATTTCGAAGACAAGTAGAAGAAGGACGGAGAACAGATTTATGTATTCACGCAGATGGGTCTCTTCGATTTGGCAACAGGTTGTGTGTGCCCAAAGGAGAAATTCGGCAGGAAGTATTATCAGAGGCTCATAGTTCAGTCTATTCAATCCATCCCGGAGGAACAAAGATGTATCAAGACATGAAGCAATATTTTTGGTGGCATGGAATGAAGCGTGAAATCGCCAAGTTTGTTTCCAAATGCTTGACTTGTCAACAAGTTAAAGCAGAGCATCAAAGAATGCCGGGACTCCTTCAACCTCTACCCATACCTGAATGGAAATGGGAGAGAGTTACTATAGATTTTGTTACCGCATTGCCACGTAGTCCCAAGGGTAATAATGCAATCTGGGTGATTGTGGACCGCCTTACTAAAGTAGCGCATTTCATACCATTTCGTGTAGGACAGTCTACCAAAATATTGGCGGAGAAGTATATGCGTGAAGTGGTAAAATTACATGGTGTGCCAGTCAGTATTGTGTCGGATCGAGATGCTCGGTTCACTTCTCACTTTTGGAAGAAATTGCAAGATAGTCTGGGGTCAAAATTAGAGTTCAGCACAGCATATCATCCAGAAACAGATGGCCAATCAGAAAGGATTATCCAGACATTGGAGGATATGTTGAGAGCCTGTATGCTTGACTTCGGGGGCTCATTGGAGGATTACCTGCACCTAGTGGAATTCGCCTACAATAATAGCTACCAAGCAAGTATCAAGATGGCACCATTTGAGGCTCTGTATGGTAGGAAATGTAGATCTCCGTTATATTGGGATGATATTGGAGAAAGAAAACTGCTTGGACCAGAAATAATCACCCAGGCAGTAGATAAAATTAACTTAATACGGCAACATCTGAGAGCAGCCCAAGATCGACAGAAGAACTGGGCAGACCAATGACGGCGGTTTCTGGAATTTCAAGTTGGGGACTCAGTTTTCTTGAAGGTGTCGCCCACACGTGGAGTCATTCGCTTTGGCAATCGTGGGAAGTTAAGCCCAAGGTTTATCGGACCCTTCCAAGTCTTGGAACGGATAGGCAAAGTCTCCTATCGCCTGGCACTACCGTCTGCACTGGAGCAAGTACATAACGTTTTCCACGTCTCGCAATTAAAACGATATGTTCATGATGAAAAGCATATCGTGGACTATTCAGAATTTGAGGTTGGACCAGATCTCTCCTATCCAGAGGAACCAGTCTCCATACTTGATCGAATGGAGAAGACTTTGAAGAATAAAGTAATTCCACTGGTGTTGATTTCTTGGAATCGACATTCTAATCGGGAGGCGACATGGGAGCGAGAGGAAGACATTCGGGAGCGTTTTCCACACCTGTTTGAATAAAGGTATAACCTCTCTACATTATTTAGGTTTAAAGAAATTTCGAGGACGAAATTTTTCTTAAGGAGGATAGAATGTAATGGCCACTTTTCATTGTGTTCATTTCACTTCAAAAAAAAAAAAAAAAAAAAAAATTTATTAAACTGAATTAAAATTTAGAAATCTGAAAAAAATAAATAAATAAATAATAATTTAAATATAAAATATATATAATGAGGTTGTTGGAGGGAAATCTAAACAGTTGGAAGGATATCAATCTTATCCGAAAAAGATTCGTTTGTTGGATCTCAACCAAATAGGTTATATCCTAACCTAAAGATAAATAAGGATCTAAAATCCGTTCTCACCTCTCTTCTATTCTGGAACGCTGGAAATCTCAGGACGTACGGGAAGAGGAAGAGGAACGCAGGTCAGAAAAGAAAAGGGAAGGGGGAGGCGACTCAATTAAAGGTGAGTTTTTAAACTCACTTAACATGCTATGCTCGTTTTTTTTTATGTAATTCCTATTTTTTTTTTAGATGCATAAATATTAAATCGAAAATAGCCCTCTAATATTTGTTACAGATCTATGAATTTTGTAAAAAAAAAAAAAAAAAAAAAAATATAGATTTATGAATTTTACAATCGTGATTGATTAGAACATTCATATTATTTTATTTTAGGCGAAGTATAATTGACAAAGAATAAATTAATGATAAGTTAATTTTATTGACTTCTATGCTGATATGTTTCTTTTAGTAGCTACACAAGCAGATAGATATAACTCACTACTTAGTATTCAAATCGTCAGATACTGCACTATTCTTTGTTCCCTTTATTTAATACGAAATATTCAGCTTCGGTTACTGTTTTGATTGTTCTACTCGTTTAGACCGATCTAATTCCAAACAAGCGCGATTCGTACACTTGCTTATTATAAGATATAGTGCATAGATTAGTTAAATAACTTTATTTCATATTATTAACCACAATTAAAAGTTATATTTAACAGTTTGGTTATTATGCTGCTATTTGACTTGATGACTTAATTAGCAGATTAATCAAATTACAAGTTGATTAATAATTCATAAATGATATCAAATTATTGGCTTCATTTGTTTATGCTTCTTCTTCTCCTTCTACCTCTGCGTCTGCTGCTGCTTCATTTCCTTCTCCTCTTTCTTCGCCTCCGCTTCAGCGTCTGCTTGTGCTTCTTCTTCTCCTTCTTCTCCGGCTCCGCTTCCGCGTCCTCTTGTGCTCCTTCCTCGGCTCTGCTTCCGCATCTCCTTGTGCTTCTCCTGCCTCCACTTCCGCACCTGCTTGTGTTTCTTCTTCTCCTTCTCCTTCTTTTCCTTTTCTGCTTCTGCTGCTGCCGCTACTTCAATTCCCCTCTTCTCCTTTCCCTGTTTGGCTGCAATTGCAGCAACTTTTAGGAAATTCTAACTGAGCACCCATTTCACTAGTGAACACTATTTTCCCTATGTAGTAAACCACTTTACTTTCTAGTATATGGAGCGCATTTAGTCTACCTGCAGTAATTGCAGCAACTTTTAGGAAATTCTAACTGAGCACCCATTTCACTAGTGAACACTATTTTCCCTATATAGTAAACCACTTTACTTTCTAGTATATGGTGCGCATTTAGTCTACCTGCAGTAATTGCAGCAACTTTTAGGAAATTCTAAGTGAGCACCTATTTCACTAGTAAGCACCATTTCCCCTATGTTGTAAATTACTTTATTAAATGGGTTGTGGTGTGCAGGTAGAACTACCTGGTTGTAGTGCAGGAAACTCTTGGGAGTTCTAAACGCGCACATCTCTGCTAGTGAGCATCATTTCCCTATGTTGTAATTCCCCTTAATTATATAGTATTAGGTGCGCATCTAGAACTACCTCAATATTGCAGGAAAACTTTAGGGAATTCTAAATGCACACATATTTTACTAGTGAACACTACTTTTTCTATACTGTAATTTACTCTACCATATAGAATGGGGTGCGCATTTAGTAATTCTACTTTTTCTTCTTTTTTTTGCCTGTTTCGGCTACTGCTGCTTCTCTTTCTCCTTGCAATGATAAGTCAACTTTAGAAAATTCTAAATGCACACATATTTAGTAGTGAGCCCCATTTTTCCTATATTGTAAATCACTTTGTTATACATCATATTGGAAATAAAGCCCGAAAAGACACCGTATAAATGCAAATTGTTATTGTATAAGATTGATGATAGATAATTAAATTACCGCAACGTTATATTGTCACTGATATTGTTACTGTTCACCGAACTCTAATTATTATCACCGATCTACATACTGAACTGAAATTTACTGAGATCATAAATTATATTGAAATTGATAATTAACACCGAACTTGATATATACTGGGGATTTGGGGGAAAATTTAGGTTTGTATGAATTAGATGGCTGAACGTAACTGTACTGTGCCACTGTTTCCCACTTGTGGGAGGATCGGGATAGGCTCCGATCAAATTACTGCGCCACTGTTTCCCATTTTTGGGAGGATCGGGATAGGCTCCGATCAATTACTGTTCCGTTTTTCCGGGGGTAGACGGGGATGCGTTCAGCCCAGCTACATTCATATTTTCTTGAATTTTCAAATACCATAACTAAAAGACATTAATTGTAAAAATTTAAAAGACATCGATTAAAGTAATAGTGATGATAAGTATAAATACGTAAAATCTTCCGCCCTTCATTTGCATGATTGTTCCTGACATTGAGATATTATCATTCATTATTTTTTTTTGTTGTTCTTTAATTATTGAATATTGGGTCGCTTTGCTGACGATCCTGGTTATGCATGACCAGATGCAGGCCTCTATCAAGAGGTAGATCCACCAGTGGCAGAACAGGATATGTTGTACTTCCAGGAACAAGCGGATCTGCAGGAGTGATTACTTCCTTTGGTTAACTGATTTCTTTTAAAAAAATGTAATAAGTGCTGATGACACCTTATTTAAGTTTATGCGAGACAGTCCTTTTCTTTTATTTTGAAATAATTTAACTGTGGTGAACATTTGTTAATTTTATTTTGAGGGAAATTATTATCGCTTTGTTTTGATAAAGAAAAATTTCATTTAGTTTCTGCATGTTATTCATATTAAATTGCAAATGGTGACTGTAATATTTTATTTGAGGCTCGTCGAGTTATCATTCGACGTCGAACGTTCCAGCTTTCCACACTACTGGAGTTGGGGCGTTACAGATGACTCGCCTGGCTAACAGACAGAGCCAGAATAATGAAATTGAGATCAGAGAACCATGGGCAGAGGCGTACTTTTAAATGTACCCATGGGGTCTCGATAGAGATGTACTGTTAAACATACCGGGATGACCAGATTAGGGTCGAAAGACCATGGGTAGAGGTGTACTGTTAAACGTATCCATGGAGTTTTGGCAGAGGTGTCTAATTGCACATGCCTGGGGTTGTGGCGAAGATGCCAAGATGATCTAATCATGATCATCGGTTTCAGCAGAGGCGCCTAGTGCACATGCCTGGATAACTCGTCTGGGCGACAGACAGAGCCGGTGATCGGATTAGGATCACGAAAGAAACTATTTGTTGCAGTGTGATGATTCAAATCTTACTATCAGAGATAAGAGCTTAACTTGACAGATTTGATTATTTTGAGATGAGATGATTTGAATCTCATTGTCAGAGATAAAAGCTTAACATGACATATTTGTTTATTTTGCGAGAAGATGGTTTGAATCTCGCTGTCAGAGATAAAAACTTAACTTGATAGATTTGGTTATTTTGAGATGAAATGATCTAAATCTCGCTGTCAGAGGTAAGAGCTTAACTTGACATATTTGGTTATTTTTGATATGAGATGATTTGAATCTCGCTGTCAGAGATAAGATCTTAACGTGATAGATTCACGGGATTTTTAGCAAACCTCCAAATATCAACGGATTTGACATGCTTTTACCAATCGCCGTTTCCGTTGAACTAGCCATATTATTTCCCTCAGCATGATTAGTTATTGAGGATTTTATTTTTCTCTCCCCTTTGCTTTTGAAGCATAGGTTGATTTATACTTTTACCTCAGCATGAAGAGTTATAGAGAATTTTGTTTTTCTCTTCCCTTTGCCTTTGAAGCATTGGTTGGTTCATACTTTTACCTCAGCATGATGAGTTGTCGAGGATTTAAATTCCTCTCTCCTTTGCTTTTGAAGCATTGGGTGGTTCATGCTTTTTTACCTAAGCATGATGGGTTGGCAAGAAACTTGTTTTTTTCCCTTTGCTTTCAGAGCATTGGGCAATTCATGCTTTTTACCTCAGCATCATGGATTGCCGAGGGTTTGAATTCCTCTCTTCTTTGCTTATGAAGCATTGGGTTATAACTTATCCTTATAGATATTATGACAAATTTGTTATGGAAATTTTAGCAAACCCCTACCTATGAACGGATTTGATGTGTCTTTACCAATCGCCGTTTGTATTAGACTAGCCATGCTATTTCTGTCAGCATGATGAGTTGTCGAGGGCTTTGTTTGGACTTAAACGCCAAACGTTCCCTCTTCCCTTTACCTTTTTGGTATTGGGTGATCAGTTTCATACTCTTACCCCAGTATGTTAGGGTTGGCGAGAAATATTCGATTTCTCTTCCCGTTGCTTTTGACAGTATTCAACGATTGATTCATTAGCCTTCCCCCTTTTTTTAAGGTGGCTAGATATAGTTTTTTTTCAAGAACTTGTCGTTGATAGGCATCATCATCATATCGCTGTCTTGATTGATCAGGCAATAGGCTCCTTTGAGTAGACAGTTTCTGCTACAAACGGTCCTTCCCACATGGGTTCGAATTTTTCCTTAGCATATTGGTCATGATCTTTAGTCTTTTGATAGCCAAGACCAAGTCTCTTTTTTTTAAAGTTCTTCATTTAACTTTCTTGTTGAATGCCCTCGAGATACGCACTTGATACAATTTAATTTGTTGTTGCACGTTCAGAATGCAAACTTAGGCATATATCCATGGGCTTAGCCTTGCATTTTAAACTGGCATAGCCTCGCAACTGGACTGGTATAAATTTGCGTCATATGCGGGGTGTTGGATTTGTGTGCTAATTTAGTCTCGCTCACTGAGTTAGATTCATGTGCTGACTTAACCTTGCACACTAACTTACATTCGCATTTAGTTGCGAGCATAACTTCACACTCCACACAGGCAAAACATTGCTTTTAAGTTACTTTATATGAGCTTAGCCTCACATCTTGATTTCCTTACGCTGGCTTAATGGCAAGGTTGACTGGATGCAGGTCCCATCCCCTGTTTGGGCTTCGGTTGAATGGTCATGACCCATTGTAAATCAATGACCACCTTCTTCTTCATTGGGTATTATGCAAGGTTGATGGTTGGCATGGCGCCTTAAGTCTCTAACGTAGAGCTTGACCTTCCGTCTTTTAAAGTTTATGCGGGGCTAAGAGTTAGCTTCACATTTTGGCCGTGAGCATAGCCTCACGTTTAGATGACTTTACGCTAGTTTGGCATCGCATTCTATGCGGAGTTTGCTTTGCATTGCATAGAAATTTTATTGGTGTGTGTCCCACCCCATGTGTGGGCCGCATTTGAATGATCATTATAATTCAATTGACCGCCTTCTTCTTTTTTGTAGTTTACGCGAGGCTGGGAGTTAGCCTTGCATTCTGGACTACTTTGCGCTTTGGATTAACTTCGTACTCTGGATTTGTCTCACCTGCTGTGTTTGTCGTGCGCTGGCCTAATCTTGCACACTAAAGTTTTAGCCTTGTATCCTGCATTTCTTCCAGTATTGAAATGATCGAGACCACGGCTAGGCTTGTTGCGCAAGACGAAGGCTAGGCTCGCCGCGCGATGTGCTAGACTAGATTTGTCGTGCAAGGCAGAAGCTGGGCTCATCACGAAATGTGGAGACTGGGCTCGCCGCGGGAGGTGGAGGCTCGGCTCGCTGGGCGAGACGGAGGCTGGGCTCGCCGCGCGAGGCAGAGGCTAGGTTCACCGCAAGATGTGCTAGACTCGGCTTGTCCTGTGAGGCGGAGGCTGGGCTCGCCGTGCAAGGTGGAGGCTAGGCTCGTCGCACTCGCGTATGTGTTACCCTCACGTTTCAACTGTTTTACGCGTGATTGCAAATTAGCCTTGTATTTTGGAGCTTTTAAACTTTTGAATGAGTCATACATGTTGGCTTTCCTTTGCGTAGTCTTGCATTGCTTGAGGTATTAGGCTCGCATTTTTTACACTGGCTTCGTAAATATCCTTGTTTGGTTGGTTGTGGGTCCCACCCCGTGCATGGGAACTAGTTTGGTTATCCATGAAGTTCGTTATGCGGTAATAGATTACTTTCTTTTTATAACAGATTATGTGGGGTTGAACCGTAGCCTCGCATTTCTGTTCACTCTTGTACTCTAGATTAGTTCTATGTGTTAGTTTAGCCTTGCGCATTACTATAACCATGCACGTTGGTTTAGTTTCGAGTTAGCCTCGCGTCTGGATGACTTTACGCTGGCTTATTCTTGAATTAGCTTCATGCCATAGATAATTTTATGCTGGCTTAGCCTCACATTGTATGCGGGCCAAGTCTCGTATTCTTGCTTTGGGCTATTTGACTTCATACTCTTACCCCCAGTATGATAGGGTTAGTGAGAGTTTTCTCTCTTCTCGTTGCCTTGGTGGCATTGGGCAACAAAAACTCATACATTTTTTTTTGAATTTTTTTATTTTTTGTTTTTTGGTTTTTGTTTTGTTTTTATCTTTTTATTTATGGCAGTCATTTTGCTATCGTTGCAGATGAGTGTCATATGTTGCATATTTATAGCCTCCATATTACCTATTTTTGTATATATATAATTACTACTCTGATATATTTAGTGAGTTTTTATAGGTAACAAAGGATTCGAAAGGAAGAGAAGAAGAAGATGCAAATTTGTCAAGAATATGAGCATCGAAAGTCAATTTTGGTGAAGCCAAAAACTGAAGTGCAGTGGAAACATAAAGAGCATTTTCGTCCAAGGAAAATCTTGAATTGGGAAAATTCATGTAGTGAAACTTTGTAGAGATTGGAATTATCTTCGAAACGAGTCTAAGAACAGATCAATCTGAGTTCAGATGCAAAAGTTATGGCTATTGTACTAAAGCGCTGCAGAGTAGAAAATCCGATATAGCGGGCTACGGGTCTGCTGAACTTAATTTCGAGTTTTGGACCTGAAAATTAGTATTTTATGTCATTTAATCTAAACCTTTGGTTTCTAATACCTATGAGTTGGATTAAAATTATATATCTTGAGATTAGTTTGTGTTGGGTTAGGATTATATCTTTTGTATTGAGTTTGAGTAGGAGTATAATTGTGTTTGGATTATAAATACCCCATAAATTCTTGTAAATTTAAGAGAACTTTTTAGATGTAATTTTGTATTCTTTTTAATTAATAAATATTAGGATTTTTCCAAATGGGTGACGGCCGCCATACCGAGCTTCAGAGATAATTCCATTGCTTTTCTTTATTTTTTAGATAGATTTAATTGCTTTTTAGTGTAGATCTTTAATTGCTTTATAAGAAAAATAGGATTTTTAATCGCTTTCATAAATAAAAATAATATCTTATTAATTAGAACCATGAGTAGTTAAATTACTCTAGGATGTAGATGAAACTAGGAATCAACCATGTAATTGTTTATTATTGTTTTCTTTTAAAATAAAATAATAAAGACATGATTTTTCCATGAAAAGATTAAAATACAATAATTCGTAGATTAATACTTTGATAGATTATACTTGAGTTAAATTTCTTGATAGCCTATACTTAGTTTGGATTTTGGGTTGTTGATTTTCATCTTTTTCATAGAATTATCTAATGATTTAGTTTGTTTTTATGCAAAGTAGTATCTTTGATGAGTTATACTTGCACAACACTTGATAGCTCATACTTAGAATACTTTAATTAAAAGATTAAAACTAAAAGATCAGTTTTTATAATAGGATTTTTTTGAATTCTTTTATTTTTTGTTTTTTGGTTTTGTTTTGTTTTTATTTTTTTATTTATGACATTCATTTTGCTATCGTTGCAGATGAGTGTCATATGTTGCATATTTATAGCCTCCATATTACCTATTTTTGTATATACATAATTACTACTCAGATATATTTACTGAATTTTTATAGGTAACAAAAGATTCGAAAGGAAGAGAAGAAGAAGATGCAAATTTGTCAAGAATATGAGCATCGAAGTCAATTTTGGTGAAGACAAAAACTCAAGTGCAGTAGAGACATAAAGAGCATTTTCCTCCAAGGAAAATCTTGAGTTGGGAAAATTCATGTAGGGAAACTTTGTAGAGATTGGAATTATCTTCGAAACGGGTCTAAGAACTGATCAATCTGAGTTCAGATGCAAAAGTTATGGCTATTGTACTAAAGCGCTGCAGAGTAGAAAATCCGATCTAGCGGGCGGTCTGCTGAACTTAATTTCGAGTTTTGGACCCGAAAATTAGTATTTTATGTCATTTAATCTCAACCATTGGTTTCTAATACCTATGAATTTGATTAAAATTATATATTTTGAGATTAGTTTGTGTTGGATTAGAATTATATCTTTTGTATTAAGTTTGAGTAGGAGTAGAATTGTGTTTGGATTATGTAACGCCCCCGTTTTTTAGCTGCTTCCGAAAACGGAGGACGTTACTTATTACTTGCACTAGACAACCCAATAGTCACAGGATCTTGGAATAACCGTAACTACTGCCACAATCAGATGAATAAATAACATGTCTGAAACTTAAAAGATTTTATTTATACAAAAAGTTCATTACATAAAATGGCACACTGCTTTAAATATGAACACAAAAGAATCAAAAGAGCAAGCAGTGCCCAGACAAAAAGAAATATAAACAAATATATAAAAGTTCTCCAGGGGTACTTTGTTTGCCTATTGTCACTCAATCTGTCCAACGAAGTACAGGTTTTCAACTGGGGCTAGATCCCCTTCTTCACGTTCCAAATCTGGGTTCAAAACCCAGGGGATTAAACCCAACAAGTAACACATTTAAAAGGAGAAAATTGTGTACTATCATAGTACAGGAATATCAGTGTGCATGAGTATGTTTATGTCAGTGTTGTTTGTGTGCATAAAAATTAACATGAAGGCAACATATAAATTAACATGAAGGCAAGCATAAATAAATGCCTAAATAAATAAATATGGCAATAACTATTCTATCTATTTAATCATATATTCTATTGGTCTCAGTCATCGTCCAATTTAATTATAGAAACTGTATTAATAGATAAGATAGCGCTATTCTTCATTGTCGTATAAATGTCCGTGCATACCAGGGATCCGACCACAATATTTTTGGCGCTGAACCATGACATGCCGCTAGGCGCTACAATCAAGTTCCGCACTATATTATAGTAACAGACATACCACTCTGGGTAAATATCAATTGGTGATCCAGTAATCACACAGGCCGCTGCAGTAAAAGAATCCGGCCTTAACAATACAATCAATCCTTATACGACAAGGCTCTTATCCATCATATAGTTTCTCTCATCCCCGTGTTCATAATGAATTATGCACATGAAAATTTTATAACCCTTCTTTAATTGTTTTTCAATTCATGATAACATACTTGCATTTCCATGACTGTACATGACATATAGTATCATAACATATTATCTGTAATATTAAAACACATGACTTGTAATATCGAAGCACATGACATATAAAACACATTACTTGTAATATCAAAGCACATGACATGTAAAACACATGACTTGTGATATCAAAGCACATGGCATGTAAAACACATGATTTGTAATATCAAAACACATGACATGTAGTATGATAGATGTTAGTGCACAATTGTAACACAATGCATATCATCAAAATTATTACAATAATCTGGTTTCATTCTCAGTGTCAATTAATAACCCAATTTAAAAATCAAGTGAATCATATAATAATACTGCATTATTTTTAAACCCAACGTATGCATTTATTACATTTCTAGGCTCAATCATATATATTAGACTGAAGAGTGCTGCGCTGGCCACGCTGAAGAGTGCTGGGCTGGCCAAGTTTAGGAGTGCTGGACTGGCCAGGATAAAGAGTGCTGGGCTTGCCATACTGAGGAGTGTTGGGCTGGTCACGCTGAGAAGTGCTGGACTGGCCAGGCTGAGGAGTGCTAGGCTGGTCAGGCTGAGGGATGCTAGACTGACCAAGCTGAGAAATGCTGGGCTAGCCACGCTGAAGAGTGCTGGACTAGCTTTTGCAAAGCTAATGGGTGCTAGACTATCTTTTGCCAGGCTGATGGGTGCCAGACTGTTTTTCGCCAAGCTGATGGTGCTAGGCTGACCAGGCTGAAGAGTGCTAGACTGGCTTTTACCAAGCTGATGGGTGTTAGCCTGTCTTTTACCAAACTGATGGGTGCTAAACTGTCTTTTGCCAAGTTGATGGGTAATAGGCTATCTTTTAATAAGCTGATGGCTACTAGGCTGGCCAGGCTGAAAGGTGCCAGGCTAGATTTTGCCAAGCTGATGGGTGCTAGACTATCTTTTGCCAAGCTGATGGATACTAGGCTGGCTAGGCTGAAGAGTGTTAGGCTGGATTTTGCCAAAATGATTGGTGCTAGGCTGTGTTTTGCCAAGTTGATGAGTGCTAGGATGATTTTGAGCTTGACATGCAAAACAAACTTCGAGTGCTTTACGGCGTGCTCTCCGATTCTGATTGCGAATTCGGATCCGCCTTTGTACCAGATAGGTTTTTCTTTGGCATCATATGCGGCAAATTCTGATATATTAGAGTTTGAAAATCCAAGTGGCTGTTGTAACAACCACTTTTTTTTATTATGCATTTATTTTTAACTTCTTCTAAAAATAAAATTTGGTAAAATATGTTTCATAATGAAATCAATTCTAATAGGATGAGTATCTAGAAAGGTGGTTGAGTCTAAACCAAATTCTCAGATTTAACCTTATCTAGGAATTAGTTATTTGAATTCCCAATTAATAAAATTCTATTTTAACTATCTAACCTCCTATAAGTAAATAAAAACAAAATCCCGTCCTCTCTTCTGAAACACAGAGAAATACAGAACGTACGGAAGAAAGAGAAAAAGGAAGGAAGAAATAAAAAGAGGAAAGAAGAAATTCAGGTAAAGGTGAGTACTTTTGACTCACTGTAATATGCTATTAGCATTTCAGTTGTAAGTTTTGTCCTTTCTGCTTAATGTTCAGATTTTGGTTGCAACCCTAACTCTCCATCCTTTGTTTTCCATTGCACATTCTGTCTTGCATTTAATATTGGTTGTCAAACATGCACCAAGTAAGCAAGATTTCTTTCTTTTTGGTTGGAAAATAAGACTTTCGATATTAGAGTCATAGATGCTTCAATTTTTCATATTCCGTTGAAATGAAGAACAAGTTGAGATTCCATATTATGGACTTAGGTGGGATGGGCTTTTTCCCTGTTAATGGGCTTGTTAAATAACACTCGGACATCAAACATTTGATAGGTATCTACTTGTGGTGCTCTCATTACTTTTGGCAGCATATCAATTCTTGGCGGAGGGTCCTCAAACATTCTCAACCATACCTTTATTTCTTTTTGTTAATAGATTTAATATTCTAAAATTTGATAGAGTACTTCCTTAAACATGATTCCTTAATTTAGAAGCTATCCATGAAGCTCCGCAAGAACTTGCATTAGCGAGGTGTGGAATTAATCTCAAAGATTTCTAGTTACTCTATTTACCTATTATAATCACTACGCCAAGATTTTATTTTTAGTCCAGTAGACTAGATTGTGTCATTAGCTCGCTAAACTGCATTAAATTTTGAGATGTAATAAAGCCAAGATTTTATTACTTGATTGGTAAACCGGATCATCACTAAGACTAGGAGAACTGATTGAAATACTGAACCGATCCAATTCCTCTGTCATCCTTATCATTTGTGCAATTGTGTGTAATGGCTAATGGAAAATTATTTTAAGCACCAGCACTGATTAAAAAAAAACTGAGACTAATTTCATTTTCCACATGAGTGTATGCAGGTGTATGTACCATGAGGGTTCTAGGCATTTTTATTACACTTCATTTTGACATACAGAGACAAATATATACACTGAGATTCGGCAGTTGCAGAGATGCACACTTGCCTGCAACACTCAATGCTGGGGTGGGGAAGGGAAATAAACTTACTGTCATGATACAGGACATAATATAAAGAAGATCAAGGCACAAGTTCGGATTGATGTTTTATTTAGTTTTTCACAATTTCACATACACATCTGTTAGTTAAGCAAATGAAATCACATGGAAAATTATGACCAGTTGTTGAAAGAGACAACCACAAGGGACCAGCAAAAGGACTAGAAGTATGAGAGCATGGAAGCAAATGTTGCTAATTATCGAAGTTACACAACAAAGCACAACAGAAGATAAAATCACTGATATTCAAGGGGATCCTATTTATGCTGAAAACTCTATACTCGACTCTTTGATTTACCCTATATAATAGTCCAATCCGAGGCCAACGCTGCCCCCCATTACTTTGGAAGCAGGTGAAATACTTTTATGAATCTATTTAGTTATTAACTGAATGATAAAGGCTAGAAGTCTTGTAGTGTTGGTTGGGGGACATGGTATTTCTTATTACCGGATGGGCTATTGCATGCTATGCAACTGAAACTAAATGCTGAAATAGTTATTATTTGTTCAGTGATTTTTATAGCCATACACTATTATTACCTTTTCTCTTGCTGCATTTGTGTATACTATCTTTCCTTTCACCTGTACCCTGCATTTCATGTGAATTTGCACAATTATTGTATTCTGACAACTAATTTCCTGTTTGCACTTTTATATTTTCTATGTTATTTCAAAATATTATAATCTCAAATATAAATATTTCCTTTTCAAGTTCATATCCCTTTTCCATTTAAAAGTATATATGTTATCCAAAAAGGCTATTGATAATTTCTAGATCACTTTTTTTTATCTATAAAAAGAAGGGGAAAATGAATGTCGCAAACTAAATCTGAAAAGACACTGAAAACTGTTCTAATATGAGATTGGTAGTAATTTCCTGTTTGCACTTTTATATTTTCTATGTTATTTCAAAATATTATAATCTCAAATATAAATATTTCCTTTTCAAGTTCATATCCCTTTTCCATTTAAAAGTATATATGTTATCCAAAAAGGCTATTGATAATTTCTAGATCACTTTTTTTTATCTATAAAAAGAAGGGGAAAATGAATGTCGCAAACTAAATCTGAAAAGACACTGAAAACTGTTCTAATATGAGATTGGTAGTAAATCATTAACTATTGTATTGCATATTGTTCTTTATTGTTACTATTATTGCCACATAATACTAAAATTTAATCATGATCACAAATCCATTAAACTAAACCGAATAACTGACATTGGAATCGATACACACTAGGTCTAGGGGAAAATTAAGGTTTATATGAATTGGATGGCTGGATGTAACTGTGCCACTGTTTTCCATTTTGGGAGGATCGGGATAGGCTCCGATCATAATTGCCACTGTTTCCTATTTTGGGAGGATCATGATAGGCTCCGATCATAACTGTGCCACTATTTCCCATTTTGGGAGGATCAGGATAGGCTCCAATCACAACTACGCCACTGTTTTTCATTTTGAGAGGATCGGGATAGGCTCCGATCAATATTACTATTTTATTTTTACTTAAGGGGGTAGAATGTAAAACCACTTTTTTTTATTATGCATTTATTTTTAACTTCTTCTAAAAATAAAATTTGGTAAAAAAATGGGTTCTTTTTATGAAATCATATCTAATAGGATGAGAATCTAGAAACGTGGTTGAGTCTAAACCAAATTTTTAGATTTACTCTTATTTAGGAATTAGTTATTTGAATCCCCAACTAATAAGATTCTATCTTAACTATCTAACCTCCTATAATTAAATAAAAACAAAATCCCCTCCTCTCTTCTAAAACACAGAGAAATACAGAATGTACAAGAGGAAGAGAGAAAGGAAAGAAGAAAAAAAAAAAGAGAAAAGAAGAAATTTAGGCAAATGTGAGTTCTTTTGACTCACTATAACATGCTATTAGCATTACTCACTATAACATGCTATTAGCATTTCAGTTGTAAGTTTTGTCCTTGCTGCTTAATGTTCAAATTTTGGTCGCAACCCTAACTCTCCATCCATTTTTTTCCATTGCACATTCAGTCTTGCATTTAACATTGGTTGTCAGATTGTCGTATATGTAATATTGATACCTTTGAGGTCATTTACTATCCTAATATCATCTTCTATCAAGTATGATATAACAAGTATGTAAAGGCATTCAAGACCACATACATACATATAAACATAACACAATAAAATAAACCATGAAAAAGATTCAATCTAGAGATGAAAATGTAAATTATAAAAAATAATAATTGGGAGTTAAACACGGCAAGGATAGTAGTTGAAGCAAAATAGGAAAAATGATAGTAGTTGCAACTCCACCAATAATACCAATGATGACAAGTAATGGAGCATACAACAATGATAATAAAGAGAGAAGATGAAGAATAAGAAGAAGAAGAAGTAGAAGTAATAGAATCTTGAAAAAGGTTTTAAATCTTGAGTATTACTTGAAGAAGCTTCGCAAAATAGACTTCCACTATCAATGTATGAGAGAGATTCTCTACTATCTCAAGTTTTCAATGCAGTAATTTATGAATCTAGTTGATATAAGAAGAGGTGAGAATACTAGACCTTTTCATATAAATAGATACATGATTGCATATGAATCCAAACCCATTTCTACGTTAAAAACAGAACAAAAAAGGAATCATTTCAGCCAATATATCAAACATATATATCACATAATATTGCAAATATTGACCAACATATGCAAAAAATGATATGTCCCTTTGTCTAACATATTGTTATGGCTACTGCAAAAAACGATATATGAAGTGATATATTAGACGTATCAAGGGATATTAAGAACAGTATGTAGAGAAATTTATGTTGTGTCTCATATGAATGGTCAAGGATGGAATACCAGAATATTTTAAAGTCTAAACTAGTTTTAGGAAGGATTATCCATATGGATACAACAAGAAAAGACCAATGATTATCTATTATGATGTAAATATCAAGTGGTTGTAGCTTATATAGTAACCTCAAAAATATATATAAAAAAAAACTATACAGCTCATAGTGTACTCATTATCGTAAAAAATAAGGAAGATAAATGACTAGTATGACCACATCAGGATGGCATAACACCACAACCACCAACCAACACCACTTCCATGCAAGGCCTTATGCGAATCAATCTTCGCTCACAAAGATCAAAAGGAACTCTCAATGTTGGCTATCAGATATTAGAAGTAATCCGTTTCTATTACAACAAGTAAGCCTTATTTTATCCCAAATATTTGGGATAGGCTACATGAACCAAGAAGAGAATTATACTTGATTGAGCACATGGTTCATCCATCTCCAAACATTCTTATTGAGTAATGTCTTAATTAAGTCTCTTAGCATCCATATTTTTCCTATAACCTCTATCCATATTATCTTCGGCAGCAGCTAACTCTCCTCGTTGGTTCAAATGAGATAACAAATCCTAGAAAATTTACTCGTATGTATTTATTTTGCTTATCATGCTTAATATTTTTACGTATGTCTGATATTTTTTGGTTTCCTATTATCCTATTAGCATTTAAATATGTTTTTGAGTTTTTTATGATATTTAGTTTGATGATATATTATGTACTTAGTTTTTATATATACCATAGACTTCTTAGATATGGTGCGTGCTTAGGTTTTGAACGTTTATTTTATTATTAATATGTTATGCTTAGATTAAGTCAAAATACATATAGGTTAACTAGAGGAAATAGCCAAATTATCAAACTTGCAACTTTATTTGATTTTGGGCATCAAAGATATATTGTGGGAAGATCAAGTGATTTATGCAAATAAGATAAATAAGCAAAAGCATATCCAGTAATTTATTCTTTGGGGGAGTTAACTTATCTGACTAACAATTTTCTTTAAAAATTAATAATCATTCAATCATTAGTTTAATAAAATAAAAATCTGTTCATTTTACTATGTAATCTATTAATTTTTTAAGTGTCTACTACCAAAAAAAAAAAAGATTCTCGAGAGAACGATTTTGGGTTACCACTATCTTGTACTCCTTGTTGATTTTTGGCACTTAGGAGAGTACGATTTAGATTATAAATTAAGTTTTTAGCATCATTGTTAGCGATCGATACTATTGTGTTACACTTTAATATAGATTACGGTTCCTACATTAGTGTGCATTTTTGAATTTGCCTGACCAATTGGAGGACTAAGGGTAGACTTGTTCGATCGTACTCAGATGCAAAAATACTTTCAATCCACTAATCCTTTCACAGCATAAGCATTAATAATAGTAATAACAACAACATGAATAACGATAATAATACTAGATTTGGAGATAATAATACACATGACAATAACAGCCATCATGGAGGTAATTGGAGATCCTTATAGGATTATCTATAACCTGATCGAACAACTCAACCTTCATGTATAGTAATTCCCTTGAATATGAAACACTTTGAAATTAAATCTGGCTTAGTTCAACTCTTGCCTATACTCTATGGGATGAATGCGGAGAGCCGGTATTTACACCTTTAAGAATTCGAAGAGGTTTGCTCTACTAATAATCTTCAAAATATTACTTTAAGCAACTAAAATTTAAACTCTTTCCGTTCTTCCTAAAAGATAAATCAAAGACATGGCTACGCCCATATCCTAATTCAATAGGAAGATAGGATAAGATGCAAAAAGAATTATTACAAAAATTTATTCCTTCACATCGAACCAATTTATACGAAAGAAAATTCTCAACTTTTGTCTGAAGGAAAATGAACCTTTGTTCGAGTGTTGGGATATATTCAAAGATTTGTTACTCTCATATCGGTATCTTGGCTTTAAGATATGGAGGAGAGTAAATACCTTCTATCAAGGGCTAAATATTGCAATCAGGTAGAAACTATGTATAATGGTGAATTTTTTAGCAACAAGGTTGATAAAACATAAGATTAACTTGACTCATTAGCTAAGAATTCAGAAGCCTGGGAGAAAGATGTTACTTCTGAAAAAAAAAATCAATTAGTAGAGAAGTCTCAGAATAGAGGTAGACTTATTAAATTGGGGAAAACCATAGATATAATTGAACGATTAATTAAGATCACAAAGAAATTTGAAGATTTTATTACTAAGAAAACAAAAACTGTTAAGGCAATAGAAGAAATCTTGAAAATTAGTGACATTTATGAATTACAAGGACATGTAACTCGCAGTTGTCCAACTCTTTGTGCTTTTAAGGAAGTACTTAATGAACAAGGTAATGTCTTTAATATTGTTCCTTAACCAGCAAATAACACATACTTACAAACTTATAACCCTAGTTAGAGGAACCATCCAAACTTTCAATGGAAGCATAATTCTCAATAGCAGTTTAACCAGCAAAATAAGCCACCCACTAATCTGACAACGCAATAGTACGTTTATGCTTCTAATCAACCTTTAATGTACCAACTACAACCGAAGCAAAATCTTGAGGATAATATTATGCAGATACAACAGTGAATGGATCGATCCAAGCAACAACAATTTATTCAGTTGTAACAAATGATCAATATTCCGAATGTGACAGCCTACAGCAATATATGGTATTAGATAAGCCCCTTAGTTTTGCTCTACAAATTGAAGGAGGTAAATTGTCATCACAACCGGAGGGCAGTACTTCAGGTAAAGTCGAAACTACATATACTATTACTCCTTCAATTGATGTCAATATAACTAAGATATCTATTGCAATTAGTTTGCAAAGTGGAAAGGTACTTAATGAGCCATTTCACACAGACATTGAAAAGAAACAGGGCGATGATTGCGCACAACAATCTAAAGATGAAAAATCAAAAGAATTCACTTTCACGACTTACAAGCCACCTATACTGTTTCCCCAATATTTGAAAACTAAAAACATTAATACATTTTATGCTGATATTTTAGAAATTCTCAAACAGGTATATATCAATATCTCTCTATTGGAAGCAATTAACCAAGTTCCCTAATATGCAAAATTTATAAAGGACTTATGTACAAATGAAAGATGTCACAGTGTATATAAGAAGACATTTCTCACAGAGCAGGAAAGTACATTATTCCGGTATATGGTGCCACTTAAATATAAGGATCATGGATGCCCAATTATTTAATGTGTGATAAGTGAATGTAATATTGAGAAGACTCTATTAGATTTGGGAGCTAGTGTAAACCTCTTATCGTATTCGGTTTACAAGTAATTGGATCTAGGAGAAGTTAAACCTACATCTGTCATATTACAATTGGCTGATAAGTTAGAAAGATATCCTAAAGATATCATTGAAGATGTTTATTAAAAATTTCTACTTTTCAGTAGATTTTATACTTATTAACATCATACTTGTAATGAATTCACGTCTTCACATCCTAGTTATCCTCAGATATCCAATTTTAGCCACTACTAACTCTGTTATCAATTGCAGGAATAGTATGGTGAATTCATTATTTCGTAACATGATATTGAGATTAATGTTTTCAATGTCTACAAACAATTAAATATCGATACTGATGAATTGCAAGATATTAATTATATTGAAGAAATTCGTAAAGAGAAGACATTATATCATTGGCCATCTTTGATACATTGGAGCTTGCATTGATAATGGATGATGGTTTTCTTGAATGGCTTAATTCTAAAAACAACATTAATATTATGAAATGTTTAACTGATGCTCATTGTTTAAATGTCACAGGATTGATTCTTAAATGGAAGTATAGGAAGAGTTACCACAAAGTACAAACAAATTAATACCATCCGATATCCAACCCCCTATACTTGAGCTAAACAGCTACCGAGGATCTCAAGTATATATTTTTGGGACCTAAGAAAATATTTCTGGTAGTCATCTAAGCCCATCTTCATGAGAATTAAGAAGAGTGTCTACTCTTGACATTGCAAAAGTATAACAGAGCTTCAGAATAGAATATGGCGGACATCAAAGGTATGGACCCTCTAATTTACACACATCGTATCACTTTGGAAGGAGCTAAGCTAATAAGCCAAATGCAACAAAGGGTTAACCTTGCTATGAAGAAAGTAGTTAAGGCCGTGGTGTTGAAACTTCTTGATGATGTCATCACCTATCCAATAGCTGATAGTAAGTGGGTAAGTCCAATCTAAGTTGTTTCAAAGAAAAATTGGGCAACAATTGTTAAAAACGAGGAGGGAGAGATGATATCCACTTGTACAACTACGAGTTGGCTATGTGCATTGATTATAGAAGATTAAACCAAGTAACATAAAAGAACACTTTCCATTACCATTTCTTGACCAACTACTTATGATCACTTTCCATTATTGTTATTATTAAATTGAAATTGCATTAGAGAATTAGAAAAAGACTACTTTTTCCTGCGCCTTTAGCACATTTGCGTTTAGAAGAATGCCATTTGGATTATGCAATGGACGCGTAATATTTCAAAGGTGTATGATTAGTATCTTTAGCGACATGGTTGAAGACTAACTAAAAGTATTTTTAGATGATTTTTCTATATTTGGAGATAATTTCAAATCATGTTTGACTAATCTAGAAGTTGTACTTGACCATTTCCTATAGAATTATTTGCTCTTAAATTCGGAAAAATACCATTTTATGGTTATGAAGGGAATTGTATTATGTCACATTGTTTCATCTAAAAGGATAGACGTAGATAAGCCTAAAGTTGAGTCCATTTCAAAAATACCGATACCTAAAACTATAAAGGATATATGTTTGCTCTTAGCACATGCAAACATTCATCGAAGGTTCATAAAATTTTTTAGTAATATTGCTAGACCTTTTTCTCATTTTCTTGCGTGAGATAGGCAGTTCGAATGGACGCGGTATGCCAAACAACTTTCAATACGCTTAAGAAGATGCTCATCACTGGACCAATAATGCAACCATCGGATGGGTTACTACTAGTTGAAAGAATTAGGAACTAACAATTAGGTTTTAGAAATAATATTATTTTCTAGTTAAAACTAAAAACGAAAAAAAAACAAATGTTTTTTTGGCTTGACAATTCTCTCAACAAAGAGCGGCTGTCAAAACCACTACTGAAGTGGCTATTGACAGTCATCGACTATAGGGTAGAAATGGCCTGCCCGAGAGTGCTATTGAAGCAACTATCAATGCGGCTGTTGACAACATCGATAGCCACCCTCCATTATAAATAGTAAGGGTGAGCATCGGTCGGTCGGTTTCATTTATAGCAAGAAAAATTACCACTGAAAACCGAACCGAAAAAGGAAAACTGAAACCGAACCGACCGAGATCCCCACTTAACCGACATTCGAACAGAAACTTCAGTTTCGGTCGGTTTTCGGTCGGTTTCGGTTTTCCTAGGTTGTGGCCCAGAAGCCCATTTAAAGTGACCAAAAAAAAGAGTTTGGGCTTTCATACACTACTGGGCTTTCATACCAAAAAAAGAGTTGGCCCAATTAAAAAAAAAAATATGTACATATATACACTGCTGGGCTCCAGAACTACTCCATAGGCAAACAAAAAAAAACTTTAATTATGTTGCAGAAATAATGTAGCAATATTACATGAAATGTTGATAATCATAAAGCAATAAATAATTAAATATAGCAAGTTCACACTTAAGCATTACATTCTAATAAAGAAACCTACCTGCTCGTTTGCAGACTTGTTGTGAAGCATTATAATTTACAATATTACATGATATCATCACGATTACAAACAAAAATAATATAGCAAGTTAAATTACATAACATGATATCAAATTCAAATTAACATTTTGTTTTCTAAATTTATTACAAAACGGATTTAGTCTTCACAAATAAGTTGCAAACTTCCACCATGCACCGAAGTTCTACAAATCTGCTTAGCATGAAAAAAAAATAGTTATTAGATATTCATGTAAAAATGACTAATTGAGAGCTATCTGCAAATTTAACTAATCAATTTTTAATATAATAAAAAAAAAGCTTGAAAAAAGAGAACTCTCCTCTGCCTGCAGCAGAGACAGAGAGCTCTCTTGCTCTCTGCAGGAGCTTCCTGCAGAGAGCAAGAGAGCTCTCTGTATCTGCTACAAGCAGAGGCAGAGATCTCTGTCTCTGCCTGCAGCAGGAAGCTCACTCTCTTGCTCTCTGCAGAGAGCTTCCTGCAGAGAGCAAGAGAGCGTTGGAGTTTGGACTGATGCATCAACATGCATGACATGCACGACATGCACAACATGCACGGTGTAAACAAAGTGAAAGGAATATATTCACAACATGCACGACATGCACAACACAATGCACAACATGAAAGGAATATATTCAAAAACCAATGTAAACAACACAATTAAGATACATACTTTCTTTATTTATCCTCTTCTACAAGTGCACGGTGCATCATAGCTTGGTGACAACCGAATCCATAGACAATACATCCAAATCTAGTAGGAAATAAAGCTAATTAGAACTTATAATTTATGAATTCAATAAATGTAATAAATATAAGAATAGACTAATGAGCTATTAGGAATTTAGGAGATTACTTTGATCAAACTTCTCAACGTCACACAAATCTTCTTCAATACTGACCATTGGAACTCTTAATTGTCCTCGAAGCCAATCTTGAGTACAAATGAGACACTGGATGGATCGGATAGAGAGTGAACTTCGGAATGCATCAAGAACTCTCCCACCGGTACTGAACGTCGATTCTGAAGCTACTGTGGATATTGAAATTGCCAACACATCTCGAGCCATTCTTGACAATACTAGAAATCTTCCACCTTTAACCTTCAAGAAGTCTAGTATAGGAAAAGATGACATGTCCTGGCCGATAATTGGAATCTCCTTGGCCTCATTCAAGTACTTATCAAATTCACTTTGAGTTGATTGCATATACACCAAAGATGAACTTTGTGCATAGAACTTATCCAACATGCGATAGTTCTTAAATGTACCACTCTCCCGAACCGCTGAAGGTTGTGATAGTCTCAATGTTGTATCATCTCTAATACCATTCTCCTTGTCATATATAGCTTTGTACTCATTGAACAAATCTTTAAGAGTTCTCTCCAACTTTGATGGCATTGCACGGCCCCTCTAACTTTGAGATTTGAACATCTCTCCTATCACGTACTGGGCAAAGTCTAGCTTGAATCGAGGGTCGAGAATCAATGGTATAAACATCAACAAGTTTATCTTATCATAATTTTCCCAATATTTATCATACTTCTCTTTCATCCTCTGAACTATTTCACAAGCAAGGATATCATCACCTATCATAGCTTCATGTAGTTCACCATCAACATTTGTGATCTGGTGAAGAAAAATGTTAGATGTTACATATAAAGTGCCTGATACTCTCAGAGTCAATTTATAAAAAGCTTGCAAAAAACAACACAACCGCCCAATATAGTCCCAATCATCTTCATCTGGCATGCCCTTCCCATCATCACCCCAAACTTCTCGCCTAAACATAGGATCCTCTAGCTAGAACTGATAGAAAGCGGACTGGCATTTCTTAGCCGCTTGTGACATCAAGAATGTTGAGTTCCAACGCGTCTGTACATCTAGACACATTCCTGTTTCAACTGCTATTTTTTCTTTCTCAACACAACTCTTCCATTTTGCCAACCGTGAAGGTGATTGCTGCACATACTTTATAGCACTTCGAACCCTTGAAATGGGTTCAATATTGGCATGCAGACCATCCTGTACAACAAGATTCATAATGTGTGCAACACAACGAACGTGAAGATATTTACCCCTCAAGAATGTACCATGCTTATTATTCCAATTTACAATTTTCCTCTTTAAATACTGTATCATCTTATCGTTGGAACTAGCATTATCAACCGTTATTGTCAACACTCTCTCAATTCTCCAGTCATGTAGACACACTTCTAGCGTGGTTCCAAGAACTTCACCTCTGTGGCTTGTTATAGGACAAAAATTTATAAGTCTCTTGTGGAGATTGCAGTCAGTTCCAATCCAATGAGCAGTAAGATGAACAGTAAGATACATGTAATTAATTTTTTGAACTGATGTCCATGTGTCAGTGGTGAGGCAAATATAGTGGGATGTCTCTGAAAGATATCTTTTTAATGCAATCTTCTTGTCTAGGTAGAGTTGATAGATGTCTCTTCCTATCGTCCACCTAGACGGGATCGTGAATTTGGGACACGCAATAGGCATAAAAAGCCTAAAACCAATACCTTCCACAAACTTAAAAGGCAATTCATCTAAAATTATCATTTTAGATAATGCGACTCTGATCGCCTTCTCATCATATTTCCATGTAGTTAAGGTTCCTACCCTTCCATCTTCTCTAGCTGGTTGGAGACTTAACTGTGCTTGGTGTGTAACCTTATTGTGGGGATTTTCTTAACAATTATTTGCATGATTTCTAAGAGAAAACGTGCCATTTTTCTTTGTATTGCAACTATAGACTTTTCTACAATACCTGCATCGGCATTCGTCCTTATCAAGGAGCTCATCTCCTTCTTCTCGAATGTCATCAGTTTCTTTATCCCACTTGATAAAATGGTCCCAGACATCAGATCTTTTAGATAATGCCTTCCTTTTTTTTATTTTAGAAGCTCCAGTTCTAACAGGCAAGGAATAATAGGCAGGTAAGAAAAATAAAGCATAATAGGCCTTTATATTTCACCGGATATATCGGATCCACAAAGGTAGACCGTATTCAAATCGATCCAGGGTCTGCATTAAGCGTTATTCCCAGAAGACTGATGCAGCTATTAGGAATTTCTCCCCATCGTCTGACACCAACAAATACTATGATATATGGGTTTAACGCCAATGATAGCTGTCCCCTTGGCAAAATCCGACTTCGGTGTCAAATCGGAGATTTGAGGACAAAAGTTACATGCTATGTTATAGACGCAGATACGTATTATAACATTTTACTGGGGCGACCATGGATACACGCCTATATGATAGTCCCGTCGACTCACCACCAGTGCATAATACTACGATGATCAAGGAGAAGTCCGGACATTAGTTGCAGATAGGCAGCCATTCAAAGGATTAGAGAACTACTTCACGGATGCTATGCTCTACAAGCCAGCCCACGAAGTTTCAAACAATAACTGCAAAAGGCCTCCAGAACCCGAACATAGCGGCAACGAGGCCGATACTGAGTAAGAATCCCCAGATGAGGATAATGGGGGTGATTACGAAATTAACCCTCGCATAAATGTTAAAATAAATTTTGATAATAATGTAGCCAATGTAGCAGAGGATGAGTGGATTATTAATGAAAATATAAAATTAGTCTACGAGCCTGCTGTAGCTACAGAGTCTGAGCTGTCTTGTACATCTACCGAGGAAGATGACCTATCTGAACTTGAAGTTTTGGCGGCATATCACTTGCCAATAAGATCGTCTCTCATCTGTCGGTCCAAAATAATGAAAGGATGAGATCACTTCTTTGAAGTACCACTGCGGCATGTATCGCATAAATCGATTGTCTTCGGCAAAGTGATCACGTCGCCTAACCAAAGACAAAATAGTGAAAGTGATGAACAAACATCACCTCAATTTCACTTATATGAACAGAAATCCTGACAAATGATGGAAAAGATGGGTTATAATTTTACCCAAAAACCGGGATTGAACTTTGGAAAAGGGCGACGAAATCTCATGCCCTCGTTTAGACCAAGAGGGAAGAGCCCAGACTATTATCAGAGAACTAGAAGGGGGTTGGGCTATGTATCTACTCCTCCCTCATCACCACACAAATATGAAGAAAGCTCTTCGGCCAACGAGGACTTATATCCGCTCGACCATGATTCAGATCTAAGTACTGGCGCCTGGTTTCGATCTTTAACAGCAAATATGATTTCAGCCGCACCTAAAAGTGATGAGGAACCGATCGATGCTCAAGATGATTCCTGGGCTAAGTACATGGATACCCTTTGGGATGTCCACTTTGAACAGTGTGACCCGCCTACAGAAGATAAGTTAGTACAAGTTAACATGGGAACGGAAGAGAACCAAAAACCCATTTTCATAAGCGACACACTGACTCCCTTGGAGAAGGAGAAACTTATATCCCTTATCAAGGAGTATATAGATGTGTTCGCGTGGAGCTATGAAGACATGCCTGGTCTTGATCCTCAGATTGCCACACACCGGCTAAATATCAAAGAAGATGCCAAGCCAGTTAAGCAACAACAGAGGTGTTTTCGGCTGGAATTGATGGAGGCGATAGTCGCTGAGGTTAATAAGCTCATAAAATCGGGATTTATCCGTGAAGAGCAACATCCTGATTGAGTGGCTAATATAGTGCCAGTTCGTAAGAAGAACGGCAAGATCCGGATATGCATCGAATTTCGAGATCTAAATGCTGCATGCCCTAAGGATGAGTTTCCACTCCCAATTACCGATGTATTAATTGATAACACCTGTGGTTACAAGAGGATGTCTTTAATGGATGCTTCTCAGGCTATAATCAAATCAAAATGCACTCAGACGATGAAAAGCACAAGGCTTTATAACACCGCTGGGGTATACTATTATACAGTAATGCCCTTTGGACTAAAGAACGCTGGTGCCACTTACCAACATGCAATGAGCATTATATTTAAAGAACATCTGCGCAAAAAGGTAGTGTTTTATGTGGATGACTTGATGGTCAAAAGCAAGAACAAAGAAGATCATCTTCATGATCTAAGAATAGTCTTCGATCTTATGCAAAAACATCGCTTGAAGATGAACCCTGCCAAGTCTTTCATGGAGGTATCCAGCAGGAAATTCCTTGGGTACATAGTTACCTCAGAATGAATTTTCCTTGATCCTGAAAAGGTAAAAGCGAGCAATGAGTTGCCGCCTCTCCGCAATCTTAAAGAATTAAGGGGGTTACAAGGAAAACTAGCCTATATCCGGTGCTTTATCTCTAACCTATCAGGATGATGCCAACCGTTTTCCAGACTCATGAAAAAGGGGGTTTCCTTCGTATGGGATGAGGCATGTCAACAGGCGTTTGACGATCTCAAAGAATACCTTACTAAGCCTTCCGTCCTTATGGCACCTGTTCCTGGGCAACCATTCCTCATATATGTAAGGGCCATGGATAATGCGTTAGGAGCATTACTTGCTCAATATAATCAGCATGGCCATGAACATGCCCTTTATTACTTAAGCCGGACAATGATCGGGGCCGAGGATCAGTATATTCCGATTGAAAAAGAATGTTTAGCCCTAGTGTTCGATGTTCAGAAAATGCGACACTATCTTTCAGGGCAAACAATTCATGTCATATCACGGGTTAATCCCTAGAAAATCTTAATGACCAAACCAAGGTCTTTAAACGGTCGATTGGCAAAATGGGCATTATTGCTATTGCCATATGATATACACTTCGTTCCTCAAAAAGCAATGAAGGGACAAGCGATCATAGATTTCCTAGCAGACCATCCAATTTGGTCCAACTCTAAACAGACGTCAGAAGTCAACGCAACTAATAAAGGACAACCATGGCAGATGTTCTTTGATGGTGTTGCCAGACGGTCTGCTGCCGGAGTGGGGGTTGTACTGATATCCCCACATAAACACATACTGCCAAATGGTTACTCATTAACAGAGCCATGCACGAACAATGTGGCGGAATATAACACACTCATTATTGGCTTAAAAATGGCTCTGCAACTGGGGGTAAACTATCTAGAGGCATATGGAGACTCTAAACTCATCGTCAACCAGATGACGAGTGAATATGAAGTCAGACATAAAGCCCTCATCTCTTACCATCAACTAGCCATTGAGCTAGCGGGATATTTTGAACAGTTTTATATCTATCACATATCTCGGAACGAGAACGTCTATACAAATGTCCTTGCTGCACTAGCTACAACATTGGTAATACCAATGGGTGCGGTAAAAGTATCACTATTGGTAGCAGAGAACTTCTCCATCCAGATACGGTTTTCCAAACCAGGGAAGTATGCCGGACAGGCTTAACTCTGGAACCCCATGATTGGTGATTTCCGTTTGTGGATTATGCCTTATATGGGATGTTGCCAGAGGATCCAAAGGAAGCCGCCTCAATAAAGAGGAAGGCTCAAAGATTTTATTATGATTGTACACTTTAAACTTTATACAGAAAGACAAGTGATGGTCTTTTGCTATGCTGCATATCAAAGGCAGAAGCAGATGAAGTGCTGAGAGAAACACATGATGGAGTATGTGGAGCTCACCAGCCCCGTCCAAAACTCGGAGACCGCATAAGAAGGCTAGGATACTACTGGCCGAAGATGATTACAAAGGCAATAGCGTACGCTAAACGGTGCCATGAATGTCAAGTACACGCTAATTTTATTCATCAACCCCTAGAGTACTTGCACAGTACCGTTGCTAGTTGGCCATTTGAAGCATGGAGGATGGATATTGTGGGGGCCAATCACTCCCCCGTCATCCAGAGGACATCGGTTTATTCTCGCAATAACCGATTATTTTTCAAGGTGGGCTGAAACCGTGCCCATGAGAGAGGTAAAAACGGAGGATGTGATTAAGTTCATTAAGCATCATGACATTTACTGTTTTGGCGTCCCCCGAAGAATCATTCACGATAATAGACCGCAGTTCATCAGCCAAGGGTTCTCAAGATTCTATGATAAGTTCAGAATCAAAGATGTTGCTTCAACGCCATATAACCTTGCAGCAAATGGTTTGGCCGAAGCCTTTATTAAAACTATTATTAAGCTCCTTCGAAAGTTCGTCTTCTCCAACAAACGAGACTGGGATGAAAAGCTGGGAGAGTGTTTGTGGGCTTATCGCACTCTGTCCGCACCCCAACAAAAACTACCCCATTCTCCTTAGTCTATGGAAGTGAGGCCGTCTTGCCTCTTGAAGTCCAGATACCATCATTAAGAGTGGCTTTAGCCACGAAGATGATGACAGAAGAGCGCCATCAATAAAGATTGCAAGAATTAAAAGCGTTGGATAAAAAACGTCTCCGGACTCAACAACAAATTGAGTTGTATCAAGCCCGAATCTCGCAAGCGTTCAATAAGAACGTTAAACTAATGACCTTTAAACAAGGAGACTTGGTTCTGACTATTAAAAGGCCAATGATTCTAACCCACAAGACAAAGGGTAAATTTGAACCCAAGTGGGAAGGACCGTTCATCGTCAAGACGGTATAGTCTAGTGGAGCCTATCGCTTAATGAACCAGAATGGTGATAAAATGATGATACCGATAAACGGTAAATTTTTGAAGAAATACTATGCCTAATGAACCAGAATGGTGATAGAGTGACTATCGCATCTGGTTCATAATCCCTAGAAGTATAACCATCCACTTGTTCAAGTTACGCATATGAGAACTTGGACTAGGCATGTGCAATTAGGTGCCTCTGCCGAAATCTGATAATCATGACCCGATCATTTTGGCATGAGCAGTTCAAGTTACAAATAAGAGCCTTGAACTGCCTCTATCAAACTAAGACATGTGCAATTAAGCGCCCTGTCTAAGTTAATGATCATGACCCGATCATCCTAGTATAAGTAGTTAAACACTTTCACCAAACCGTCATTTAGCTCTGTTTAAAAGAGCTTTACCGAGGTTAATAATTGTAACCCGGTCAGTATTAACAGTCTAAGTTACACAGATGAGCCTTAGCTTGTTTTACCAAAACCATTAACAAATTTCATGACAAGTTATTTGCTGTGCGAGAAAAAATTTGTAGCCAACAGATAAAAGAAAAAGAATTATCTTTATTCATAAAGCAAAAAGTTACAAAAGTAGAGGGAGTTATGGCTCTCCCAAAAAGCTTCAACTTATTCGTCGACTTATCAATAACTCAACGACGGGTCTCCTCCACCGAGTGTTGAGATTGCCGGCGTAAGTCATCGTCATTTAATGCGAATTGCTGGGTCAACCGCTGATGAGATTCTTCAAAAGCACGGCTCCTTATTATGTCCTCCTATTTTAAACTGTCCTGTTGATTGTACCGTGCCATACGAGGTGCTTTTCCTGCTCAATTCCCTCGTTCACATCTAAAAGATCTCCTCTACAAATGTCAACTATGATTTGTTTAAACTTCTTAGTGGATCATCTAAAGATACTGCTACAAGAATCCTAATGAAGATGCACAAGCTGAATTCGACATGCTACAAGCCCTTATCCTTCATTCATGATCATCTCTATCGCTTTGGAAAGCGACAGAGTCATCTAACAGAAATAGTCCTCAAGAAAACTTAATGAGCTGCCGCAGAGTTCTTGTAACTCCTTCAAAAGTTTACCTTTTGGAGCCAGAGCTTGAAACTTGCAACTATGATATAAAGCATATGCTTTTGGCTTCCTTAGAGTTACTTTTGCTGATGAAGATTGGTGCATGACTAGCCTTTGAAGATAGACCAGGGGATAGCTACGCTCTATACTGGGTGGAAACATCAGCAAATCGCCAGATTGGTAGAGCCACATGCACTTCTCTTCAAAGAGGATCTAGTCTGAATGCCCCATTGCATCTCCAAAGAGAAAAGCGGGCTTCTCTAACACTTCTCGGTTGGTGGCCTCGAAAGCTGCATCGGTGATGATCTCCCGTGCAGTAGCAAGGTAGTACCTGATTAATTTCTCCCTACGCTCGCTTAGGCCTAGCTTGTATGCAGCTAAAACAGTGGTAAATCGGAATTGGGCCGTCAGATCCGCACCCCCAGCAAATCCGAAGTAGTGCCTATGGGGGAGAGCGTCCACCGAATACCCCACTGCAAAAGAAGAATCAAGAGTTTGAAAAAAGATTAGAGAAAGCCAGAAAATCTTCTAAGTAAAAAAACGCGGAGCTAAAAATAACTCCCCGCGGAGCTGAGGAAATAGCCTCGCATTTCACTAAAATGCGAAGTTATTAGTCTGCGCGAAGCTAAAAATAACTCCGTGCGAAGCTAAAAATTAGTCCGCGCGAAGCTAAGAATAACTCCGTGTGAAGCTAAAAATTAGTCCGCGCGAAGCTAAGGAGATAGCCTCGCGGTTACAAACGCGAAGCTAAAATTCATAGTCTCGCATTTACAAATGCGACAGCTAGTCAAAATAGCCCCACATTTCAAACGCGAGGATAACGCGATAGCTTCGCGTAGAAGAAGGTCAGAGGCCTTTCTTCTTCTCTAAGTCGTACGGCCGGAAAACAGCAATCTCGCCAGTAAAGGAGTGATTGGCCGGTTAAAACCGAGCCAAATCACTCTAAAATCATTCTAAAGAGTCCAAAAGTTAAGATTTTTATCTCCAATGGACGCGGCATGAACTGGTTCGCCGCTGTGTCCGCTGCCTCAGCTGCTGCCGCCGCTACTAGCGCCGGCCGCCGACGGAGAGGTGGCGCGTGATTAGGTGTTCCTCTTGGGTGCCATTGATCTCGAAATTTTGGAGAAAATCGAACGGAAATGGGAGAAGAACTGGTCGGTTGCTAGGGTTTTTGATCACCGGAGTTCATGAGCCCCTCTGGAAATGAAGTGAGAGAGAAGAAGAGTTAAAGACTTTATTTAAATGAGAAAACCAGCCCCTTGGTATTCGGTGCGAGAATCGGCGCAATTACTAAGCAGTTACCCACTGAAACGCAAAGCTATTAGCTCCGCACAAGTATACAAAACGCGAAGATAGCTGGTATTTTAACTCCTCATTTTCAGTTTGAAGATCCAAAATATTTCAAAATTTGCTAAATTCTAATCAATTTTGAAAACTTTGGAGGGAGTTCTATTGGCAGTAAAAATTTCCAAGTAAAATGGGGTTTTCCACAACAGAACGCAGAGCTAACTTTGTAGCTCCGCGTTTGGCTATTTTTAGCCCCGCGTTTGAATAAAATGTGGAGCTATTCATATCTCCGCATTCTGGTTTCTTAGCTCCGCGTTTTAATGCGATTAGCTCTGCGTGAACAGATAACCAGAATCCTAAATTAATTGAGATTAAAATTTTGGTTTAACCAATATCCAAATTAAGTCCGATCAGAACTCTAAATCAAGAGGTTTAAATCAAAACTAAGATATTTGATTGGAATCCTTGATGAATACAAATTATATTTAGATAGAAACTCTCATATTGACCTAAGGCTATAAATACCCCTTTGAGGAAGCCCTAGGGATCTTTTCGATCATCTTTTTGGCATCTTGGAGAATTCGAGTTACCCATGAGAGCCTCGAATTCGTGAAGACCAGAGAAGATCAAGATCAAGTCGGCCGTCAATCTTCAAGAGTGAAGATCATCATCGTCAGATCGTCAAAAGGAACTACTAGTTAGATCCCATCGCTACGAGATCCCACGTTTTTATTGTAAAAGAGAGCGATAAATATAAATCCTCTCGTTTGTTCTTTTTCTTGTTCACTTTTATTGTAATTAAGTTATTTCAATGGAAGGAAAGCAAATTTCTGCTGTGAGCAGATAAAGATTAGAAACTCGGTTCTGTAATTATGAGATGTATTCTTTGTAAAACGAGGTGTGCTTTCCAAATAAAAGAGAATTACTAATGGAGTTTGCTTCAAGGATTTCGATGGCCACCATCTTCATGCTCTTGCTATCTTTCATTGTCTTTCAATTGCGAGCTAGTATTTTTATGTTAGTTTTAGCTAAAGTAGATGTTTTACTTTCTTAATTAATAAGTTGTTTTCAATTGTAATATATCCAGTTAATTTTATTTAGTGTCTAGAGTTAGATGAAATTGCATATCTAGATAAATTAGTATTGATATGATTCTATCTTGATGAAGTACTTGCATGTTTATGATTAATCGAGTAATAGATGAAAATAATATGTTAGTAAATTATAAACTACTCTTGATAGAGTATACTCAATAAATAGCTAGTTTGGAATAACTTGATAGTTGATTACGCTTAAAAATTATAATTATTTTAGTTTATTTTATACACACCTAATCCAATTTTGGTGATTAATATAAGAAATTAATGAAAAATTATTTTTATTAATCAAATTCTCCACTATGATGTTTTTTTAGTATTTTATAGTTTTTTTGCAGGGTTCTATATGCAATGAAATCAAAGAATCAAAGCGTACTTCAAATATCAGCTCAGAACTATAATTTTACAGGTTTGACTGTCGACAGCTACCTGTTGGCTGTGATAACCATCAACTGTAATTTAATGCTAGATCAGCTATCGATGGAGGTTTGGAAAGCCACGTCCGTAGTTTGATTTTTTGAAGTTTTTTGAGAGAAAATAGAGTTTCCTTGTAAATAGAACTCTTGTTAGGATTTTGTAAAAAGCTATAAATATCCAATGTAATTGAGAAAGAGATTTATCGAGAGAGACATCAAAAGAGTAATTTAGAAAAGTCTAGTGCTTAAACTTCACCAATTAATGGTGGTCTCCACAGTGTTGGTAGTTCCATGGTAGCCATAGCTAAGATCGTTGCACTTCTGAGGTGAATAGAGATGCTGGAAGTCTCTAGCATACCAAGTTGGTCAAGCCAACCAATAGCATGCTCCTATCTATTTTTGTATATAAATAAATCTACTCGGGTATTTTTAGTATCTTTTTTGGGTAATTCGATTCCAACAAGGAGATGGCATGAAATCAGAGCCGGATTAGGAAACAAAGCCCAGAAAAGAATTAAAGGAGAGCAAAACTACAAGATAGTGATACTTCAGTGAGTCAAAATCCAATACGATCATTCACATCAAATAAAAATGATTAGAAATTCATGCGGAAGAAATTTCAAGCCAATGTCTCAAAATAGTGCCACTATTTGGCGGCATTTTGCCACTATTTGGCGGCAAAAAAGTGGACCCACATGCTTATTTTTCTTCGGGGGCCTCGATATAATTTTGTAGTTTTCACTTGTATTAGAATTAGGGTTTTATTTTCGAAGCCTATATATTGGTCGTATCCTTGTATTTAAATTGTACTTGGATTTGATTAATAAAATTAGGGTTTTGCTAAAGGGGTGATGGTCACAATACCGGACTCCAGAGGTATTTCTTATTGTTCTTCAATTGTTTTTAGATAATCTTCTTCTAATTGCTTTCTAGATAGATTTATCTTGCTTTCTAGTATAATCTTTAATTGCTTTCTAGATAAAAATATGATCTTACTAACTAGAACTATGAGTAGCTAATTTTATTTAGTTCTAGAATGTAGATGAAACTAGAATCCACCATATACTTGCTCTCTAGTGTTTTCTTCTTAAAATAAAATAATAAAGATATGATTTTTCTATAAAAGATTAAAATATAACAACTCACAGATTAATGCTTTTATATGTTATACTTGAATTAGATTTCTTAATAGCCTATGCTTAGTTAGGGTATGGGGTTATTATTTTTCATCTTTGTCATAGATTTATCTAATGATTTAGTTTATTTATGCAGTTTATTTGATTGATTATATTTACACACTACTTGATAGTCCATACTTAGGATACTATAAGTTGAAACTAAACTAAAAGATCAAACTTTTATGATAGGAAAAAGATAATAGAAGTAATTCATGTTTGGAAACTAGTAGATTCTATATCCTAGACCAATTAGAACAACCAAAATCCCATTTAGAACTCGTAGTTAACCCGCTAGAATAATAGAATTAGTAGGAATAGTAAAACACCTAGATCCCTATGGGATGACCTATATAGAGCTACACTGACAATGTACGTTTGCAGTAAATTTTCGCATCAAGTTTTTAGCACCGTTTCAAGGGATCGACGGTGTTTTTCTTACTTTTTCTAACGTTTTTTGTATTAACAGTGTGTGTTGAGTGAGCAGAGATCAGAAATTGCAGATATAGAAAAACCAAAAGGATTAGAGAGACTTCAAAATGCGTAGGAGAAACTAGAGAGTGAAACTCTCTGGTTCTGCCGCTAATTGGTGGCAAAAATCGCCAATTGGCGGCAGCTCAGGTGAGTTTCTCTCCCAATTTTTTTCTATCTCTGTATTTAGGGTTCTTGGTTTGAAAAATTTTTTTTTTAAAAAATAATTAAGAATAGTAGGAATCACATCTTTTATTTTAATCATATATATTCTACAGTTTTATCTCCACCGCACCCTACTTCTTGCACTAATTTAAAAAATTCATGCATACACTCATGGTCACTGGTTTATGCCACATTGGATCCATGATCAATTTGGTCAAGTAGTGAGATCAGATTTGTTCATGGGTGACAGGATGGACCAACCGATCCTGATCTTTCAGGATTGATGTTACCCGTTGCGCATATTACTACCATCATACATCAAACTTTCACACGCAGTGGGTAATCACTATGAATTAAAGCCACAGTATATCAGTATGCTTCCTAAATTCACTGGTTCGGATTCAAAAGATGTACATCTCTTTATCAGTCAGGAAGTATGCATGATAATTAAACTGCAGCACTTGTTAGGAACGCAATTAAATTCCGCTTCATCCCATTTTCTCTTAAGGACAATGCCAAGAAGTGGTTGTACAGTATGCCTACTGATTCAATCACTATTTGGGATGAATTCGTTACGGTGCTTCTTAAGAAGTATTATCCCACATATAAGACTGTAAGGATTCGAAAAATCAATCAATTCCGTCAAGTACTGGGAGAACCCTTCTGGAAATACTTAAAATGATTCAAAGATCTTTTAGCTCAGTGCCCCCACCATGCGATAAAAAAGTGGCGATTGTGTCAAATCGTGTTCAAAGGAGTCGATTACAGATCCAAAACTCTTCTTGAGTCCATTTGTCAGGGGGAGTTCATGAGAAAGAATGAGGATGAAGCATGGGACTTTCTTGAGGATCTATCATGGAAGACTATGCAGTGGGAGAGTCCCGCTAAGAAGCATAGTGCATCAACTTCTGCACATAAGGGTGGGATCCATAGCGTCGACAGCTCTATAGCTACCGAAGCTAAGATTGTAGCTCTTATGAGGAGAATTGAGACATTGAAGACTCCTAGTGCTCCACCGGTGGGTCAGGTAAATCAAATTCAAGTTCCCACATGCTTTAATTACGAAACTCCGAATCATGTTATGGAGAAGTATCTATTATGAATGAATCACATGGGTCCCATACTTGAGCAGGCTAACGCCTTGTATCAACAACCCATGAACAATTCTTACACTCCTATATACAATCCTGATTGGAGAAACCACCCAAATCTCTCATGGGGTCAGGGATAATATCAGGAAGCCCCTAACCCTAACATGTAGCCTCCAGCCAATGGTCAGTTCCCAAGACCAAATGTAGCTGTTTATCAACACTCAAACGCTTCAAATTATAGGAACAGCCAGAATAGACCACCTGCACAAAACCACTCAAATCTACAACAGGGGTCTAATAATGATGAAGAAAAGCGACTGCAGTCACTTGAGAAGAATGTTAAAATTTTTCTCAAATCTAATCAAAGTTTGACATGCATATGTCCAACCTTGACACACACATGTAAAATCTTATGAAAGTGTCAACTGATTTTATTCAAAGTACATGTCAACAACTACTCGTGAATTCTCAATCTATTAAGAATATAGAGCAGCAGGTTAGACAATTAGCTAGTCAGATGAGTGAACATGGCCAGAGTACTTTTCCAAGTCAACCCATAATGAACCCTAATGCCAGTTTCTCAAACACCAATCAGTTGCATGTCCACTAATGCAATGCCATTCACACACTCAAATCTGGCAAGCAAATGGACAATAATGTGGTCATGCCCCCTGATCTCACTCCTAGTATCTCGCAGGCTACACCATCTCTTCCACCCCTTTCTCTACAACCATCTCCATTGCCTCAATCATCGTCACATGATCATTTGGAAGAACATGTTTGATGTGTTATATTTACTGCAAGCACACAGTGTCGGTGTAGCGCTGTACAGGTCGTCCCACAGGGATCTAAGGTGCTTTTGCGATTCTTACATTCTCCTCAGTCTAACGGACTAACCAAAGGTTCTAGGTTGAAGTCGGATTAATCTAAATAGCCTAGGATCTAGAATCCACGAATTTCCAGTCATGTTCTTACTTCTATTATTTTCTTCTATCATAAAAATTCGATCTTTTTAGTTAATTCTTACTTAAAGTGCCCTAAGTATGAGCTATCAAGTATTGTGCAAGTATAACTCATCAAAGATGCTACTTCTTATAAAAACAAACTAAATCTTTGAGATAATTCAAAGAAAAAGCTAAAACCAGCGACCCCAAACCCTAACTAAGCATAGATTATTAAGAAACCTAATTCAAGTATAATCTATCAAAGTCCTAATCTTCGAGTCCTTGGATTTTGATCTTTTTATTGGAAAATCATGTTTTTATTAATTTTTATTTAAGAAGAAAAATATTAGAAAATAATTACATGATAGATCTTAGCTTCATCTAAATCCTAGAGCTAATCTAATTAGCTACTCATAATTTTATTAAAAAAGATCAACTTTTTATTCATGAAATGAAAAACCATAATATAGAAAGCAGTAAACCCTAAAATAGAAAGCAATTAAATCTGTGCAGAAAGTAAATAAAAATCTCAAGAACAATGGGTTATCTCTGGACACGGTATTGTGGCCGTCCACCTTCAGCAAAAACCCCAACTTTATTAATCCCAAAAAAATGCGTACAAAAATTCCAGAATATCGTCAAAATACAAGTATCGGCCAATATCTAGGCCTCGGAAACCAAACCCTATTCCTAGCAGAGCTGGAAAACCAAAAAAATTACATCGAAGCCATGGTAAAAAAAACTCACCGTGTGGGCCCATGCTGTGGCCTCTATTTAGCAGTAAAGGACGCTAATTAGCGGCCTAATACAGTAGAAATTACTTGAAACGTTTTTCCCGTGAAGCTCTTGTCTTGTTTATTTAGTTTTTCTGACTGTATTCGACTTTGAATCTCTGCAGCATCGTAGTCTCATAGTCTTGCCCGCTTTAGTAACTTTTCAGACTCTGATTTCCTACTCCAACATTGATTTCTTGTCATCTCCTTGTACGAGTCGAATTACCTGCAAAAGACACTAAAAATACCCGAGTAGCATTTATTTATATACAAAAATAGATAAAGTATGAGAGGAAAAAAATACAATATATGATATTCATCACACCCCCACACTTATCTTTTGCTAGTCCTTGAGCAAAACCTAAAGCTAAAAAGAAAAATAAAAAAAAAATCCTAACTCACTTTCGCAGGAATCGCGATTGCACTTAGCACGTGCAATAAGCTTTTAAAGTGGACTAGTTGTGTCTCGTGAGGGTTTGCAGTGAATATACCCACAAAATTCATGAAGAAGATAGATTAAGGAATAAAGAAAAGAAAAATAAGGATAACCGAAAATCCAGAAAAATAAAAATTTTATACAAAAGAAAGAAAAAATCTCTCTTTTTTTTATAATATTTTCATCAATTGGTCTCACTAATATACAAACTCAAGAACGCATTTAGATTATCAATTTTTTAAATCGAGCGTCATATCAGATACACTTATCATTTTAATCAAAAATTTAAATTTTATCTTTCAATACCTACTAACAGATAATCGATTGGCTCCTATACATCTACGTGCATGTGTGATAGTCTACTTTGATTTTGGACTCCAACTCTAACTCATGATTCATCTCCTCTCTCATAACAATTTTTCCCTCTTTTTTTTCTCTTTTTAAGAATATTTCACCTTTCATGCGAATATTCACACTTGCGTAGGCGCAACATACCCGATTACTCAGTTCATACTCTTTTCTTTTTTTTAGAATATTTCACCTTTCATGCGAATATTCACGCTTGCTTAGGCGCAAAGTACCATACTTGGATCATACTCATTTTTTTTTACTCTTGAGGCTATTGCCTTAATACTAGGCGCACCCCATTATTTTATTCTCACTTCTTTTTTTTTTTTTAGAGAGAGAAGACTTACTCATTCGTTATCATCTTTATCCTTAACCTAATAAACTATTGTGAAGTAAAAAATAGATATATACTTGCCTCAAAACTACTGTTAGGGATATTTATTTTTCGAATTTTAATCTTTTCTTTTCATAAAATTCAAAGTGTATCGTCCAATCTACTCTCATATCAAATTTCAAATCTAAATTTGTTCCTTTATCTGTAATTAATTTGATCTATTGATAAAAACAATTTTTTTTTGTCAGTCACCCTAAAAACTTGTCGGTCACCCTAAAAACTACCCAAAGTGTAAAATAAATAAACCCAAAAACCTAATAAAAATAAAAATAAAATCCTAGAAATCCTAAAAAAAATAAAATCCTAGAAATCCTAAAAAAATTTGAAAAAAATCTCCTAATACACTCCCCCACACCTAAACTTGTGTATGCCCTCAAACACAAATCATTGGTACCGTCCTCTTTGCCTTCTACTAGACTCATCGGGTGTAGGACGTGCTCGTGCTGTAGAAGACTCACCCCTATCAATTTGTTTCAACCGGTGCCAAATTTTTCTAAGACCTTGCCAGACTACATTGATTTGCTTAGTGGGATCAGCTGGCAAGTCTTGGTCAAAGAAGGCATCATCCTTCTCCTCTTGTATCAAGTCAGTGGTATATATATTCTCGTTATCAGTATGTTTGTTCCAATCTTCTGAAACAGCAGCATGATATGTCACTGAAATATGTTCGGTAGTAATAAACACGCGTGAGGGTGCATATGCATTAAATTCGGCACTAGATATAAACTTGCGATACAACTGTGTAATTAAACACGGCAGAGGCAAACAGTCCTCTACCGCATCTTAGCATTAATAATAGTGTCGAGTAGTTGTGTGCACATACAGAAGTGAGTATCTTGACGCATAATACAATCAACAATATAAAGTGTGGGCGTGTAAAAAGATGACATATAAGTAATGCCCATAACATTAGTGTTGACCCAACGGCAAGTTGCGTGAATATTGCGGTAGAGTGTCTTACTGCTGATCTCTTTATCACGTGTTATTTTACAGTTTGGGCCCATCCGTGTAAGATAATCTTCAATCCTATCGGGAGTGTGATTCCCGGTGTGAAGGAGGATACCCGTAGAAGCCGAGATGGCCGCTGCGTGCATTTCATATAATTGGACGCGCTAATGGAGGTTTATGGTTTTGCGATCATCCGAAATGTCAGATTTTGCAAAACTCGCATAAAATTCCTCCACCAACTCTGGGATGTAGAATGCATTAGGTGAATAAATGAGGTAATTCCACTCTAGAGTTTCGATTGCAGCGGCAAAATAAACACTAAATGTCGCAAAAATTTCTCCGAAAAACTTCTCACAAACAAATCTACCCATTATATCGTACTGTAATTATCAATTTAAAATCTGATCAATCCAATAAACAGAGAAGAGAAGAATAGTACCTCCCCTGAAGTTTCAGGGGAGATTCCATGAATTTACCGCTGAATGGCGGTAAAAGCCGGTGTTTGGCAGCTTTCTCTTCGTGTCTGGCTGAGAGCTTCGAGGAGATTATCTACGCTGGTGAGATGGACCTTTGAAGCACCACTGATCGGAGAAAAATTGAATATCCTACACTGTCCTGCAAAGAGAGAAGCAAAAAACAAAGGAGGAAGTGGGGAAGAGAGGGGGGCAGCTAGGGTTTTGGAAGAAATGATTTGGGAAAGATGAGGGCTGCTTGGGTTTATATAGGGATGGAAAATTATAGTCAGCTCCTCATCTTTCCCTAATTTTACTTTAAAATCCTGCATCATGTTAGTAACATAATATACATAATATACATGCTATTATACAAATAACTACATGCCTTTATGCATAGATTGGATCGTGAAGTGTCACGACCTCTACATTATCGCTCACTCGAGGTTCTAAAAATGGTTTTAATCGGTGACCGTTTACTTTGAATAAATTACCAATTTTAGGATCCTCGAGATCAATTGCACCGTGATGGTGCACCGTCCGTACTATCTACGGTCCACTCCATCTTGACCTCAATTTTCCTGGGAATAAATGTAGCCTCTAATTATATAAGAGAACTTTTTGTCTAGGTGTAAACGACTTGCGAATGATCGCTTTGTCATGAAACACTTTAGTTTTCTCTTTATAAATCGTAGCACTATCATATGCATCCCGTCTAATCTCATCAAGCTCATTCAGTTGTAGTTTCCGCTGCTCGCCAGCTTTTTCGAGCTCAAAATTTAGAAATTGATTGCCCATAAAGCCTTATGCTCAAGCTCCACCGGTAAATGACACGCTTTTCCAAATATCAAACGATATGGAGACATACCTAGATTAGTCTTATAAGCGGTACGGTAGGCCCATAATGCATCCGCTAGTTTACAAGACCAATCTTTTCTATTGTGATTTACTGTCTTTTCCAAAATCAGTTTGATTTGGCGATTAGAAACTTCCACTTGCCCACTAGTTTGCGGATGATACGGTGTAGCCAATTTGTGAGTAATGGAATATTTCCGCATAAGCGCCTCAAATGACCGGTTGGTAAAATGGGTACCGTTATCGCTAATAATAGCTCGAGGAACGCCAAATCGAGAAAAGATATTCTCTTTCATGAACTTGACAACAACTTTGTTGTCATTCGATTTTGCGGCTATTGCCTCTACCCATTTGGAAACATAATCGACAGCGACTAATATGTATTGGTTTCCAAACGAGTTGGGTAACGGTCCCATAAAATCTATACCCCATACATCAAAGATTTCGACCTCAAGGATGGGTTGCAGAGGCATCATATTGCGCCGTGAAATTTTGCCTACGAATTGGCATCGTGTGCATGCTTTGCAATATTCCACGGCGTCTTTGAAAAGAGTTGGCCAATAGAAACCACTCTGCAATACCTTTTCAGCCGTTTTCCTGGGACCAAAGTGTCCTCCACAAGCTAAATCATGACAAAAAGAGAGGACACTTTGTATCTTATCGTTAGGTATGCATCGACGTATGATCTGGTCTGGACAACATTTGAACAGATATGGTTCATCCCAGTAAAAGAATTTTACTTGGGACAAGAATCTATATCGATCTTGCTTGGACCAATGGGACGGAATCTCCTTAGTCACAAGATAGTTCACAATGTCAGCAAACCATGGTTCGTGCATCAATGCAAACAGTTGCTCATCAGGAAATAATTCGTTTATGGGGCACAAATTAGTTGGAGCATTGGGCAGACTAGACAAGTGATCAGCTACTGAATTATCCGTACCTTTTTTGTCTAATATCTCAAGATCAAACTCTTGTAGCAAGAGGATCCATCGAATAAGCCTTGCTTTTGCATCTTTCTTGGTTAACAAGTATTTCAAAGCAGCATGATCAGTGTATACTGTAATTCTTGATCCAATCAAGTAGAAACGAAACTTCTCAAGTGCAAAGACGACTGCCAGAAGCTCTTTCTCTGTGGTAGAGTAATTCAACTGGGCGTTATTGAGTGTCCTACTTGTATAGTAAATCACATGTGGCTGCTTATTAATACGTTGACCAAGGACGGCACCGATAGCGTAATCGGATGCATCACACATGAGCTCGAAGGGTAAGCTCCAGTCTGGCGCATGAATAATAGGAGGGGTGGTCAGCGCCTTCTTGAGCTGTTCAAATGCTCTTAGACAATCAGGTGTGAAATTGAATGGTACTTCCTTGGCTAGTAGATGTGTCAAAGGCCTAGCAATTTTGCTAAAGTCTTTGATAAATCATCTATAAAAACCAGCATGACCAAGGAAGGATCGTATATCTTTCACTGATCGCGGAGATGGCAGATTATTGATGAGGTCTATCTTGGCTTTGTCAACCTCGATACCATTCTTCGAGATGACATGCCCTAGCACTATGCCATTTTTGACCATAAAATGACATTTTTCCCAATTGAGTATCAAATGCTTCTTATGACAATGCGTGAGAACTAACTCTAGATGATCTAGACACTCTTGGAATGAATCTCCTAGATCTAGTAAAGCCCTTTCAATCACTGTAGTCCCTATAGTGCAGGAGACAGTAGGACTTCCAGGGTCTTTATACTTTACGGGTGCTGACTGACAGAGGATGCTAGATATGTTAGCAGCTAGAAAGACTTTCTTTGGAACATTAGTTGTTCTCTTCTTTGTGCAAAAATCCTTTAAGAATTTTGCATAAGCAGGCACTTGTTGGATTGCATCAAGAAGAGGAACATTGACCTTAACTTGCTTAAATAACTTAAGAATGTGCTCCACCTGAGGAGAATTTTTCTTCAATCGATTTGGATAGGGAGCCTTTGGCTTATAAGTATGGTCAATAGGAGGATCAGAATTAGAAGGATCAGATTCTTCTGTCCTGCCAGTGGGTAGATCGTGGGATGATGATGATGATGATGAATCATGAGGTAATGATGGAATCGTGGTATCAGGGAGTGTAGCTTGCCGTGCAATAGGAGTGGAATCAGGTGGCATGGCTACATGATTGTCAACCAGTTTGCCAGATCAAAGTGTGTGAATGGCATTAATTTGGTTGACATGCAACTGATTCAAATTTGAGAAACTGGCATTAGAATTTGTTATGGGTTGACTTGGAAAAGTGCCCTTGCCACGTTCACTCATTTGATTTGCTAGTTGTCCAAACTGCTGCTCTACATTCTTAATAGATTGAGAGTTCACGAGCAGGTGCTGATCTGTTCTTTGAATAAAATTAGTTGACACTTTCATAAGATTCTGCATGTATGTGTCAAGGTTGGATTGAGGCTTAAGAAGACTTTCAACATTCTTCTCAAGTGATTGAAGTCGCTTTTCTTGATCATTATTAGACCCCTGTTGTGGATAAGATTGGTTTTGTATAGGTGGTCTATTCTGCTTGTTCCCATGGTTTGAAGCATTTGGGTGTTGATAAGCACCCATATTTGGTCTTGAGAACTGACCAGTAGCTAAAGGCTGCATGTTGGAGTTCGGGGCTCCCTAATATTGCCCTTGACCCCATAAGAGATTTGGATGGCTCCTCCAACCAGGATTGTATGTCGGAGCGTATGGATTATTAACGGGTCTTTGATACATGGCATTAGCCTGCTCAAGTATGGGACCCATAGGATTTACTAACATTGGACACTCCTGCATAACGTGATTGGGAGTTCTGCAATTAAAGCATGTGGGACTTTCGATTTGATTCACGTGACCCACTGATGGAGTACTAGGAGTCTCCAGTGCCTCAATTCTTCTCATAAGGGCTGCGATTTTAGCTTCGGCAGCTATAAAGCTATCGACGCTATGGATCCCACTCTTATGAGCAGAAGTTGATATACTGGGCTTCTCAGTGAGACTCTCCCACTGCATAGTCTTCCATGATAAGTCCTCAAGAAAGTCCCATGCTTCATCCTCATTTTTCCTCATACACTCCCCTTGACACATGGATTCCAGAAGAGTTTTGGATGTGTAATCAAGTCCTTCATACATGATTTGACACAACCGCCACTTTTCTATTGCATGGTGGGGACACTGAGCTAATAAATCCTTGAACCGTTCTAAGTATTTCTAGAAGGGTTCTCCCGACACTTGACGAAATTGATTAATTTGATTTCTGATTCTTGCCGTCTTGTGCGTGGGATAATATTTCTTGAGAAACACTGTAACGAATTCATCCCAAGTAGTGATTGAATCAGAAGGCATACTGTACAACCACTTCTTGGCATTATCCTTAAGTGCAAAAGGGATGAAGCGGAGCTTAACTGCGTCCTCCGATAAGTTTTGCAGTTTAATCATTATGCATACTTCTTGAAATTCACTGATAAAGAGATATGCATCTTCTGAATCAGAACCAGTGAATTTGGAAAGCATACTAATGTACTGTGGTTTCAATTCATAGTGATTACCTGCTACGTGTGGAAGTTTGATGCATGATGGTAATGATGTACACAACGGGTAATATCGATCCTGAAGGATCAGGATCGGCTGGTCCATTTTGTCTCCCATGAACAAATCTGATCTCACAAGTCGACCAAATTGATCACGGGTCCAATGTGACATAAACCAGCGACCGTGAGTATATGCGTGAACTTTCTAAACTAATGTAAGAAGTGGGGTGTGGTGGAGAGATAAAACAGTGGAATGATATGATCAAATAAAAATGTGATTTCTACTATTCCTAATTTTTTATTTTTTTTTAATTTTTCGACAGAACCAAGAAGAAAAACTACAGAAACAGAGAAAATTTGGGTTCAGAACGTACCTATTTGACCGCCAAATAGCGGCTCTAGCGCTGAATAGCGGCTAAAGTAGCAAACTGGACTTGTAATTTTCTTCCACTAGTTTCAAAGGCTCTTTCAATCCTTTAAATCTTCCTGTCTCTGCAATTTCTATTTCTGCACACTCACACACACTGTTAACCCGTAAAATGCTAGAAAAAGTAAGAAAAATACCATTGATCCCCGGCAACGGCGCTAAAAACTTGATGTGTTATATTTACTGCAAGTGCACAGTGTCGGTGTAGCGCTGTACAGGTCGTCCCATAGGGATCTAAGGTGCTTTTGCGATTCTTAGTTTCTCCTCAGTCTAACGGACTAACCAAAGGTTCTAGATTGAAGTCGGATTAATCTAAATAGCCTAGGCTCTAGAATCTACTAATTTCCAGCCATGTTCTTACTTCTATTATTTTCTTCTATCATAAAAATTCAATCTTTTTAGTTTAATTCTTACTTAAAGTGCCCTAAGTATGAGCTATTAAGTGTTGTGCAAGTATAACTCATCAAAGATACTACTTCTTATAAAAACAAACTAAATTTTTTAGATAATTCAAAGAAAAAGCTAAAACCAGCGACCCCAAAGCCTAACTAAGCATAGATTATCAAGAAACCTAATTCAAGTATAATCTATCAAAGTCCTAATCTTCGAGTCCTTGGATTTTGATCTTTTTATTGAAAAATCATGTTTTTATTAATTTTTATTTAAGAAGAAAAATATTAGAAAATAATTACATGATAGATCTTAGCTTCATCTAAATCCTAGAGCTAATCTAATTAGCTACTCATAATTTTATTAAAAAATATCAACTTTTTATTCATGAAATGAAAAACCCTAATCTAGAAAGCAGTAAACCCTAAAATAGAAAGCAATTAAATCTATGCAGAAAGTAAATAAAAATCTCAAGAACAATGGATTATCTCTGGGCACGGTGTTGTGGCTGTCCACCTTCAGCAAAAACCCCAACTTTATTAATCCCAAAAAAACGCGTACAAAAATTCTAGAATATCGTCAAAATACAAGGATCGGCCAATATATAGGCCTCGGAAACCAAACCCTATTCCTAGCAGAGTTGGAAAACTAAAAAATTACATCGTAGCCATAGTTAAAAAAACTCGGCGTGTGGGCCCATGCTATGGCCGCTATTTAGCGGTGAATGCCGCTACTTAGCGGCCTAATACAGTAGAAATTGCCTGAAACTTTTTTCCTGTGAAGTACTTGTCTTTTTTATTTATTTTTCCTGACTGTATTCGACTTTGAATCTCTGCAGTATCGTAGTCTCGTAGTCTTACCCGCTTTAGTAACTTTTCGGACTCTGATTTCCTACTCCAACATTGATTTCTTGTCATCTCCTTGTACGAATCGAATTACCTGAAAAAAATACTAAAAATACCCGAGTAGCATTTATTTATATACAAAAATAGATAAAGTATGAGAGGAAAAAATACAATATATGATATTCATTAATATTCCTGAGCCGAAAGCACCATAGTCAAATTGGCTTAGAAAGCATTCACCACAAGTAGAAAAGATTCTTGAAATATTTTAGCAGGAGAAGATTAATATTCCATTCCTTAATATTATACAATGGGTTCCTACTTATGCCAAGTTCCTTAAAGATTTATGTACTAAAAAATGAGCAAGAAATATTCCTGAGAAAGTTTTTCTTGCTGCAAATATATCACATATCCTCTCTAACTCCTTGCCTGTCAAGTATAAAGATAATGTTCCCCAACAATCTTATGCATCATTGGGAACACTACATTTGATAGGGCGTTGCTTGATTTAGGGGCAAGTGTCAACTTGCTTCCTTACACTATTTATCAGCAGCTGGGGTTAGGAAGACTTCAACCTACTAAGGTCACATTACAGTTAGCTGATTGTTCAATCAAGAAACCACTTGATATAGTTGAAGATATGCTCATTAAGGTCGGCGAGTTTATCTTTCCTGTAGACTTTATTGTCTTAGAAACTGAGCCGATCTCCAATCAACGGAATCAAATTCCTATTATCTTGGATAGACTATTTTTTGCAACATCAAATGCATTAATTGATTGCAGGAGTGGCCTCATGAAACTATCATTTGGGAATATGACTGTGGCAATAAACATATTCAATATGGATGAGCACACAGCGAGCTCCCTCATTGAGGTCAAAATGATTCATAGTTTGCACTCTTATTCGACCTCTTTCAATGATGATGAACCCTCATTTGAGTAAATTTTCAAAGTTGAGCTCATATTATTAGATGAATTGGCACATACTGATTCTATGTATGATGATACTTATGCAAGTGTGCCATTGATTTATGAGAAAATTTTTGAGGATTTGCTTGCAGAGAAGCTCGCATTACTTCGTGAGTTAGAAGGACCACCACCATATTCACTTGATCATATTACACTCTTTTTACCTCACGATATTTCTACATGTATGTTTATTACTAACGATGATTGGTATGTTTATAATAAAGAATTCTTTAACCCAATTATTAATACTTACATGTGGACAAAGAAAGTAAGGACGGCATAAACAGGTAATTTCATGACTCGTAGGAGGATGATAAGATATAATAATGCACCCACTTTACATTTAAAATGCGCATACTATGAAAGTGGGAAGTGATCGAGAGGTCGTAGCTGCTTTCCGTGCGTTAATAGGATGATATTGAGATCGTAATTTTTTACGACTCTCATTATTTGTATAGTATTTGTATAATAGTTTTCATATTTATTTTACCATACTTGGTTTGTGTATGAGGGCATACACGAGTTTAGGTGTGGGGAAGTAGATTAGGGTCTTTTCTTCGTATTTTTCTAGTATTGTTAGTTTTTTTTTAGAAGTTTTGTTTTATTTTTAGATTTTTCTTGGTTTCTTTATTTTACACTTCTGGTTGTTTTTAGGATAACTAACTAAGAAAAAAATTTATTTAAAAAACAATAAAAATTGAAAAATTTTTATGTATTTTTATCAATAGATCAACCTTATTACAGATAAAAGGATAAATTTAGACTTGAAATTGGATAGGAGAGTAGATTGGACGATACACCAAAATTTTATGAAAAAAATTAAAATCCAAAAAATAAATACCACTAACAGTAGTTTTGAGGTAAGTATACATTTATTTTTTACTTCACAATAGTCAATTAGATTAAGGATAAAGATGATAATGATTGAGTAAGTCTTCTCCCTCTAAACAAAAAAAAAGAAAAGAAAAAGAAAGTTAAAAAATGTGAGCATAAAAAAATGTGATGTTCCTGGTATTAAGGCAATAGTCTCGAGAGTGATAAAATAATAGGGTGCACCTGGTATTAAGACAATAGCTTCAAGATTGAAAAAAGGAAGAGTATGATCTGAGTAATCGGATACTTTGCGCCTAAGTAAGCGTGAATATTCGCATGAAAGGTGAAATATTCTTAAAAAAAGAAAAAAAAGAAAAAAATTATTTTGAGGGAGAAGATGAATCATGAGTTAGAGTTGAAGTCCAAGGCTGAAATAGACTAACACACGTGCACGTAGATGTATAGGAGCCAATGGATTATCTGTTAGTGGGTATTGAAAAATATCATTTAAATTTTAATTAAAATAATAAGTGTATCTGATATGATGCTTGATTTGAAAATTGATAATCTAAATGTGTTCTTAAGTTTGTATAATAGTGAGATTAATTGATGAAAATATCATAAAAAAAGATTTTTCTTTCTTTTGTATAAAATTTTTATTTTTCTTGATTTTTGGTTATTCTTATTTTTCTTTACTTTATTCTTTAATTTATTTTTTTTCACGAATTTTGTGGCTATATTCACTGCAAACCCTCACGAGACAACACTCGTCTACTAGGGTAACTTAGGGGTTTAAAAACTTATTGCACGTGCTAAGTGCAATCGCGATTCCTGCGAAAGTGAGTTAGCATTTTTCTTTTTCATTAGGTTTAGGTTTTGCTAGAGCACTAGTAAAAGATAGGTGTGTGGGTGTGATTAGTATCATATATTGTATTTTTCCTCTCATATTTTATCTATTTTTATATATAAATAAATGCTACTCGGATATTTTTAGTGTCTTTTTCAGGTAATCTGATTCCTACAAGGAGATGGTATGAAATCAGAGCCAGATTAGGAAACAAAGCCCAAAATAGAATTAAAGGAGAGCAAATTTACAAGACAGTGATACTTAAGTGAGTCAAAATCCAATACAGTCATTCAAATCAAATGAAAAGGATTAGAACTTCATGCGGAAGAAATTTTAAGTCAATGTCTCAAAATAGTGCCGCTACATGGCGGCATCCCAAAGGTGGACCCACATGCTTATTTTTTTTTGGAGGCTTCGATGTAATTTTATAGTTTTTCAGTTGTATTAGAATTATGGTTTGATTTCTGAAACCTATATATTAGTCGTATCCTTGTATTCTAGAGTTTTTTGATATAGAGAAGAATCATAATGAAAGTAGGAGATAAATTGTACTCAGATTTGATTAATAAAATTAGGATTTTGCTAGATGGATGACGGCCACAATACCGGACTCCAGAGGTATTTCTCATTGTTCTTCAATTGTTCTTAGATAATCTTCTTCTAATTGCTTTCTAGATAGATTTATCTTGCTTTTTAGTATAATTTTTAATTGCTTTCTAGATAAAAATATGATCTTACTAACTAGAATTATGAGTAGCTAATTTAATTTAGTTTTAGGATGTAGATGAAACTAGAATCCACCATGTAGTTGCTCTCTAGTGTTTTCTTCCTAAAATAAAATAATAAAGATATGATTTTTCCATGAAAATGTTAAAATATAACAACTCGTAAATTAATATTTTGATAGGTTATACTTGAATTAGATTTCTTAATAGCCTATGTTTAGTTTGGTTTTGGGGTTGTTACTTTTAATTTTTGTCATAAATTTATCTAATGATTTAGTTTATTTTTATGAGAAATAGTTTTTTTGATGGATTATACTTGCACACTACTTGATAGTCCATACTTAGGATATTTTAAGTAGAAACTAAACTAAAAAATTAAATTTTTATGATCGGAAGAAGATAATAGAAGTAATTCATGGTTGGAAACTAGTGGATTCTATATCCTACGCTAATTAGAATAACTAAAATTCCACTTAGAACTCGTAGTTAACCTGATAGAATAGTAGAATTAGTACGAATAGCAAAACACCTTAGATCCCTATGGGAAGGCCTGTATAGTGCTACACCGACACTGTACGCTTGCAGTAAATTTTCACATCATCCTACTAGCCTTAATTGTTGTGCCCCTAATCATGTTATAGAGGAATAACCATTCCTAGCAAATCCGGTCCTATGCCCAATCTAGTAAATGCATTGTATCCACGAACTATGAACATTCTATATGCACCAATAAACTTTACCAACTAGAGAAACCATTATAATCTTTTATGGAACTTGGACCTTATTGTGTTGTCTCTAATTTCAACACTTAACCTCCAACCAACAATCAGTTTCTCTAGCCAAATGTGGTATATACCAACAACCAAATTCTAGTAATGTTGGAAACAATCATGTTAAACCCCCTATATCCAATTATTCATACTCTCCACAAGGGTCTAACAATGATCACGACAACGTGACTTACAATATTTGAGAAGAACGTTGATAATCTTTTCAAGGCTACTTCAAATATGGACACTTAAATGCAAAAGGTCATGATATTATATGCACATAGTGAAGAGAGGTTTAGTAACTTTATACAATGGACAGATCAATAACGCATTGTGAATTCCTAGGCTATCAAGAGCTTAGAGCAATCAGTTAGAAGTTAGCTCCGAAGATTTGATGGGTAAAGGGTACATTCTCAAGCCAATCTTTGATAAATTCTTCATCTGAATCTTTTCTATCGCATGTCAACTATTATAATGCCTCGGATTTCGTAACTAGGTTGACAATCATAAAGCCAAGCCCATGGATTGCACTCATATTGTACCATAGGCTACATTCCCTAATACCACTCCATCACTACCATCTTCTTATTCCCCTATCCTAATTGTCTAATGTAAAGCACTCCTTAGGATGAGCACGTTCTTGAATTGTTTAAGTAAGTGAAGGTCAATGCTCCTCTTCTAAATGTTATCTAACAAGTTCATACTTAAGCAAAATTAGGGATGGTAATGGATGTGATTTTTGCCCCACCTTATACAAAATTCCGAATTAAAAATAAAAAAATTATTTTTCTAATTCAAAATTTCATATAGAGAGGGCAAAAAATTGGTCAATAGAGGCGTTTATTACCATTCCTATGCAAAGTTCACGAAGGATTTAAGCATGAAAAATTGATCCATTAGTATTCCAAAAAAGATATTTTCAGTTTCTAATACATTAAACGTCCTTGCTAACTCCACATCTGTAAAGTTCAATGACCATAGATGTCTTACTATTTCCTGTACCGTACGGAGCAAGATGAATGACTGGGCCTTACTGGATTTAAGTGCAAGTGTCAACGTTCTACCATATTTAGCATACCAATAGTTGGAATTGGGAGAGTTGAGGTCAACCATGATTGTGTTCCAATTTGTACATAGGTCTGTGAAGAAAGCTATGGGCGAGATTGAGAATGTTTTGATTAAAATTGGGGAGTTCATTGTTCTGGTTGATTTCGTTGTTCTTTAGATTTAACATATGGTGAATCTACATTTCCATATCTCATTCATCTTAGGTGACCATTCCTAGCCACTCCTAACACACTTGTAAACAGACGGAGTGGGTCTATAAAATTATCCTTCAGGAAAATAAACCCATTAGGATCGCACTAGACTACGATGCGAACCAAAGAAGGATATGAGTAGAACTTGTAACGAACGTTTTGAAATCCATCACTTATAAATTTATTCTAATTTTATTTTTGTCTATAATTTTATTTTTGTCTTATCTCATGATCAATCAAATTGAGTGAAATAATGACTAATGGCACTCTAGCAATTTATAAGAGGGAGTGTTTGAGAGAGTGCACTCTCCCATGCCCCTATCATGCACAACATCCCTATCTACTCTCCCACTTGAGCAAATAAGACTCCATCTCCTCCTCCTCATTTTCTCATCTCATTCACATCATCTTTCTCTAGCTTCCTTATCTTATCAAATGCTACAAGTTAGCTCTAAAGAAAGAGCTTTCCTAAGGAAGAGATCTTCTTCATGACTTTCATCAAAGTGCTTCTTCAAGATTATGTATTTTTAGATGGTTATCCATCTCATATGAGCTATGCTCTTTACCCGTATGAGTTTTAGTCTTTCAACTGACTAGTTCCAAGAACTCAACTTTTAGGTGAATCAAGGCAAGAAATCATGTTCTCACTCTCTCTAGCAAGAAATCATGCTTCTCATTCTCTCTAGCAAGATTTTACATGCTCTTGCATTGCTTTAGCAACTAATCTTGTTGTCCAACATTTGTGCTCAGTAAAACAGTTATATCATTCAAAGCATAAGTCCAATGAAGTAAAATATTATTGTTTTAAAGATAATTTAATGTTCTATAATTTTATGCATTACTTGTCTCCTAACACTACCTCTAACCCATAAATTGAGTTCAAAGTTGATACTTGTCCAAATGCGGATATATAGTCATCTGGATATACCTTTGGTTTTTCAATCGTAACTTTTGATATAGAACTCTAATTAAGTTGATTTTGATTTAATTGGAAATATAATTCAATTCTCTACAATTTTAATATTATTTGTCTCCTAACTCTCCTTCCATCCCCTTCGAATTTGGATCCAAACTTGACATTTGTACAAATATGGATTTGTTGTTATCTAGACATATCTTCGGTTTTTCATCATAGCTTTTGAACAAAATTCTAAATAAGTTGATTTTAGTCTCATTGGAAAGATAATTCATTTTTTTCTATAACTTTCATATATAACTAATCTCTTAATTATATCTATAACTCCTTCAAAATTGGGTTCAAATTTGAACCTTGCTTCAAACCACGAATTAACCCTTTGATCTGAATTTGGATCGTATCCGGTTGGATGCCAAACTCAGATCAGCATTTGATCTGCAACCCATTTGGATGCCAAATGCAAATCAACATGATCCGTGTTTGGATCCAACCCACGTTGGATCCGACCCAAATCATACCCGATTCTCATCTCAATTCTAACTATGCACCAGTTTTCTTAAATTATTATAACTTTTGATCTAGATATCCAATTGAGCTGATCTTTGATTCATTTGAAAGAGAATTTCTACAATTCTATAACTTGCTTCCCGACTAATTCCTACTATATTCTAGTCAAAGCTTAGTTTAAAGTCGAAGTTAGTACATAACAGTAGAGTTTTTGTGCCATGTTCGGTAAATCCTTGATATCTCTTGATCCCGAATACCAATCAAATCCATCTAAGACTTGTTTTAAAGATAACTCTATTCTCTACAACTCTCTTTTATAATTTTTAGTCTAATTCTAATTAGATAAAAAAACATTGAAGGTCTTAGGAATGACAAAATGATTAAACGACGATGGAGTTGTTGAAGCTCCTCACAACTCGTTGTTCCCCTTTGCGAACTTTGCCTAACTGTGAAACTCGTTTATGAACTCTACCTCCCTCTAAATTGTAGAATTTTTATATTATTCTGATTCTTGTCTATTGGCCGAGCACTGTCCAACTCTGCCAACACTACTAAACCCTAATCGGACTAATCCTCTTCTTTACAACTCTACACTCCTCGCCAACTCTCACATGAAATCTAACTTAAACTCATTCAGTGCTTTTGTTAAAATTTAACTTGTGGTCAACTTTAGTATTTAACTGCATGATTTAGTATTTTGTTTCTTTAATCTCCTCCATAAATGATAATTAACTTGATAATTCTTAACCCACTGATTTGATGAGAACATTTACACTTGATTTAAGTAATCCTTACACTATATATTAATTCGTTTATATGATGACATAATATGTTACTTGTCTGGTAATTATTTTACTCGTATCATACATATACATCACATCACTGGTATGCCTCTTACTCTACTTGAACATGTAATTTTATCTTGACTTGCTTATAGCATTCCATCTTCGGACGTGACTCGACTTGTGGAATATACTACCATTACTGACCCTCCATGGTACCACTTGTAACTTGACGTGACTTCACTCCTGGAATATATTAATAAAATAATGGGATGTAAGGAACTGAATTGTGGAATGAAACATGTATTGTGCGAGTTAGGTTGCACAACTGCATCGACCATGTATTGTCATTGTCTATTTCCTGATAAAATTATAACTTATCAGTGCAGTTGGTTTAAGTGAGACCAACGTCTATTGTCGTGACTCCGGATATGCACGGATAAAATTAGCACTTAGTGGTATGACTAGTTCAAATAAGACCAGCATCTGTTGGTGTAGTACCGGATATAAACGGTACATGTCTAGAACACATGTGATATATCGACCAATCAGTTTTATCAAGCCTCACTTAGTATCATATGGTGATTGTATACTTAGTGGGGTTAATATTGCAATGTTATACTTAATAGGGACTTCCTCCAGTTTGCCCAAATATTCAAGAGATATGTGGATCACTCTAAGATCTAACCTTATAAGTATTAATTAAATTACATGCTATTCTATATCTCATTATACATGACATATATGCCTTGCTTCGCATGAATATTACGTAATTATTTATTATGTCATATCTTTAAGACCATCCTGCCACACTTTCCACTCAAGTACTTTCAGTTTACACACATGTTATGCTTTCTTATTACATAATTCCTATTAGGGTTTTTGCATATCGATCATTTAATTCTGTAATAATATGATATAGATCCTTGAAAAATTTGTATTTTGATATTAGTCCATCAAAATGATTAAGTTACTCTAGTTTATTCACCCTAGGTCAATAAAATTAAGAAAATTAAAACCCCTCTCTTCCCGTTATATCTCTAGGCCAGAACTAAGAATAGAGGAAAATGACAGTTAATTTCCCTTATTTTCCCGGCTTTTCCTCCTTCCTCTTTCTTCCACTCCTCTTAAATGGGTTCAACCCTTCATCTTTAACCTCTCTTTCTCCCTCCATGTTCTCTCCTCCAAACAATGGTGAGCAAATCTTAGAGTCCTAATTCATCATCTCTCTTTCCTATAATCCTAACTTCTATAAGAATATAGGTTTTTTGTAACAAAAAAAGTAGTCACTAAACTTCTTCAAGTTGTCACTAAAAATATTCAGTGATGAATTTAGTAACAAATAAGTGTTGTAGCTTATGTAACTATTGCGAAAGGTTTTTAAGACGATTTTTGTTGCCCATTACTAAAAATATTTTTTAGTGACAACTATGATTTGTCACAAATACTAACTAGATTGTCACTATAACGTTACTTTTTGTGACAATTGTTATCAACACTAATTAATATTTGTGACAACTGATGTAATAAATCTATTGCAAGCGCACAGTATCGGTTGTAGCGCTAACAGGTCTCTCCCACAGGGATCTAAGGTGTTTTTACATTCTTGCTAATCTTATTCTTCTAACGGACTAACAAAGGATTCTATTTTGAATTTGAGTTGTTCTAATTAGTCTAGGATATAGAATCCACTAGTTCATAACCATGTATTACTTCCATTATCTTCTTCCTACCATAAAAATTTGATCTTTTAGTTTTAATTTTTACTTAAAGTATTCTAAGTATGTGCTATAAAGTGGTGTGCAAGTATAACGTATCAAAGATACAACTTTTTATAAAATTAAACTAAATCGTTAGATAACTCTATGACAAAGATGAAAAGTAACAACCCCAAATCCTAACTAAGCATAGACTATTAAGAAATCTAATTCAAATATAACATATCAAAGTATTAATCTACGAGTTGTTATATTTTAATCTTTTTATTGAAAAATCTTACCTTTATTATTTTATTTAGGAAGAAAACACTAGAGAGCAACTACATGGTGGATTCCTAGTTCCATCAACATCCTAGAGCTAAACTAAATTAACTACTCATAGTTCTAATTAGCAAAATCCTATTTTTATTCATGAGAGCAAGAAAATCTAATCTAGAAAGTAAGATTAATCTAAAATAGAAAGCAATTAGAAGAAAATTACCTAAGAAAAATTGATGAACAGTAAATGATACCTCTGGAGTTTGGTATGGCGGCTGTCACCCCTTCGGCAAAATCCTAATTTTATTTATAATCATGAGTACAAAATTACATCTAAAAAACTCTCCCTAATTTCAAGAATTTATGGGGTATTTATAACCCAAACACAATCATTATCCTAATCAAACTCAATACAAAAGATGTAATTCTCATCCAACAGAAACTAATCTCAAGATCTATAATTTTAATCCAATCCATAGGTATTAGAAACCAATGGTTGAGATTAGATGGCATAAAAGACTAATTTTTGGATACAAAATCCGAAATTAAGTTCAGCAGATCCGTAGCCCGCTAGATCGAATTTTCTATTCTGCAGTGCTTTAGTAAAATGGCCATAATTTTTGCATACGAACTCGGATTGATCTGTTCTTGGACTCGTTTTGAAGATAATCCCGAGCTCTATAAAGTTTTCCTATATGAATTTTTATATTTTAAGCTTTATCTTTTCGAAAATGCTCTTGAAATTACTGCTGCTGCACTTGAATTTTGTCTTCACCAAATTGACTTTCTATGCTCATATTCTTGATAAATTTGCATCTTCTTCTTCTCTTACTTGCGAAACTTTTTTTACCTATAAAAATACACTAAATATACCCTAGTAGCAATTATTTATATACAAAATAAGATAAAATATGGGAGAAAATATGCAAAATATGATACTAATTTTACCCCCACACCTATCATTTGCTAGTCCTCGAGCAAAACCTAGAGCTAAGAAGAAAAATCCTAACCCACTTTTGCAAGAATCGCGATTGCACTTAGCACATGCAACAAGCCGTTAAAACCCTAGGTTATCCTAATGGACAAATTGTGTCTCGTGAGGGTCTGCAGTGAATATACCCACAAAATTTATGGATAAAATAGATTAAGGAATAATGAAAAGAAAAATAAGGATAACAAAAAATCAATAAAAATAAAAATTTTATACGAAAGAAAGAAAAAATCTTTTTTTAATGATATTTTCTTCAATTAATCTTACTAATATACAAACTCAAGAGCACATTTAGATTATCAATTTTCAAGTCAAGTGTCATATCAGTTACACTTATCATTTTAATTAAAAATTCAAATCCTAACTTTCAATACCCACTAACAAATAATCCATTGGTTCATATACATCTACGTGCAGGTGTGATAGTCTACTTCGGCTTTGGACTCCAACTCTAACTCATGATTTATCTTCTCTCTCATAATAATTTTTTTTCCTTTTTTTAAAGAATATTTCACCTTTCATGCGAATATTCACGCTTACTTAGGCGTAAAGTACCCGGTTACTCTATCATACTCTTTTTTTACTTTTAGACAATTGCCTTAAACCAGGCTCACCCCATTTTTTTGTCTCTCTGAGACTATTGCCTTAATACCAGGCTCACCCCTTTTTTTTCTTCTCACTTTTTTTTATTTCTGAGGCTATTGCTTAATACAAGGCTCACCTCCTTTTTTCCTTTTTGTTTTCTTGTTTAGAGAGAGAAGATTTTTCAATCGTTATCATCTTTATCCTTAACCTAATAAACTATTGTGAAGTAAGAAATAGATGTATACTTATCTCAAAATTACTGTTAGAGGTATTTATTTTTTGAATTTTAATCTTTTTCATAAAATTCTTAGTGTTTCATCCAATCTACTCTCCTATTAAATTTCAAATCTAAATTTATTCTTTTCTTTATACTTAGGTTGATTTATTGAACAAAATAATATATAATAATTTTTTTTCAATTCTTTTATTTTTTTTTAGTTAGTTGCCCTAAAAACTACCCAAAATATAAAATAAAGAAACCCACAAACAAATCCTTGAAAAAACTAAAAATCCTAGAAAAACATAAAAATCTCCTAACCCACTCCTCCACACCTAAACTCGTGTATGCCCTCATATACAAATCAAGTGTGGTAAAATAAATAAGAAAGCTACTATATAAATATTATACACTTACTAGAAAATTCACATCAGTTACGACCTCTTGATTGCTTCCCACTCATAGTGTATCTTTTTATGTTTTGATATGGATGAACTTAGTTTTTTTGTCAATTTTGCATTTAATCTCTCAATTTTGTTTTTTGTTTTATCTCAATTTATTCCTACCCTTCTTTCTTTTATTCAATGGTAAAATTTGGAAGTTGGAAATTACACCTTTATCCTCCATATTCCACCCACGAATATCTTTCATGTCATCAAGCATTTTGGACTTATCAATATGCGATAAAATATACTCACTTTGAGGTGGCAAAATCATGACCTCGATTTTAGATCGCACTTTTAAATCAGCAGATACCATGAGCTCTTGTTTTTGTGGTTCCTTCCAACTTTTTAGTGTTATGGGCTTGTCATGCAAATTTTCTTCAATCTTGTCATCAAAATTCTCAAAAGAAAATGCCATAATAGTGGAATTATCATTAGTCAAGTTATTATGAAGGGATAAAAATTCTTCTTAATAAATTTTTTCATAATTTTCATCAAAAGAATCAAATAATAATATGTCACTAGCAAGCTCATCATGAGGCAAATCACCAAGCAAAAGTTTTTCTTTATTACTAGTTTCTTTATAATTATTTTCACAATGGTCTAAAATAGGTTGATACCAATGTTGAAGTATAGACTCATCATGCACAAAATTATTTAACTCATTTTGAATCATATAAATTTTAAATAATGACTGAAGTGGTTGCTCGTTGGAATTAGATATGTTCAAACAATTAGATTGTTGATCTTTAAAAAGTTTAGTATGAGAAATCATTTTGAGAAAACTTTCATATAAGATATAGTTTGAGAGGATGATTTTAACAAAGTTTCTATACCTTCCTCTATTGTACGTGCTCGCTCCTCAGTCTCATGATTATAAGCTTCCTTATTATCTTCGAATGATTTCATCTCAAGTTTCATGAGTGAAATTTGAAGGTGGATATGATAGATCTGTATACAAATTTGCTGACAGATATGAAGTGGTTGTAGGTAAATTCTCATAACATGCATACCTCGGTTCTAATCTTTTAATCTTTCATCTAACATATTCAATTGAATATCATGTTCATGATTGAATTTAGAACATGAACATAAATAGCCTATAAAGAAAGGATCAGATGGAGAACTCTCTTAGTACGGCTCTTAATTGTATATAAAATTAGAATGATTCATCCATTCACAATTGTAATTTTGTATATAGGAAGCGCTCGTAGATTCATTATATATGGTGTGAATTTGATCATGACCTACTCCTAGTGAACTTTTTATCCATGGACACTGATAATAATTATGATTGGATCACGACAATGATGGCAACCAGTTTGATTTTGAAATATTTTTTTTTTTAATTTTTTTTTAAAAAGGTGGAGAGGGAAAGAGATGGAAAATAAAAAAATAAAAAAAATTGAATTTATTTGGTATTTGTTTACAGAACCAGAGACCCAAAATACAGAATCAGAGAGAAAATGGGGGGAGAGACTCACTAAAAGTGTCGCTAAATGGCGGCAATTGCCACAATTTTGTGGCAAAACTAGAGAGTTTTGCTCTTTGGTTTTTGCAGTGTACATTTTAGACTTTTCTCGTACCTTTTTTCTTCCTGTATCTGAACTTTCAAGTCCCTACACACTCAACACACACTGTTAACCCTTAAAACGTTAGTTAAAGCAAGAAAGCACTATCGATCCCTAGCAACGGAGCCAAAAACTTGATGTGATAAATCTACAGCAAGCGCACAATGTCGATTGTAGCGCTAGCAGGTCGTTCCCACAGGCATCTAATGTGTTTTTGCATTCTCGCTAATCCTATTATTCTAACGGACTAAAAAGGAATTCTAATTTGAATTTAAGTTGTTCTATTAGCCTAATATACAGAATCCACTAATTTACAACCATGTATTATTTCTATTATCTTCTTTCTATCATAAAAAAATGATCTTTTAGTTTTAATCTTTACTTAAAGTGTTCTAAGTATGTGTTATCAAGTTGTGTGCAAGTATAACATATCGAAAATACAACTTTTCATAAAAATAAATAAAATCATTAGATAACTCTATGACAAAGATGAAATTAACAACCCCAAACCTAACTAAGCATAGGCTATCAAGAAATCTAATTCAATTATAACCTATCAATGCGTTAATCTACGAGTTGTTATATTTTAATCTTTTCATTGAAAAATCTTATCTTTATTATTTTATTTAGGAAGAAAATACTAGAGAGCAATTATATGGTGGATTTTTAGTTTTATCTACATCCTAGAGTTAAACTAAATTAGCTACTCATAGTTCTAATTAACAAAATTCTATTTTTATTCATGAGAGTAAGAAAATCTAATCTAGAAAACAAGATTAATCTAAACTAGAAAACAATTAGAAGAAAATTATCTAAGAAAAATTGATGAACAGTAAAGGATACCTTTGGAGTTTGGTATGGCGGCCGTCACTTCTTCGGCAAAATCCTAATTTTATTTATAATTACGAGTATAAAATTACATTTAAAAAGCTCTCTCTAATTACAAGGATTCATGGGGTATTTATAACCCAAACACAATCCTACTTCTATTCAAACTCAATACAAAAGATGTAATTCTCATCCAACACAAGCTAATCTCAGGATATATAATTTTAATCCAATCAATAGGTATTAGAAAGCAATCGTTGAGATTAGATGGCATAAAATATTAATTTTTGGATCCAAAACCCAAAATTAAGTTCAGTAGACCCGTAGCCCGCTTGATCGGATTTTCCACTCTGCAGCGCTTTAGTAAAATGACCATAACTTTTGCATACGAACTCGGATTGATCTGTTCATGGACTCATTTCAAAGATAATTATGAGCTCTACAAATTTTCACCATATGAATTTTTCCAGTTTAAGCTTTATCTTGGCCGAAATACTCTTGAATTTGCTACTTCTGCACTTGAGTTTTTGTCTCAACCAAAATTGACTTTCTATGTTCATATTCTTAACAAATTTGCATCTGCTTCTTATCTTACTTGCGAAACTATTATTACCTATAAAAATACACTAAATCTACCCGAATAATAATTATTTATATACAAAATAGATAAAATATGGGAGAAAATATACAAAATATGATACTAATCAACAACAACACTTGTCAAGCAAAAGTTATTATATAGTCACTATTATGACTCTTCAGTGATGACTTTCAACATCACTAAATCGTATTTGTGACAATAACACATGTTAAAAGAAAGTTATTATATAGTCACTATTATGACTCTTTAGTAACAACTTTCATCATTACTAAATCGTTTTTATAACAACAATACTTATCACATAAAATTTATCATACAGTTACTATTGCAACTCTTTAGTGACAACATTGACTGTTACTAAAACTAACTTGTGATAATAAAACTCGTCACAAAAGACATGACAATTTTTCACTATATGTAAATAAAATATTATATAATGACGTTATCTACAAAATAGTGACAATAAAAATTGTCATAAATAAGTAATTATTAGTGGCAAGTTTTAAATAGTGTCTCTAAAAAGTTACAATTAGCAACAACATTTATTGTCACTAAAATACAAATTCTGTGACACTATTAGTTGTCACAAATACATTCATTAGTATTGTTACTGCATCTTACAAATAGCTAATACAAATAGTTGTCACAAATATAATATATACAATTATTAATATCTTCAAACACCAAATTCATAAGAGATATTTTATAATTAGCTGATACATATATCAATGATGTACAATAGAAAAATAAAACTCATCACATAAACATGCTAAAATATTAATAAGATATACGATCCAGTTTTGCACAAATTTTAACTTGTTTTTGTTCGAAGCAAAGTATGAAATCCATATAAACACATAAAAATGAATTTTTTGATTGTGATATATAAACAAAAAAAGAAGTCGTCTGCTCTTGAAACATGGACTCGAACTCGGCTTGCATCTCAGTTCTAATTTCAGTTCGTATCTCTTGTAGTTTTGTTTTTAATTTCTTATCTGACTCTGCCAACTGTATCTTTAATTTCTCATCCGACTCAGCCTGAATTTATTCTTTGAGCTAACTCAACCGTCATTGTCTCCTTGGCATCACTTATTGTCTTCTGTACTTGCTCCTAAACATCCTGCCGAGGTCTATTACTTGGAGGCCTTTTTCCTACTCCTTTTTCTCGAAAACATCCTGATTTCTTACCAAGCACATGAAGCAATATGTCATCACGAGACATCTGAGGTTCATCATCTTGCGTTTGTCTCATGACAAGCTCGTGTAGTTTTTTCTGTAATTAAATAACAGTAATTAAAGGCATTAGCAATAATGGTCAAAACGAACTCCAAAAATAGAATACAAAATTTAGGTTTGAGCTCAAAATCTCAATCAATTAATATAAAATTTTTATGAGAGTGTCATAACATAGTATGAAAATAGAATACAAAATTTTATATGTGATCCATGATAATTTGATATAATTTTTGTTCTATATAGTCGACAAATCACACACTATACCTATACCGGTGTAGCTGACAAAAATATTTAGTTTCATATCAAAATATCAACCAATTAATGTAAATTTTTTATGAGAGTGTAAAATATACTCCTAAAATCAAATATAAACTTTTAAAACAATCTGTGGTGATTTGATGCAATTTCTGCTCAATATAGTGCACAGCTCACGCACTGGACCGATATCGGCGCAACTGAGAAAAATATTTAGTATGTGAATAAAACCTAAGCCAATTAATGTAAAATTTTTATGATAGTTTCAAAACATAGTCCTAAAATATAATATAAAATTTTAAAGTGATCAATGGTGATTTGTTATAATTTCTACTCTATATACTGCACAGCTCACGCACCTAACCAATACCGGTGCAGGTGAGAAAATATTTAGTTTGAGTTCAAAATATCAACGAATTAATGTGAGATTTTTATGAGAGTGTAAAAACAAATTCCTAAAATAAAATATTAAATTATAAAGTGATTCGAAGTGATTTGATACAATTTCTACTTAATAAAGTGCAAAGCTAACGCTCTGGATAGATACAGGCACAGCAAAGAAATATATTTAGTTTTCGGTCAAAATCTCTACTAACTAATGTAAAATTTTTATGAAAGTGCAAAAACATACTTTTAAAATATAATATAAAATTTTAATGTGATTCATTGTGATTTGGTATAATTTCTACTCAATAAAGTGCACAGTTCACGCTCCGGACAGTTAAAGGCGTGGTTAAGAAAATATTTAGTTTGAGCTCAAAATCTCAACTAATCAATGTGAAATTTTTCTGAGAGTGTAAAAATGTATTATAAAAATAGAATATAAAATTTTAAAGTAATACATGGTAATTTAATAAAATTTCTACTCAATAAAGTGCACAGCTCACGCTCCAAACAGATATGGGCGCAACTGAAAAATATATTTAGTTTTCGGTCGAAATCTCAACAAATAATAATGAAATTTTTTTGAGAGTATAAAAATATACTTCGAAAACATAATATAAAATTTTAATATTATTCATATTAATTTAATACAATTTCTATTCAATAAAGAGCACAAATCAAACTTCAAACAGATACGAGTACAACTGGGAAAATATTTAGTTTGAGATCAAAATCTTAACTAATTAATGTAAAATTTTTATAAGAGTGTAAAAATATACTCCTAAAATAGAATATAAAATTTTAAATCAATCACTCAATAAAGTGTACAGCTTATGCTTTGGACAATTACGGGCGCAACTGAGAAATATATTTAATTTTTAGTCAAAATATCAACTAATTAATATGAAATTTTTATGAGAGTTTAAAAATATACTCCCAAAAAATATAAAATTTTATTGTGATTCATGCTGATTTGATACAATTTCTACTCAAAAACGTTCACAGCTCACTCTCTTGACAGATACGAGTGCAACTGAAAAAATATTTTGTTTTTGATCAAAATCTCAACCAATTAATGTGAAATTTTTATGAGAGTGTAAAAATATACTCCTTAAATATAATATAAAATTTTAACGTAATTCATGGTGATTTAATAGAATTTTTACTTAATAAAGCGCAGCTGAGAAATATATTTAGTTTTCAGTCAAAATCTTTACCAATTAATTTTAAATTTTATGAGAGTGTAAAAATATACCCGTATAATATAATAAAATTTTATTGTGATTCAGAGTAATTTGATACAATTTCTACTCAATAAAGTGCACAGCTCACACTCCAGACAGATACAGACGCAGCTGAGAAAATATTTAGTTTAAGGTAAAAATATCAACCAAATAATGTGAGATTTTTATTAGAATGTAAAAATATACTCATAAAATAGAATATTTTTAAAGAAATCCATGGTGATTTGTTACAATTTCTATTTAATAAAGTGTATAGCTCACACTCTAGACTGATACGGGCACAGCTGAGAAATATATTTAGTTTTCGATTAAAATTTCAACCAATTAATGTAAAATTTTTATAAGAGTGTAAAAACATACTCCTAAAATAGAATATAAAATTTTAATATGATTCATAATGATTTGTTATAATTTCTACTCAATAAAGTGCACAGCTCATGCCCTGAACAAATACGAGCGCAACTGAGAAATATATTTAGTTTTTGGTCAAAATATCAAAACAATTAATGTGAAATTTTTACGAAAGTGTAAAAGCATACTCTTAAAACAAAATATAAAATTTTATTATTATCCATAGTGATTTGATATAATTTTTATTCTATATAGTCTACAGCTCAAACACTATACTGATACCGGCGCAACTGACAAAAATATTTAGTTTCATATCAAAATGTTAACTAATTTATGTGAAATTTTTATGACAGTGTACAAATATATTCATAAATAGAATATAAAATTTTAAAGCAATCCATAATGATTTGATATACTTAATTGCATGACATACATATGACATGCAGTATAACTAATATATGGAAATGAATGGAAATAAGTGAAATATAAAGTAGGGATAATGTAGAAACCTACATCTATTTTTTGTGATTTTGCATTAGACCACTGTATCTCTCATTGTGCATTAAATTTGGCATGTTAGTTTAATCAAATCTCATCTGGTGTTGCTTTCTCATCCATTATTGGACTCCTCTGTTTTTATGAGACTTGTATTATTACGTTATAATCAAACTATTTGTAGACCAATGAAGATATGATTTAAATTATCATAATATAGTTCTTAATTTATTTGCAGTTGCTTCTTCAATCTCCGCAAATGACTTGGTTCCACATGAATGCTTGGTTATCAATTTTGCCATATTATCTGAATTTCGCTTGCTTACTTTCTAAAAATTAGTAATAAAACATTATTAGTACTATACTGTTAATTAATAATATTAACAAATATTACATTTAAAGAATATCAGTCATAGCTAAAGTCATAACCTGAAACGACTTAGAAGAAAAATATTTAATTAAAGCATTCCATGCTTCTGGTGATATATCATTATGAATGTTTACCAATCTTTCTTCATCCGTGTCAAATCTTTTATAAACCAAATGCAAATGACTCTTCCAATACCTATATAACCATTGCATTGTGGATAAGAAGAATACATTAAATCGAAAATCATTACGTGGATCAATCTTAAACTTTTCTTTTATATAGATCTTAGTTAGAGATAAAAGTAAATAATAATAACTACTTGATATTTATATAGCCATTAAAAAGAACTTTACTTCTTTACCTTCACTTGTTGTAATATGTGTTTACTCAAAATAATTACTATGTCTTGCCAACCATTATCATTTAAGGGCACAAAAGTTTGAACCGTTAATCTACAAAAATTTACGATATCTCTAGCATTGTCTCCTACTGCGCTCAAAATAACCTCAGGTATATCAATGTTTGACTTCTGCCCACCAATTTTCATCTTCTCATCAAACTTGTAACTTTTATATTTTTCTCTGACTCCTCTCTTATTTATAGTATAAAAGCCTACTAAAAAAAATAGCAATATAATATTTTTTTAATCAAATTAAATTTGCATGTCAGTTAATTAATTAATTAGGTATACCTACACTGCTTGGAGATTCTCTATCTACATGTAGAAATTGATTCTCTTATTGCAGTTGTATTGATAGAAATTGATTCTCTAATTGCCATTGTGTCGTTGATTGTGGCTCTTGCTGCACATTAAAAAGAGACGTAGCTTCATTATAAGGACATTTTCCCTTATCTTGTCTAGAATTATTTGCATATCCACCTCTTCCTCTGGTAGACATATCTTAATTATAAAAAAAATGTGTTAGCTCAGTAATTTATGATAATAAAATTGAAAATAACATACAAGACACAAATTAATTCTTGAATTTATAATAATTACAACACAAATAAATATTTAAACAAAAAAACATACATAAAGAAGGACAAAACAGTGAATTTTCCATAAAAGATAATGATAAAATCAAGAAACAACATTTAACTAGATGAATAACTGTCTGATAAAAAATCATGAATATCATCATCATCTACATCATGTAACACGTCTACATCATCATCACTATCACTAATAAATTCTTGTACATTTGAACTTCTGATGCCATTCTCCATATCAGCATCAAGATATTCAGGTTCGATATTATCTTTTGTAAGCATTACTGATATGTTATCATTTTCTATGACTTGGTTGATATTGAAGGCACCATCAAATTCCTCTTCTTGATATGCATCTTCATCTTCTGAAGTATCTACATCTTTAGTGTCCAAACTGTTGTTATTTAGTAGCATATTATAAAGATTACGAGGTTTTGTTTTGACCACAACAAGCCAATCCTTATTTGCAAAATTTTCATCATAAAAAACTTGTTCTGCTTGACATGCTAATACAAAAGGCCCACTGCTGCTTAAAGTCCTAGAAATATTCACGTTTGTATATCCATAATTGTCAACCTTATTTCCTCTTCCCAGGTGGGCTATATCCAACCAATGACACTTGAAAAAAGTGACCTTATTACCTCCAACATATGATAACTCAATGATATTTTTTAAAACTCCATAATATTCCTTATCAAGAGATGAATCATCCCCTCTTGCAACAATGACGCTATTTTGAGTTTTCTTTCCAATTGAATGATCTCGTGTATGAAATCGAAAACCGTTAATAAGATACATCGAATATTGATGACACAACTTTTGTAGACTAATGGCTAAATTAAAAAGATCATCATTTGTAAGTCCTTCGGAATGAAGCTTCAATACCTATTGTACAATTAAGAAAATGAACCATGTTAACCAACGTTTTTAAACTCTTATACAAAATCCATTTATGTTCAAAAGGGATTAAAAAATGAATGCCTACACATTTATAAAACTATGATGAAAACTCTTTAATGTGTCTCTCAACTCCTGTTCTTGCATTTTTTGTTTATAGTTCATTTTTGTGCTCACTGTGAAAGAAAATATAGATAAGTTTAATAATAATAGTTAGAAATATCAAACTAGAGATTATATTTTTTTAAAAAATCCTTACTTACGTAATAAACGGCCAAATTTCTTCACAATTTTGGAGTATATACATTTGTGCTTGATTAAATTCCTCATTATTAAGATAGTGTGACTTGTACGCTCCTTTCGTGGAACTATTCCTTTCAAAAATAGCTAGCTTGGTCTTATGAGTATTATCATCATCATTTTGTGGTGCTCGATTGAATCTAGAATGAACACCATGAGGATATCTAGAACAAAATGTGAAGCACTCATTCGCAATATATCCTTCCTCAATCGATCCTCCAGGGTGAGCTTTATTGCGAACATATGACTTAAGCGTACGTAGATACCTAGTACAAACACTAATAATCAAACAATGTTTTATAATACACATTTAAATTAACCATTTTAAAATCTAAGTACTTAAGCAATGATAATTTCCTTTCAATTGGGTACATCCATCGATATTGTATTGGACCAACAATCTTTGCCTCTCTTGCTAAGTGAACCGGCTAGTGAATCATCACATCGAAGAAAGAAGGCAGAAATATTATCTCAAGTTTGCATAATGTTAATGTGATTAATATCATAAATTGTATTTTTCCTCCCATATTTTATCTATTTTTATATATAAATAAATGTTACTCAGGTATTTTTTAGTTGTTTTTCAGAAATCCTATTCATACAAGAAGATGGCATCAAATCAAAACCGGATTATGAAACAAAGCCTATAAAAGAGTTTAAAGAGAGCAAAACTACAAGATTAAAATATTTCAGAGAGTCAAAGCGTAATACAGTCAGGATAATCAAAAGAACAAGACATGAGACTCATGCAGAACAAAAATCAAAATTTTTCTCCAAATTTATACCGCTATTTGGCAGCATATTGCTGCTATTTGGTGGCAAAAATATGGGCCCACATCTTGAATTTTCTTCATGGGCTTCGACGTACTTTTCTAGGTTTTCAGTTGTATTAAAATTAGAGTTTGATTTCTGAAGCCTATATATTGGCCGTATCCTTGTATCCTAGGGTTTTATGTAGTAGTTAATGTAGAATTAGGATATAGGTTATACTCGAATTTTTTATTAATAAAAATTAGGGTTTGCTGAAGAGGTGATGGCCATAATACCGACTCCAGAGGTAACGTTTACTGCATATCAATTTTTCTTAGTTAATCTCTTCTAATTGCTTTCTAGTATAGATTTATTTGCTTTCTACATTAGATTTAATTGCTTTCATGAATAAAAATAGGATTTTGCTTACTAGAATTATGAGTAGCTAATTTAGTTTAGCTCTAAGATATAGATGAAATTAGACTCCACCATCTAGTTGCTCTCTAATATTTTCTTCCTAATTAAAGACATGATTTTTGTATGAAAAGATTAAAATACAAGAACTCGTAGATTAATACTTTGATAAGTTATACTTGCGTTAAGTTTCTTGATAGCCTATACTTAGTTAGGGTTTGGGTTATTAGTTTTTATCTTATTTATCGAATTATCTAGTGATTTAGTTTGCTTTCATTAAAAGTAGTTTTTTTGATGAGTTATACCTGCACACTACTTGATAGGTCATACTTAGAGAGTACTTTAAATAAAGATTAAAACTAAAAGATCAAATTTTTATTATAGAAGAAGATAATAGAAGAAAATACATGGTTGAAAACTAGTGGATTTTAGATCGTAGGCTAATTAGATAATATCAACTTCAACTTAGAATCTTTGGTTAGTCCGTTAGAATAATAGGAATAGCAAGAATCGCAAAACACCTGAGTAGCAAGAATCGCAAAACACCTGAGTAGCAAGAATCGCAAAATACCTGAGATCTCTGTGAGATGACCTTTAAAGTGCTACAACCGACACTGTACACTTACAATTAAATTATCACATTAAGTTTTTGGCGCCGTTGCCGGGGATCAACGGTATTTTTCTTGCTTTTTCTAACGTTTTATGGGTTAACAATGTGTGTTGAGTGTGCAGCGATCTGGAATTTCAGATACATGAAGTAAAAATGGAAGAAAAAAGTCTCAAAAGTGCAATAAAAAAACCATGGAGCCAAACTCCCTGGTTTTGCCGCTAAATAGTGGCAATTGCCATTAATTAGCAACAATTTTGTTGATCTATTTCCCCAAATTTTCTCTGTTTCTATGTTTAGAGTCCCTGGTTCTATAAAAGAATACAAAAAAAAAATAAAAAAGTTTTAGTTTTTTTTCCATCTCTTACCCTCTTTACCTTTTTCAAAAATAAAATTTAATAAAAAATGTTTCAAAATCAAACATGCTATCATTGTCGTGATCCATATCATAATTATTATCAGTGTCCATGGATAGGAAGTTCGCTAGGACTAGGTCATAATCAAATTCACACCACATATCATGATTTTACAAGCGCTTCCTATATACAAAATTATAATTGTGAATGAATGAATCAATCTAATTTTGTATATAATCAAGAGCCGTACTAAGAGAATCCTCAATCTGATCCTTTCTTTATGGATTATTCATTTTCATGTTCTAAATTTAATCATGAACAAGATATTCAATTGAACATGTTAGATTAAAAATTAAAAAGATTATACGTGAGGTATACATTTCATGAGAATCTACCTTCAACCACTTAATATCTGTCATCAAATATGTATTTGGATCCATCATATCATTCTTCAAATTTCACTCATAATCTCGAGATGCAATCATTTGAGGAAAATAAAAAAAATTATAATCATGAAACTGATGAGCGAGCACATACAATAGAGAAAGGTATAGAAACTTTATTAAAATCATCCTCTTAAATAAAATCATCTTCTTAAACTGCATCTTGTATGGAAGATCTTCTCAAAATGATTTCTCATACTAAACATTTTGAAGATCAACCTCTAATTGTTTGAACATATATTACTCCAATAAGTAACCACTTTAGTCATCTTTTGAAGTATATATGACTCAAAATGAGTTAAATAATTTTGTATATGATGAGTCTATACTTCAACATTGTGATCAACCTATTTTAGACCATTGTGAAAATAAGTATGAAAAAATTAGTAATAAAGAAAAAAAATTTTGCTTGGTGATTTTTCTCATGATGAGTTTACTAGTGGCATATTATCATTTGATTCTTTTGGTAAAAATTGTGAAGAAATTTATGAAGAAGAATTTTTATCCCTTTATAATAAATTGACTAATTATAAGTCCACTAGTATGGCATTTTCTTTTGAGAATTTTTATGACAGATTTGAAAAAAATTTGCATGACGAGCCCAGAACATTTTAAAAATGGAAGGAACTGCAAAAAGAAGAGTTTAGTATCTAATGATTTGAAAGAGCCCTCCAAAATTGAGCTCATAATTTCACAATATCAAGGTGAGTATGCTATTTCACATGTTGATAAGACCAAAATATCTACTGCTATGAAAGATGCTCATGGGTCAAATATGGACGATAAAGGTACGATTTCCAACTTCAAAATTTTACTATTGAATAAAAAAAGAAGGGCAGGAATAAATTAAGAAAAATCAAAAATAAGATGGAGAGATTAAATTCAAAACTGATAAAAAGGCTAAGTTCATCCACATCAAAACGTAAAAAGACACACTATGAGAGTGGAAAGTGATCAAGAGATCGTAACCGGCTTGAATTTTTTAATAAGTGTATAATATTTATATCATAGTTTTTGTATTTATTTACCACCCTTTATTTGTGTATAAGGGCATACACAAGTTTAGGTATGGGGGAGTGGGTTAGGATATTTTCTTCATATTTTTTCTAGGGCTTTTAGATTTTTTTTAAATTTTTATTTTTTTTTTATATTTTTAGGATTTTTTTATTTTACACTTCGGGTAGTTTTAGAGTAACTAACTAAAAAAAACTATAAAAACTGAAATTCTTTTATATATTTTCATCAATAGATCAACCTAATTACAGATAAAGGAACAAATTTGGATTTGAAATTGGATAGGAGAGTAAATTGGACGATACACTTAGAATTTTATGAAAAAAATTATAATCCGATAAATAAATACCGTTAACAGTAATTTGAGGTAAGTATACATCTATTTTTTACTTTACAATACTTTATTAGGTTAAGAATAAAGATGATAACAATTGAGTAAGTTTTCTCTCTCTAAACAAAAAAAAGGAAATGAAAAAAATAAAAGAAACAAAATGTGAGAATAAAAAAATGGGGTGCGCCTGGCATTAAGGCAATAGCCTCGAGATTGATAAAAAAAAATGGGGTGAGCCTGATATTAAGGTAATAGCCTCAAGAGTGAAAAAAAAGAGTATGATCCGAGTAATCGAATACTTTGCGCCTAAGAAAGTATGAATATTTGCATAAAAGGTAAAATACTCTTTAAAAAAGAATAAAAGAAAAAAAAATTTATGAGAGAGAGATGAATTATGAGTTAGAATTGGAGTCCAAGGCCAAAGTAGACTATCACACATGCACATAGATGTGTTGGAGCAAATAGATTATCTGTTAGTGGGTATTGAAAGATAGGATTTTAGTTTTGTTTATTAGAATGATAAGTGTATTTGATATGATACTTGATTTAAAAATTGATAATCTAAATGCGTTCTTGAGTTTGTATATTAGTGAGATTAATTGAAGAAAATATTTTAAAAAAGATTTTTTTTCTTTTTTTGTATAAAATTTTTATTTTTCTTGATTTTCGGTTATCCTTATTTCTCTTTTCTTTATTCCTTAATCTATTTTTTCACAAATTTTATTGGTATATTTACTGTAAAGTCTCACGATGCACTATTCGTCCACTAGGGTAATCTAGGGGTTTAAAAGTTTATTGCACGTGCTAAGTGCAATTGTGATTCCTGCGAAAGTGAGTTATGATTTTTCTTTTTCGTTTTGGGGTTCAGTTTTGCTTGAGGACTAGTATCATAAATTGTATCTTTTTCTCCCATATTTTATCTATTTTTGTATATAAATAAATACTACTCAGGTATTTTTTTAGTTGTTTTTCAGGTAATCATATTTAGAGCATAAAATCATACAAGAAGATGGCATAAAATCTTTTTCTCTTTTTCTCCCATCATACAAGAAAATGACATAAAATCAGAGCCGGATTAGGAAACAAAGCCTATAAAAGAGTTTAAAGAAAGTAAAACTACAAGTTAAGATACTTCAGAGAGTCAAAGTGTAATACAATTAGGAGAATCAAAAGAACAAGACATGAGACTCATGCAGAAGAAAAACCAGATTTTTTCTCCAAATTTATGCCGCTATTTGGCATTATGTTGCCGCTATTTGGCGGCAAAAATATGGGCACACATCTTGAATTTTCTTCGGGGGCTTCGACGTAATTTTTTAGTTTTTTAGTTGTATCAAAATTAGAGTTTAATTTCTGAAGCCTATACATTGGTCGTATCCTTGTATTTTAGCTTTTATGTAGTAGTTAATATAGAATTAGGATATATTTTTTACTCGAATTTTTCATTAATAAAAATTAGGGTTTGCTGAAGGGGTGACGGCCACAATACCGACTCCAGAGGTAACCTTTACTGCATATCAATTTTTCTTAGTTGATCTCTTCTAATTGCTTTCTAGTATACATTTATTTGCTTTCTACATTAGATTTACTTGTTTTTATGAATAAAAATAAGATTTTTCCTTACTAAAATTATGAGTAGCTAATTTAGTTTTGCTCTAGAATGTAGATGAAAGTAGAATCCACCATGTAGTTGCTCTTTAATATTTTCTTCCTAATTAAAATAATAAAGACATGATTTTTCTATTAAAAGATTAAAATACATGAACTCGTAGATTAATATTTTGATAGGTTGTACTTGAGTTAAGTTTCTTGATAGCCTATGCTTAGTTAAGATTTGGGGTTATTGATTTTTATCTTTTTTATTGAATTATCTAATGATTTAGCTTGCTTTCATGAAAAATAGTTTTTTTGATGAGTTATCCTTACACACTACTTGATAGGTCATACTTAGAGCACTTTAAATAAAGATTAAAACTAAAAGATCAAATTTTAATGGTAGAAGAAGATAATAGAAGTAAATACATGATTGAAAACTAGTGAATTTTAGGTCCTAGGCTAATTAGATAATATCAACTTCAACTTAGAATTTTTGGTTAGTCTGTTAGAATAATAGGAATAGTAAGAATCGCAAAACACCTGAAATCTCTGTGGGACAATCTGTAGAGCGCTACACCGACACTGTATACTTGCAATTAAATTATCACATCAAGTTTTTGGCGCCGTTGCGGGGATCGACGGTATTTTTTTTACTTTTTCTAACGTTTTACGAGTTAATAGTGTGTGTTGAGTGTTCAAGGATCAAAAACTTCAGATACAGAAAGTGAAAATGGAAGAAAAGAGTCTCAAAAGAGCAATACAAATACCAAGGAGCCAAATGCCCTAGTTTTTCCGCTAATTAACGGCAATTGCCGCTATTTAGCGGTACCTTTGGTGATTTTCTCCCCTAAATTTTCTCTGTTTCTGTGTTTGGAGTCCTTGGTTCTGTAAACAAATACAAACAAATAAAAACAATTCAATTTGTTTCCATATATTTCCCTCTCTACCTTTTAAAATAAAAATTTTATAAAATATTTCAAAACCAAACTGGTTGCTATCATTATCGTGATCCATATCATAATTATTATTAATGTCCATAGATAGAAAGTTTGCTAGGAATAGGTCATAATCAAATTCACACCATATATCATGAACGTACGAGTGCTTCCTATACACAAAATTATAATTGTGAATGGATGAATCAATCAAATTTTGCATATAATCAAGAGCCGTACCAAGAGAGTTCTCCATCTGATCCTTTCTTTATGGGCTATTCATCTTCATGTTCTAAATTCAATCATGAATAAGATATTCAATTGAACATGTTAGATGAAAGATTAAAAAATTAAAAGTGATGTATGCATGTCATGAGAATGTACCTTCAACCACTCATATATGTCATCAAATATGTATATTGATCCATCATATCATTCCTCAAATTTTACTCATCATCTTGAGATGCAATCATTTGAGGAAAATAGGAAAAATTATAATCATGAAACTGATGAGCGAGCACGTACAATAGATAAAGGTATAGAAATTTTACTAAAATCATCCTCTCAAACAAAATCATCCTCTCAAATAGGGGATTAGGTAATCCAACCAAGCGACGTATGGTCGCAGAGGTCATCTGAAACAACAAAATTGACATTGCTTGTTTAGAAGAGACAAAACTCACTAATCCTTCCCATAAATTGCTCAAGACAATTGGTCCTAATAATTCTTTTACTTTCCATTATAAAAAATGCTCGTGGAGCATCAGGTGGTATAATAATCGGCTATAACAATAAATTTGCCCTAATCAACACATGGGAAGGTTAGTTCTCCCTCTCAATAAGAGTTAAGAGACTTGCTGATGGGTGGATTCAAACAATCACAGTAGTTTATGGTCCTAATGACACCCAGTCACAACCTCTTTTTTGGAACGAACTTAAAAGCATAAGAGGTAGATGGAGCTCTCCTTGGATCAAAGGGGGATTTTAATATAACTAGATTCACTCATGAAAGAAGAGGAATGAACCGTCACTCCCGAGATAGAGAGATGTTCAATGAGGTCATCTCACAACTAAGCCTTATAGACCTGCCACTGAACAACAGTATGTTCACATGGTCTGATATGAGGGAAAATCCAAATTTGGCTAGGTGGGACAGGGTTCTAATTTGTCAGGATTGGCCAGTGCACGTGCGAGCATAGCCATACCTTGGCCGCACTTAGCTATGTCTTGGTCGTGCATAGCAATACAGAAACAAACATTTTTCAAGCCCATTATAGCAAGGCAGAAGGCTGAATCATTAAAAATAAATAAAAGTCGTAGTGTTATGCATTAGTTTTCTAATAAATTATAAATTAGCTCAAACCAAGGTCTAATAAAGAGTTACAGTGGTTTTTCTAAACTTAAATTGCTGTTGAATTGGCGGACATGATACTGTAGATCATCAACTTTCAGGTTACTTTTGAATAGGATAAAAAAATTTCTAAGCGAAGCTTATAAATAATTTAATTATTTTTCAATGAATACAAAATAAGAAAAATTTCTAAGCGAAGCTTATAAATAATTTAGTTATTTTTCAATGAATACAAAATAAGCTCTATTGGAGTTGTAGATTAAAATTATGATTGTTTTACTATGTCCCTTCTGACATGTTGGACCTGGTACAACATAATGTCAAAGCTTTCAAGTTATTTTTTATAGGAGAATTGAATTAGGATTGTGTTTCTAAATGAAAATTATAGTTTAATAAGTTATCTTTCTAACGGATCCTATAACAGCTAGAATGCATATCGTTTTGAGGAAGGCATGATTGTTTATATATAGGCTGTCATAGTCGATTGAAACACGACTAATATATATATGCTTATGATATGCAAAATATGGTATATTACATGATAATTGTAATATAAAATATCAAGAATCATAAATATCCAATATTAAAATTTTGATTAAAATTATATATTTTTTTGGTTATTTCTACTTGAAGAGATCAAGTAAAAGCATATGGAAGGTGTAACTACTTGACTTAATAGTATTTGCAGATATAGAGTCCAAATTGATCCAATTAAAGTTGAAATTACTAAATATTGAACTTGGACTGATGGTGGAGTGCTAGATAAACTTTCTTGAGCTGCTAGAGAAATTTAAACTTGAATTGTAAAGAAATCTCAATGAACAAGACTTAATTGGCTTTATGATGAATTTTATAGGATTCTTTAATGCTAATTTATTAACTAATTTTTGGAGAAAAATGAATAGGAAATTAGGTCGTGGTCTCAAGAGATATATGGTAAGGATGAAGTGAAGTTTATGTAAAAATTTCAAAATTTTTGGAGTTAATTTGAAGGATAGTTAAATTTGGAGCCAAAGTTGGTTAAAACTAGAAACTAAAAGAGTCAAAATTGACATCAACGGCTGTTGGACAATTAATATAAGTTAAAATAAACTTAGAGTTATCAGTATTGGCGCAAAAATCGACCAGTTTGGAATAATTTCTAAAAAATATAAAAAACATAATAAAATGAAAAGAATGGTTTATCCCCTATGAAATTATCCATTGGATTTTGGAATCAACTATAAAATTAATTTATTCAGTATCCACGGATATTGGCATCTGAGTCTCCAAACTGACATGAACGATATGAAATAAACTGATCCATGAATATAAATATTAAGTCGTTACAGTCCTCAAAATTTAACTAAAGATGAAAAGAATTTTAAAAAGGAGTATCTCATAGAATCCACACCTGAGGTCTATTACATGGCTGTAATAATTGCTAGCCAAGAGCGAATCTCGGTATCGCCTGGCCTACTTAACAAAACTTACAATAATGGATACCAGATTAAAAACAATTTAACATCAATCTCAGTATAATCAAAATCCTAGCGGATGAATCCAACTGCTAGCGCCAATGGACGAATCTTTACAATTTCCCTGCCAATCTAATAGAATTCAAGACATTGAAAGTGTATAATTAAGTATACAATCAATCTGAGGAGACAAGATATGAATAAGAGTCTACAACACCACTATGTACTCTAATAAAATAATAAAGCTGAAAGATAAAACATCTCTTGGACCAAACATTAAATGGAAATCAATAAACTAACAAAGGGATTAAATCAATGATAAGTACCAAGCTCAAGGACAGGATATTAAATAGAGACAAGAAATAAAGATAGATAATCAATGAAAATGCAAAAATACGTATGACAGAATTATAAGATATGTCAAAGTCAGGACTAGATTAATCTTAATCATATTGACTAATCTGAGGAACCAAGAGCTCTAGTAGCACTTTGTAATGCCCTATTTTCTAATATGAATTTAGAAACGGAGTGTGCCACCAATAGATATGTATAAAAGAAATAATGTGCACGAGGCTTTAAAGCACAAGAGGCTTTAATGCACAAACGATGCAGTCTAGATATAAAAAATAAATTAACACATGAAATAACTATTCTACTATATAAACCATATAAAAAAAAAATTGTGTTTTAATTAATAAGACTGAAAGATACATAATACAACTTATACAATATTTGGCTATAATAAACGATAGTTCCCGAGTATGAATAGATAAGTGAAGATACAATTCTATAACAATAACATATAAAATGAAGTCTAGAGAAAACAAAAGAATAATGGATAGATAGAGTCGTACATCCACCACTGAATCTCTTTTTGACAAGAAATATGGATCGATCTACTAGTGGTGGGTAGATTCCTCTGATTCAATACCACCTAGTGCATGTGTTTGAGTATATTCAAGGGTCAGAATGCAAGTAAAAGGACAATGAAATAGGGTTGTATGTAGTGTATATAAATAGGTGTTCTATCATGAATATGAAATTTTGTATGATGCATGAGTAGATATCGAGTAAAAGGAACATGCAAGGGAAACAGTAAACACAATATTGATATCAATAATAAAAAAAAAGTATGGTACGATATAAATACGAGCATGGATGGCATGACATGTGTAGAAACATGAAATTTAAAGTTACAAGATTTATCTCAATGGATTTAAGAGGTGGCCCTGTGGGATTGGGTCACCTAAACTTATAGTCTTATGCAGACATGTTAATTATTTCTTATGTCATCAAGAAATAATGGTGGTAGTATTCACATACTCTACAAGTGTACTGTACATATGCGTTATAACAACCACAAGTACCAGTATCCATATGAACCAGATAGCATACAACTATGCACCCTAGATATCCCGTGCATATCTAAAATCTTGACTACGAGTCTCCATACAAACCAGAAGTATCGCTAAATACTTAGAAACAATGGTGCCAGTACACACATTGGAGGATGCACTTTAACAAGACAAGAAACTCCCACAATACATATTTCATTCATCTCCCCCATACCCACAGTGTAATTGATCAATTAAATATTCATCAATGATAATCAAGACATCACGAAGGACATCATATCACAGTTAAATGGAAATTAAATTCAGATGAATAGCATGTATCTGGTAGACAAGAATCTTGTAATATTATAAGTAACAAGCAAGAAAATCACACACCCGTAATATGACAAATAAGGAATGATAGTGATCATGATAAGTAGCTAATAACAGACCATAAAATGGCTAATCAAGTACAAGTAGCATAAAGTGAGGAAAACATATATCGCATATTATCAGTGTTATGATATTAGACGAATATGAGAAACGAGCATGAACTATGTTACATGTATGAGATACTATGAACACTGATAATAATAATCTAATTGCCACAACATCACAGACATGAATATAGCAATATCATAAATAGGTATATGGAAATAATAAGCAATATGTACATCAAAATGTTACTCATGTAGAGACAAGTATAGTATCATAACAGAGCAATATAAGTATTAAATATATACGAGAGTGTCTGGATATTATGGACAAAATTAAGAAGCAGGATACATATGCACATACAAGTTAACATGATATATACAGAAAAGGATAAGGATTCTATAAGAAGCTGGCTACTGACGCTCGGCCTACTCCTTGAAATGTAAATCCTCGAGGGGTGGGTCCTCCTCCTCAAGCACCACAGTCGCGACTGCTAGATTTGAGGTGTGATAATTCTAAGCTTCAAAACCCAAACAAAAGTACAAACCCAATCTCGTGCAATGTAATGAAAACCATACAAAAAAGTAGTATGTGGCAATGCTAATAGAAGATAATGTAAAAAGTATATGCGCATGGCTCATGCAGTACATAGTAAGCATAATATATCATGAATCGTAAAGTATATGATATGTATGATATAATATAGTCATGCATAGGATTCATGAAATACAAGGTCTGCAAAATATAATTGGAATCATAAAGTGTATGTCCAAGAAAAAATTGAATTTTTCTTATATTGCTAATTTACTTTGGAATTACAACAATAAAAGAAAAATTCTAACTGGAAAATTGAGATTACAAGAATGGGGATCGATTGATTTCAATTTTTCTTTATTTTTATGGGTTCTGGCAGCGGTGGAGTCTTGATTCTGCGCTCCGTTGACGATCCGATCTGGATTAGGATGAAGATTGATACGTGGAACTCCTTTTATAGACTCTGCAGAAGCTATAGATCTTCATTTTTGGACTCTCCGGTCTCTGCTAAAAATCCCCCTTCCCCCTGGAAAATCCTCTCCTTTTATAGATTGAGAGATTGAGAAGTAACGTCAAATCTCCGTAATTACTCTCTAAAAATCCGGACCAAATCCTTCAAATCTGTGCAATTATTTTCTAAAAATCTGGATTAAACCATAATCGAAGCACGGAACGGACGACCGGGAGTAACCCGCGGGTGGAGCGATCCTGCGGGTGGGACCTGCGGGGTGCTCCCGCGAGAGTGATCCCGCGGGTGGGACCCACCCGCAGGATCGCTCCCGCGGGTGCACTCCCGCGGGCGCACCTGCGAGTGCGCTCCCGCGGGAGTGCTCCCGAGGGTGGGACGCGCGGGGCACTCCCATTTTATTTATTTATTTTATATTTTTTAATCTTCTTTCTTTTTTTTGATATCTACATAACCCCCTCCAAAGTTTTCGAAACTCTGTATTGATTTGTAACGAATTTCGAAATATTTTGGACTCCTTGATTTTAACGTTGTAGTCTTCATCGTATGGTGTAATTTTTTATGGTATATTGTGAATCATATTCAGAAATTGCTATCTTCCAGCTATTTTGTTGTTGGAGATATACTGTTGAATCTCTCCGATGCATCAGAAATTATTTCTAGTGAATTTTTTTGATGCAGACTATTGTACTTATGCTGCCCAGCCAGATTTTTGCTTGTAGCTTTGCTTCAAAAAATTTATTGTCTGCATGCAAAAATATTTTGATATCTTGTTCAGAGGCTGAGTGCATGACAGATGACTGGTGATGAATTTGATAGACAGAGGTAATTGTTAATATATCTTATAGAGGATGAGTAGAGGTATAATGTTAACGTGCTTTTTAGAGGATAAGCAGAGGTATGATATTAACGTGCTCATTGGATGACAAATAAATGTAAGATGCTAACGTACTCGTTAGATGACAAGTAGAGGTATAATGTTAACGTGCTGACTTGATGACAAGAAGAGGTATGATATTAACGTGCTCATTTGAATCCTAACCTTTCAGTGATATCTAGTATGATGGATTAGGAAAAGATAGAGGTGTCATTAAATATGTCTCAAAACTTGACCTATTCAGAGGATCTGGTCTTGATAGGAATGAGTTAACTAAATAGAGGTGACGGTTAACGTATTTAACCTTGAAATTTGACTATCAGAGGTAACTGTTAACTTGATAGGGAAAATGATTTTTGTCAAAGGTAACTATTAACTTAACGATATCAAAACAAGTTCATTAGAGATTGTAATGTTGGACTTGATGAAGTGTGAGTTTTCTTTTCTGTCAGAGGTAAAAACCTAACTTGACAGGAGATTTAATCGGATTTGATCTCACATAATTTTGAATTCTGATGTCAGAGGTATGAATTTAACTTGACAAATATTTTAGAGTGTTACTTGCTCTACTGGAGAAAAATGACGAGAAAAGTATTGCTGTCAGAGGTGAAATCTTAACTTGATGGATTTGATTGGTCTTGATCTTATGGAAAAAAAATGATTCAATTTTGTACTCGAGTGTTAGAGGTATGATTTTAACGTGACAAATATTTTAGGAAATTACTGGTTTTGTCAGAGAAAATTAATGAGAAAAGTTTTACTGTCAGAGGTGAAATCTTAACTTGACAGGGGATCGATCTGATTAGGATTTTTAGCAAACCCCCAGCTATCAACGGATTTAATTAGCCTTTACAAACTACCGTTTGAGTTGGGCTAACCATATTACTCCCCTCAGTATAGTAAGTTGTCGAGAGTTTCGTTTGGGATTAAATTCCAAACTTTTCCTCTTCTCTTTGCCTTAAGCAGTTTTGGACAATGATGTATCCTTATATTCAGATAAGAATACTGTTGTGACAGATTTGTCATGGGATTTTTAGCAAATTTCTAGCTATCAACGAATTTGATTTGTCTTTACCAACTACCGTTTGAGTTGGGCTAGCCATACTATTCCCCTCAGTATGGTAAGTTGTCAAGGGTTTCGTTTGGGCTTAAATGCCAAATTTTTCCTCGTCCTTTTACTTTAGCAGCTTTGGACAGTTCATGCTTTTTACTCCCAGCATGATGGGGTTGGCAAGAATTTTATTCTCTTCCAGTTACTTTGATGGCGTTGTGCAATTCATGCTTTTTACTCCAGTATGATTGGATTGGCGAGAAACTGGTTCTCTTCCCGTTACCTTGATGGGGTTGGGCAAATCATACTTTTACCTGAGCATAATAGGTTGGCGAGAAATTGATTTTCTTCCCGTTACCTTGATGGTGTTGGGCAAATCATGCTTTTACCCAAGCATGATGGGTTGGCGAGAAATTTATTCTCTTCCCGTTGCCTTGATGACGTTGGGCAATTCATGCTTTTACCCTAGCATGATGGGGTTGGCGAGAAATTTATTCTCTTCCTCTTGCCTTGATGCCATTGGGCAATTTATAATTTTACCCCTAGCATAATGGGGTTGGCGAGAAACTTATTCTTTTTCCGTTACATTGACAGTATTGGGCAGTTTATACTTTTACCCCCAGCATGATGGCTTGGCGAGAAACTGGTTCTCTTTCCGTTACCTTGATGGTGTTGGACAAATCATACTTTTACCCAAGCATGATGGGTTGGCGAGAAATTGGTTCTCTTTACGTTGCCTTGACGGCATTGAGCAGCTCATACTTTTACCCTCAACATGATGGGGTTGGCGAGAAACTTGTTCTCTTTTCGTTACCTTGGTGGTGTTGGGCAAATCATATTTTTACCACAACATATGGAGTTGGCGAGAAACTTGTTCTCTTCCCATTGTCTTGATGGCGTTGGACAATTCATGCTTTTGCCCTAAATATGATGGGGTTGGCGAGAAATTTATTTTCTTCCCGTTGCCTTGATGGCGTCGGGCAATTCATGATTTTACCCCTAACATGATGGGGTTGGCGAGAAACTTGTTCTCTTCCCGTTAGCTTGACGATATTGGGCAGTTCATACTTTTACCCCCAGCATAATGGGTTGGCGAGAAACTGATTCTCTTTCCGTTACCTTAGTGGTGTTGGGCAAATCATGCTTTTATCCCAGCATGATGGGTTGACAAGAAACTGGTCTCTTTTTGTTGCCTTGATTTACCCCAGCATGACTGGATTGGCGAGAAATTTGTTCTCTTCCTCTTGCCTTAATGGCATTGGGCAATTCATACTTTGACCCCCAGCATGCTGGGGTTGGCAAGGATTTCGCTTGGCTTACATGCTAAACGTTTCCTCTATCCTTAGTTATAGAGACGTAGGATTCATTTTGATTTTGTACCCCCAGTTGGGGTGTGGAGTTGCAAGCTAGTGGCGAGCCAATATTTGTTCATTTTGCTATGTTGAAAAAGAGGTCGGATGACTTCATTCCTTTAAAAATAATATTTCTTCAGAAATTTTCTGTTGATCTATATCATAATCCAGTCATTGTGTTGATTGATCAATCGGTATGCTCCATTTGGATAGATCGTCTCTGCTACAAATGGGCCCTCCACTTTGGCTGATATTTGTCCTTAGACTTGTACGTCATGGCTAAGACCAAGTCGTCCATTTTGAAAGTTCTTTCTTCTACTTTTTTGTTGAAGGTGCTCTCGAGATTTGTGCTTGATAGTACCATTGTTGAAAATAACGCGTTATGAAACCCGTTATTTGCGTTACTTAACCTAACGGAATCCCAACGCTACGTAACAACTGGAAATAACTCAGTGCACCGTAACAGTACGTTTTTTACGTTATTTTACGTTATATTACATAACGTTACATTAAATTACATTATGCTACGTTATTTACAATTATTTTTTTTAGTAATTCATATATTATTGTTGATTATTATTTTGATTATTAGCGAATTACTGTAATTTTCTTAATTAATTGTTGGCTTGTTTGATTGCTTTTGGAATTTCTAACTTGATAATTTAAGTTTGTTTCTTTATTCACTTGTTGTATTTCTCATCCGGTTGCTAAAATATTTTACTTGTTGATTTTATTGAATTTTTAATTGAACTGAAATCAACAATCATAAATAAGATAAATTGAACATTACAAAATATAAATTACAACAATGATAATAATTGGAATCGAAATTAAAAATTGGAATCTTATTTTTTTTATTTAAATAATGATTGGAATTACGGTTGCAGATTTAATATAATTTACGAAGATATATGAAAATTATTGTAAAACTTAATATAACATTTGAATAGATTATGTATTACAAAATAATTTTATATATTTTAGATATTTTAAATTTATTTTTTAATTTATTAAAATTATTTTATATGGTTTTATATTTATTTTTATTAAATAAATAGAAATTTGCATAACCTACGTTATGCGTTACGCTATTTGCGACATAACCTAACAAAGGCAAAACGTTACGTTACCGTTATCGCTATTTTAAACATTGCTTGATACAACTTGATTTGTTATTGCGCGTTCATGATGCAACCTTAGCCCTATATCCGCGGGCTTAGCCTCGTATTTTAAGCTGGCAGAGCCTCGTGACTGGGGCTAGTATAACTTTGCGTTATACGCTGGGTTGGACTTGTGTGCAGGTTTAGCCTTAAACACTGAGTTAGTTTTGCATTTTAGTTGCGGGCATACCTTTGCACTCCGCGCGGACCTAGCCTCGCGTTTAAATGACTTTATACTGACTTAGTGTCCATGTGCATGATCTCATCAAGGAGAGCTGGTCACAACAGATCTCGGCAGCGGATGCTACTAGTAACATATGTGTTAAATTTCATCGTCTCGGCAAAGTATTATGGAGATGGGAGAAAAGACATCGCCTTCTATCTCGCGAGCACAAAACCAAGTTATTGGAAGAAATAGATACCCTAGAGAAACATGAAGAGACGAGACCTCTCAGTATGGAGGAGAATTCCAGATTACTCAATCTTTGAAAGGGCACATAAGAAATCTACAGGACAGAGGAGATAATGTGGAAGCAGAGAGCACGGTGCAAATGGATAAAGGAAGGGGATGCTAACACTGCCTATTTTCACAGATCTGCCTGTATGCGTAGAAAAGTTAATAAGATTAATGCATTACAATATGAGGAAGGACTTCTTTATGGACCTCAATTACAGGACCATGTACACCAACACTTTTAAAAACTATTTGTAATGAAAAATCATTTCAGATTGCGAATGAAGAGGAATGCTTGGCCCTCCTGCCCGAACTTACATGAACTGGAACTAGAGATCCAAGAAGAAGAAATTAAGCGTTCAGCGTGGGAATTGGGCCCCGAAAAGGCCCCTGGTCTGGATGGATTTTCAATGTTCTTTTATAGGACTTTCTGGTAGGTGATTAAGGGAGATCTTAAAAGGTTGGTCGATGAAGTCTACCATGATTATTCTAGACTTGACAGAATCAATTATTCCTTCATCACACTTATCCCCAAGAGGGAACAAGTAGAGCAGATTAAGGACTACAGGCCCATTGCCCTGTTGAATTGCTCTATTAAAATCATCACGAAAATCCTATCCAATAGACTTGCACCCAAATTGCAAACTTTGGTTGGAGATTATCAGACTGGTTTTATAGCAGGAAGAAATATATTGGAGGGAGTAGCGTCAGCATATGAGATCATTAACCATTGCAAAAAATACAAGTTGAATGGATACATCCTCAAAGTTGGTTTTCAGAAAGCCTATGACATGGTAGAATGGGATTGTTTATTTGAGGTTTTACGCCTCCACGGTTTTGGAGAGAGATGGATCTCATGGAAAAAGAACTGGCTTACATCTGCAAAAACATAGATCATGGTTAATGGTGTAGCGGGGAAAGAGATGGTGCTAAGAAGGGGACTACGACAGGGAGACGTACCTTCCCCCCTTCTGTTTGTACTTGTTGCTGATGGCCTCAACATAATATTTAGGAAAATGGAAGATGCGGGACTAGTAAAAGGCCTCGCAGGATCTACCTCTACATCATATATCAACCTCCAATATGCAGATGACACACTCATATTTGGAGGCGGTAATCTACCTGAAGCAATACACATCAAATGGGGCCTCTGCTGTTTTGAAGCATGGTCGGGACTGAGGGTCAATTTTTCCAAAAGCTCTCTTATATGCTTAGGATATAAGAACCTCACTATGAATCTTATCCTTGAGACCTTCAGGTGTAAGGAAGAAAAATTCCCAATGAAATACCGGGGTATCCCCATCAAACCCGGAAAACTCTCCCAACAGGACTGGTACCCCCTGTTGGACTGTTTTGAGAAGAAACTAGAGAGCTGGAGAGGGGGTCTACTATCTTTAGGAGGGAGGGTTGTCATGTTCAATGCAGTTCTATCGTCACTTTCCCTATACTACATGTCCTTCTTTCTATTACCGTGCTAGGTCAGAAACAAAATAGATCAAATCAGAAAGAAGTTCTTATGGAACAGTAGGATCGATTCCAACAAATACCATCTTGTTTCTTGGAGGCAGGTCTGCAGACCTAAGACAGTGGGTGGCCTTGGAGTCTTATACTTGAGAACTTTCAATTTGTTCCTAATAGTAAAATGGTAGTGGCACTTACTTACTCGACCCGAGGGTACCCTCCAAAAGCTCATACACTCTAAATATTGTTCTCGAAATGGTACATGGCATGCGACTAACTGAAATACACTAAATTCCTCCTATTTCTGGAAAGGGATGGTCATGACCAAACATATAGTCTGGCCAAGTCTGCAATACAAACTAGGCAATGGTCTAAAATTTGCATTCTGTCATGACCGATGGTGTACACAGATCCCCCTCAAAATTCTGTTCCCTGCAGCATTTGAATTGTTCTTAAATAAGGATGTATTTGTCACCTCCCAGTGGAGAAGAGCGAGATGGCGACTGAATCTATCACATCCCATTTCAATCTTGGAGGAAACTCATATCCGTGAGCTAAGGTCTCTTCTAAATGAAATAACACCATCCGGGGCAACCGAGGATCAACCCATATGGAGATGGAATAAGAATGGAGTATTCTCGGTAAAATCCACATATCACCACTTTATGGATAGCGGAGTCAACCCTAAGGACACATATTGGATATGGAATACAAAATGCCCACATAAAGTCAAGGTATTTCTCTGGCTAGCCCATAGGAATGCCCTTCTCACATGGCTAGCACTACAAAGATGTGGTTGGTCAGATCTAAATTTTTGTGTCCTGTGTAGCAAAGCTGGAGAGTCTACCCACCATTTAATGCTAAATTGCAACTTCGTTAATCATCTCTGGATTTATTGTGGATGAAAAATTGGGATCAACCCAAACACGGAGGAAAAAAATTGCATTTGGAGTAGACTATGTTTTAATGGTCGGCCATCAAATCATGCCAGAACACTAACTGCAGTATTATGTTGGAACATTTGGTTGGAAAGAAATAACAGAATTTTTAATTCTACTGCTCGCTCCTTACATATTTGCACCCGTTTAGTTATACATGACTTTTCTCTTTGGATAGATATACTTTCTGATAAGGAGCGAATACAGATTTCACAGGGATCACCAGAGAATGACCTGGATTCTCCTGGGCAGACATGATCCACATCATCTACCTTGTAATATGGAGAAGACATCCACTCTGCTGCATTACGTAAAGAATATTTGACAAACCCTACTTTTCCTTTTTATGTATCTTTTATTTTTGATTTTTTAACTGATGTATTATGAGAATCACTTATACGAGTGATCGAACTCTGTAACTCTTTTTATAGTTCTATTATCCTCTTGCTAATGGAACACGGAGGGCTTCCACCAGCCATTTTATTTCAAAAAAAATAAAATCATCATCTCAAACTGCGTCTTATATGGAAAATCTTCTCAAAACGATTTCTCATACTAAATATTTTGGAGATCAACCATTTAATTGTTTAAACATATCTTACTCCAATGAGCAACCACTTCAGTCATCTATTAAAATAGATATGATTCCAAATGAGTTAAATAATTTTGTGCAGGATGAGTCTATACTTCAGCATTATGATCAACCTATTTTAGACTATTGCGGAAATAATTATGAAAAAAATGGTGACAAAGAACAAATTTTACTTAGTGATTTGCCTTATGATGAGTTTGCTAGTGACATATTATCATTTGATTCTTTTGATGAAAATTATGAAAAAAATTATGAAGAAGAATTTTTATCCCTTCATAATAACTTGACTAATAATAAGTCCACTAGTATGGTATTTTATTTTGAGAATTTTAATGACAGGTTTGAAGAAAATTTGCATGACGAGTCCAGAACACTAGAAAATTGGAAGGAACTGTAAAAAGAAGAGGTTATGGTACTTAATGATTTGAAAGAACTCTCCAAAATCGAGCTCATAATTCCACAACATCAAAGTGAGTATGCTATTTCACATGTTGATAATAGCAAAATACTTACTGCTATGAAAGATGCTCGTGGGTCAAATATAGACGATAAAGGCATGATTTCCAATTTCAATATTTTACTATTGAATAAAAAAAGGGTAGGAATAAATTAAGAAATATTAAAAATAAGATGGAGAGATTAAATACAAAACTAACAAAAAGGCTAAGTTCATCTATATCAAAACGTAAAAAGATACACTATGAGATTGGAAAGCGATCAGGAGGTCGTAACCGGCTTGAATTTTCTAATAAGTGTATAATATTTATATCATAATTTTCATATTTATTTACCACCCTTTGTTTGTGTATAAGAGCTTATACGAGTTTAGGTGCGGAAGAGTAGGTTAGGATATTTTCTTCATATTTTTTTCAAGGGTTTTTAGTTTTTTTTTAAATTTTTATTTTATTTTTAGATTTTTAGGGTTTCTTTATTTTACACTTCAGGTAGTTTTTAGGGTAACTAACTAAAAGAACAATAAAAACTGAAAATAAATTTATTTTTTCATTATTAGATCAACCTAATTACAGATAAAGGAACAAATTTAGTTTTGAAATTGGGTAGGAGAGTAAATTGGACGATACACTTAGAATTTGATGAAAAATATTAAAATACAAAAAATAAATACCGTTAACAGTAATTTTGAGGTAAGTATACATCTATTTTTTACTTTACAATATTTTATTAGTTTAAGGACAAAGATGATAATTATTGAATAAATCTTTTCTCTAAACAAAAAAAAAAGAAATAAAAAAAAGAAATAAAAGAAATAAAAAATGAGAATAAAAAAATAAGGTGCGCCTGGTATTAAGGCAATAGCCTCGAGATGGATAAAAAAAATGGGGTGAGCTTGGCATTAAGGTAATAGTCTCAAGAGTGAAAAAAAAAATAGTATGATTCGAGAAATGGGGTACTTTGCGCCTAAACAAGGGTGAATATTCGCATGAAAGTGAAATACTCTTAAAAAAAAGGAAAAAAAAAGAAAAAAATTGTTATGAAAGAGAAGATGAATCATGAGTTAGAATTGGAGTCCAAGGCCGAAGTAGACTATCACACATGCACGTAGATGTATTGCAGCCAATAGATTTTTTATTAGTGGGTATTGAAAGATAGGATTTGAGTTTTTTTATTAGAATGATAAGTGTATCTGATATGACGCTTGATTTGAAAATTGATAATCTAAATACGTTCTTGAGTTTGTATATAAGTGAGATAAATTGAAGAAAAATTTAAAAAAAAAGATTTTTTTCTTTTTTGTCGTATAAAAATTTATTTTTATTAATTTTCGGTTATCCTTATTTCTCTTTTTTTTATACCTTAATCTATTTTCTTCATGAATTTTATGGGTATATTCACTACAAACCCTCACGAGACACCACTCATCCATTAGGGTAATCTAGGGATTTAAAGACTTGTTACACGTGCTAAGTGCAATCGCGATTCCTGCAAATGTGAGTTAGGATTTTTCTTTGTCTTTTTAGGGTTAGGTTTTGCTCGAAGACTAGCAAAAGATAGGTGTGGGAGTGTGATTAGTATCATAAATTGTATTTTTCCTCCCATATTTTTTATCTATTTTTGTATATTAATAAATGCTACTTGGGTATTTTTTTAGTTGTTTATCATGTAATCCTATTCATACAAGAAAATAACATAAAATCAGAGCCGAATTAAGAAACAAAACCTATAAAAGAGTTTAAAGAGAGCAAAACTATAAGATTAAGATACTTCAGAGAGTCAAAATGTAATATAGTAAGTGGAATCAAAAGAATAAAACACGATACTCATATAGAAGAAAAAGCAGAATTTTTCTCCAAATTTATGCCGATATTTGGCGGCATGTTGCTGCTATTTGGCAGCAAAAATATGGGCCCACATTTTGTATTTTCTTCTGGTGCTTCGACAAAATTTTTTAGGTTTACGGTTGTCTCAAAATTAGAGGTTGCTTTCCGAAGCCTACATATTGGCCGTATCCTTATATTATAGGGTTTTATGTAGTAGTTAATATAGAATTATGATATAATTTATACTCAAATTTTTTATTAATAAAAATAGGGTTTGCTGAAGGGATAACGGCCACAATACCGACTCCAGAGATAACCTTTGCTACATATCAATTTTTCTTAGCTAATCTCTTCTAATTGCTTTCTAGTAAAGATTTATTTACTTTTTACATTAGATTTAATTGCTTTTATGAATAAAAATAGGATTTTGCTTACTAGAATTATGAGTAGTTAATTTAGTTTAACTCTAGGATGTAAATGAAACTAGAATCCACCGTGTAGTCGCTCTCTAATATTTTCTTCCTAATTAAAATAATAAAAACATGACTTTTCTCTGAAAAGATTAAAATAAAAAAACTCGTAGATTAATATTTTGATAGGTTATACTTGAGTTAAGTTTTTTGATAGTCTATGCTTAGTTAGAATTTGGGATTGTTGATTTTTATCTTCTTCACCGAATTATCTAATGATTTAGTTTGCTTTCAGGAAAAGTAGTTTCTTTGATGAGTTATACTTACATACTACTTGATAGCTCATACTTAGAGCATTTTAAATAAAGTTTAAAACTAAAAGATCGAATTTTAATGATAGAAGAAGAAAATAGAAGTAAATATATGTTTGGAAACTAGTGGATTCTAGATCCTATGCTAATTAGATAATATCAAGTTCAACTTAGAATCTTTGGTTAGTCCGTTAGAATAATAGGAATAGTAAGAATTACAAAACACCTGAGATCTCTATGGGACAACATGTAAAGCGCTACAACTGACACTATATGCTTGCAATTAAATTATCACATCATAATACAATCTGGCTTTCAAGTCAATCTAAATCATCATGTCGAATGACTTTGAACATAATCTTCTGAAAAAGTTACTCAGCTCAATCAATACTTCATAGACATTCTTCGGTAACAATCCACGTATGGTAAGAGTTAATTTCATTGTAGAAGAATATGATGGTCATGATACTTCAAACCAGATATTGTTTTCCCATCGATATTTACACATTTAATACGTTTGACGAGAATCCATCTGCAATTTTTAAATTTGCCAGAAATTTATAAAAAATAATCTTATCATTCGATGATAAGGCATAGGAAGGATGAGGTAAACATATTTGATCTTTATCATCGACATAAGGATGCATTTTTTTTTTTTCTAATTCCCATATCAACAAAATCATACCGACACTTTAAAGTGTTTCTGGTATTCCTTATAATATTCATCACTGTTCCTAAATATTATCAAATATATTTCTTTCAGTATGCATTACATCATTATTGTGGTGCAATCTGAGATTTTTCCAATAAAGTAAATTAAAAAATATACTTTTTTCTTCCAATTATATATAATATTTGACTCACTTCATTTTCTTTTCTGTCCTTCCCCAAAAATAATATTATTAAAAGGGCGCAGTTGATCAAGCATGCTTTTTCCTGTTAACATCTTTGGAGTTACTCTATCTTCCTTTTCCCATTAAATAATTTTGTATTATTTCGCCATGGATGATTATGTGGCAAAAAACAACAATGATCCATATAACATTATTTGGTATGAATCAAGAGTGAAGAAGTATCTTTGTGACAGTAATGACAAGCTAGTTTTATTTTCGTAGACCATCCAGATAAATTAGCATATGTAGAAAAATCATTAATAGTCTGCATAATGGTAGAATGTAATTTAAATTTGTGTTGACTGTGTGCATCATATGTATATACTTCATCTTCCCATAGTTCTTTTAATTCCTCAATAAGTGGCTCTAAATAATTATCAATATCATTTTCTAGACACTTTGGACTGGGAATAAGAAGTGACATCATGAAGTAGAAATATTTTATGCATAACTATGGCGGCAAATTATACTGTACAAGAACTACTGGCTAAATACTATGTAAAGAGCTCATAGTTTGAAACCCGTCACTTACCTAACTGAGCATAACATTCCTCGAATCTGCTGCAAATGACTTATATTGCTCATCAAATGATTTCCAAGCAATTGAATCCACTGGACGCCTCAGTATGCCATCATCAATACGTTTCTCTTTATGCCATTTCATTTCTTTAGCTATATTTTTGCACATAAATAGCTTTTGTAGTCTTGTTTTCAGTGGAAAGTAACGAAGTACTTTACGTGGAATTTTTTAACATTTATTCACATCTCTCCATCGAGAAAGTCCACAAGTAGGACATGATTGTGTATCTGCATGCTCTCTCCAATATAAGATGCAATCATTCTTACATGCATCTATTTTGATGTAATCGAGACCTAAATCACGAATCATCTTTCTTGCCTCGTAAGAAGAGTTGGGGATCAATGCATCATTTGGAAGAGCTTCTTTAAAAGTTTCAACAAATCATCTATTGTTGTATCACTCAAATTATTAAAATATTTTATGTGTAGTAACTTAACAATAAATGACAACTTCGTCAATTTTTCACAAGTGAGGTATAATTTAACATCAGTATCTTCAAGCAACTAATTTTAGCTTCCTCATTTGGCTCTTGTGAATCACTAATGTCACCTTCTTCTTCAACTGGAATGTTTCTGTAGCCGAATGTATCATGTGTTACTCCTATCATATCATCTTGATGCATATGATTTTCTACATTGTGATCACTAACATCTATTACATTTGATGAATCCACATGTTCCCAATACTTTTCTCCGTGAAGCACCCATAAATTGTTTGCTATACCTTTCTTAAATAAGTGAACTCTCACTTCAGCATGAAATTTATAAATAGTATTTCTGCATTTGTTACATGGACAACAAACTCTACCTGTGACTCTAGGCTATGAAAAGCATAATCAAGGAAATAATCTACTCCTTTATATATTCGATACTTTCTCTATTGGTAATTTCCATCCATCTCTTATCTACCATCCTTACCTACATGAGTCGTAACATAACAATGGATATGTTGTATTAGGAAGAGAAGAATGTGCATTAAAAGTAATTGTATATTTTCATTTATCATTCTTTACTCCTTAAGGGAAGAATCGTGCAGGCCCAGGATCACGTGCTTTCCCAGATTTGTGCGCCCTTGCACCATGGGTGCGTGCACCATGGTGGGCGCACGCGCTGGGCAACATGAGAAACACAATAAAATTAATTCTTTTTTTGTTATTTTTATCTTAATAATATGATATCTTTCCAATATGCTATTGCTTTTGTTCAATGTTTCAACAATAATAAAAAAAAAAATCCTAAGATTGAAATTATCTTTCCAACTTCAAATAATTAAAGGAAAAAACTTTTTTTCTTATTCCTAAAAATTTCTCCTATGGGGAAAAATTTAAAATTATAAAATAAAAAAAATCAGAAATATTGTTATAGACCGTTAAACCATAAACCTCTCTAATTATATAGTATTATTTTTTGTTCATTATTTCAACAATAAGAAAAAAGTCCTAAAATTGAAATTATCTTTCAAACTTCAAAACTATGCAAATTGCCTCATGGTATTTTCCTACTCAAATGATGCTAGATGTTCAATTGAGATTATAGATCTGATCTCCGAACAGACATTTTCAAAATAATACTTGAAACTTTAATTAACTCTAATGAATATCTCTCTAGTAACCATGTTGAAACTTTAATTAACTCTAATAACTATACAACATTTTGTTTTTAAATAGCGTGCGCTATGTTACTTTATTTTTTAAATAATGTTACAAATGCATGCCTGGTAGGATTTGAATCTGGGTTGCTCTGATACCATGTTGAAGGTTCTTTTCACTATGCCAAAACTCTGAAGTTTTTGTGAGCATTGAGGGAAATTATTTTGTATTTTAAAAACAATAACAACAACCAAGTGACAATAGTCTCAGTTCCTACATTTCTAAATAATATAGGACCCCTGGTAAGAACTCACTTAACGTTTCTAGTGAACTGTCATGCTTCATCAACTTTCAATTTTTTTAATGCTTAGCTCTCAGATTCTTGATTTTGGTTTCCAGGACAGGACTAAAGTTCAATACCAATCTATATATCTCAAAAAATATCTAGGCACCGAGTATGGTGGTGGAACACTTATTGTTGCTAACCACGACAAACCTCAAAAAAAAGAACTGGGAAACCTTTCAGGTTGATATCTGGTACTTGTTATTAAAAATCTCCTCCTAATGCAGATTACACTCTCGAGTCCTGCTATTAGAAGTTTTGGAGGACTAAAAGTGCACTTGAGAAGGGAAATTTAGATCCTACTCATGTACAACTTTATGTGTGCAAAGCATATGAGATAGGATACACGCCACGTCTATTATCCAAAAAGAAATATAAAGATTGTTTAGCATTTCATAACACAAAAAAAGCATCAATCTTCAAAAAATTTATAACATTTATATGCACACACAAAACAGACAGGTAATAGAGTTGGCTATTTCATATTGTTTTCCTCTGGATATGATTTCTGAGATGCGGATATATGTAAAGCATCAAACAACAAGCGATACATATATTGAACTATCGTACACTTTTGTGTAGCAATATAAGGCACTCAATAAATGCAGGAAAGTGACTGCAGGTAAGCCTAGCAGTTAATATTTCCCACTCCTAAAAAGATGATTTAAATACAATTTCAAGAGATGGTGATCTCAAAATTTAACTTGAATAACACATTACAAACTTATTATCAAAAAAAAAATACACATAAAAAAGGAGGGGGAGGCTCAAAGACATTAATGCAATCTTTCAAAGTGCATCGCATGGCAACATGGTTTTGAAACATCTATATAAAACCTCTTTTGGCTTTTCTTGCAATAAAGTTGTAATGGTGAAAAAAAAAATCACAAATGTTGAAAATTATGAGTAATAAAAAAAACATACCCATACTTTAACTCTGCTCTTTATAGTGAAAAAAAAATCCTAGGTTAAGTTCCTTATAGAAGATCCTATAGGGAGCAATAGATGTGGGTCACATGTTTTTTACATGAATCTTAAGCACAATGGTTTAGTTTTTGTATGCAATGATTTTAGTAACATAATGTACATGCATATAGAAGCCTAAACAATTGCACATGTTACTGAAATCATTGCATGTAGAAGTACAAACCTCTATATCTGCTACTAAAACCATTGTATACAGTAACCCAAACTATTGCTTCAAAAAAATTACATAATGGGTAAAAAATCCCAAACTTGTTTCTAGAATTCAATTCTATACAAGATCAATATAATATAAATTTAACAAATTTAAATTAAAGAATAAATACCTTTCACTGTTGGAAACGGTTGAGCAAGATCAAGCAGCATTTGTGCGGCTTGGCAGGGCTTGGCGGTGTAGCGTACGGGACGTCGAGGGGCTGCGGGGTTGTGGGGTTGTGGGGTACAAGATAGTTCGGGCTGATGATGGGCTGCAGGGATAGTCGGCTTCGAGCGAATGTGTGGAGATCTTGAAGATGGCAGAACTCGGGTTCGAGGCTGAAGCAGTGAGCAAAAAAATTTGCAATTGCCATTTGCAAATCTAGTGGAGCAGCAGGTGGCTGAAGTGGAAGGGGTGTAGATCCGATAGAGAGAGGCCGAACGTGGCAAGGGGTGAGTCTCCGCAAAATTTAATAGGAAATTGTGGCTGGGAATTAGGTTTTATATATGTAGAATAATTATAATAGATTAAGTAGTTATTTTATCATATAGGATTTGGATAGATGGCCGAGATAATATTTAGGTTATATATATATGTTCGCTTAAAAATTATAATTCTACTTATATTATAATTATAATAGATCCAAGGAGTTATTGTATCTTATGATCTACTGGATAGATGTCTGAGAAACTAATTTTATATAATACTTATGATGAGAATTTTAAGGCTTACGATTGTTGTAAGTTGATAATTTTATAGAAGTAATTAAAAATTAAAATAATTTTTGTGATAATATAATCCCTCACAAAAAATGGTATGTGACAATTAAAATTAGTTATAATTGATTTCCATGTGTTAGTAACAATTTTTTTCTGTTGTAACTGAAAATTTTGTGTATTAGTTATAATATTTAATTTTCGTCACTGAAAACTCAATTTTAGAGACAACTTTATTAGTTGCAACTAAAACATTTTATGTTTTAATGACAATATTTAGTTTTCGACAATGAACACTTAGTTTTAGTTGCAAGATTTTTAGTTGACACAAAAACATTTATGTTTTAGTGATGATATTTAGTTTTCTTCACTAAACAGTTAGTTTTACTGACAATTATTTTAGTTGTCACAAAAATGATTTATGTTTTAGTGACGAAACATAGTTTTCGTTATTGAATACTCAATTTCAGTGACACATTTTTCCGTTGTCACAGAAAAACTTTATGTTTTAGTGACGATATATAGTTTTTGTTACTGAATACTCAGTTATTAGTGATAATTTTTTTAGTTATCATAGAAAAATTTATATTTTAGTGACGACTTGTAGCCCTCATTATGAAAATTATATTTAGTGACAATTTTTCTTAGTTGTCATTGAAATATTTATATTTTAGTAACAAGTTTTAGTTAGCTTCATTGAAAATTATGTTTTAGTGATGAGTTTTAGTCGTCGTCACTAAAATTTTATATTTTGGTAGCGATATTTAGTTCTCATCACTGAAAACTATATTTTTGTGATAAGTTTTTATCTATTATCATGGAAAATTATGTTTTTGTGATAATTATTTATTTCCGTCACTGAAAACACAATATTTGTGACAACATTTAATTTTTATCACAAATACTCAATTTCAGTGATAATTTTAACACTTGTCATTAAGAAATTGTCACTATAGACCCATTTTCGTGTAGTGCCCCCTTCCCTCTACCTTCAATTTCCCAAATCCTCCTCCCAAAATCCAAATCTTAGCTTCCTCTAGTTGTCTCCCATAGTTTGATCTGTAGTCCCAAGAATTTCTTCTGCAAAGTTGAGAAGAATGACTTCTTCTAGTAGCCACTCCAGATTCAAGCCATATTGGGGATTGTTCTCAAGACCCAGCTACTATTTCCCTAAGACCCGCTCGACCAACAGAATCGTGAGATAACCCTACCCTCTGATGTTGTGTCTTGTGCCTAATTCAACCCTTGTCGTGCTGCCTTCTTTACTGCCGAGAACCATTGCCCGCCACAAAGACCCCTCACCACTACGACTTCACCGACAAGTAGTTCGACCCTTTAGTTCGGCCGCCACGACTTCCCCACCACAAAAAATTTATGCGATTACCCTAACTCACAAACCCTTTCTAACTTACATAAGGATATTCAAGTTATCTGACATAGCTATTCAAAAATCAAATTATAAACCATGGTTTATTTGGACAGATTAGTTAATAGAGGGACTATACCGAAATAACTTAAATATTTTGAGGAATTAATATCAAAATATGAAGTTTTTAGGAATCTATATCATATTATTGCATAATTAAGGATTGATATGCAAAAAACCCTTCATAATAATATTAGTTTCTGTCAAATGTGTGATTCTATTTCATGCCGGATCTGACCCATGGGTTACCTCCAAACACCCAAGTACTAAAAAATTCAAAGAGGACTAACCAACTGAAGGATTACACTTCAAGGAAGAAGGCACATCCAGTCAATTGTTGAAAACCTCTATTTCCGATGTAATCGCCTCAGATCTTATAATAGACTTAATTTTGGCCTTAACTTGTTTTTGTTTGTTCAATGAGATGCCTATCTTTTGTTGTAATAAAAATATATTATGGGCAATATTCCTTGTTCATCTATATATATTCATCTTCAAAACTATTTTGGATGATGCACTTAGCAATATAATTCATTTCTATTGTGCACTTGATTGCATAGTTCTTAATTATTTAAGGCCTCATGTACTCGCATTTGCGGTACCCGCTAGTAATGCTTTACCCATAAATGGGATACATCGCCAAAACATTTCGGATATAATTTGGGGCATTACATAAGCACTACCAGATGTTAACTAAATTTGTAAATTAGCACAGTTAAGTAGTAGAATAAAACAAGCAACCAAAGATATCAACCATGATAAGAACATTTCAAGATTTTATATTGGTTTGGGATAATCCTACATCTACTCTTCCTTTTGACGAGGGGACTTCCGCTATTACTACGGGTAAAATCTTGATCATAAGCAAGGTCTAGTAGTAAGTATATAGTTGCATCATTGTTTCACAAACTAGTTACTTTTGCAATAACTGTCTGTGTACAGTTTATCTTAACATCCTATAAGTGTACCTCTATTTTTCACTGGCTTGAGTAAGTCATAAATTCTTGTTATGCTCACTTCACTTAAGAGCTTTGATTTATTAAATTGAATTTTTAAAGTTGTAAAAGGGATTTTTACAAGAAAAAAATTTAAAATAAAAAGTAATGCTTAATTAATTAATCCAAATAAATAGTGGGGACCACGGACCAAACCTATGACCTAATAGAATTTAACCCATTTCCAAACTAACTAGGCTAATCAATTAGTTGTGATTAATGGAGTATGTTTGAGTAGTTAAATTAGACTTAACCTAATCTAATTAATAAAATATAATAAGATTTGGTTTCAAAATCTATTAGGATTCTATTATTAATAAGATGGATAGTTTAATATGGAAATATGACTCCTATAAAAGGGAGAGTTTAGCCATAAGCCAACCCTTCTCGACATAGCAACAAAAAGAAAAACGTAGGAAAAAGGGCGAGGAGAGAAACAAGAAGAAGAAGAGAACTCAGCCATAGTTCATAATGTATTCAGTATTTTGTTATCCACAAATCGTAGATCTACTTTAAACCAAGCAAGGTGCGTCCAACTCACTTAAAGAACATACTAAATTACATTACATGGTTTTTATCATCTTTAGTTTTCATAGATATATTACTTCAATTATACTTATCTAAAAGTTTTGCTGAAACATGCACAAACAAAAATAAAAATTTGTATGGTTCAAATTTAAATATATGGTTTTTATATTAAGCAAGTTTTGGTTTGTTGTAAATATGTTAAGAGATATATTTTTGCATTTATTAAACTTAGATACACATGATTTATTGCCCATCTTTTAGGTTTAATTGTAAATATGTGATTTTATCAAAAATTCATTTTGATAACGAATGGGTCCTGGATAGATTAGTGCAAAATACATGATGTTTTATGATGTTAATGCATATATTTATACTGATATCTATGAGTGTACAAGTATATAATCCTTGATGTTTCTCAATATCGAACAGAATTTTTGAAAAAAAATGGTGAAAATGGCCCTTACCATACCAATTTCTCAGAGGATTGTAGACAATTGCTTCGACAACATGCCTCTAAGACAACGTCTATAAAGGGTGATGTCGACAGCAGCTCCGATAACTCATTGTTGCCACAACAAAAGTGACTAAAATAAGAAGTGGGCTCTAGATAGCAGTAGACCTTGGTCACTGCCTTGTATAGTGTTTTTTAATTGCGAGTAATTGTTTGTAACTAATAGGTATAATAATAAGTGATTGTACCAAAATGTTAAGCTTAGGAATTTATAGAGTCCCCAACATCTAGTGTCAGTTCGTGTAGAGGTCATGTTGGCATCATTGTGAGTTGTGTGGGTGGAGAGACAGAATCCCAGAGCTATGTCCATCACACCATGATGAACTTGCCTAGTTCCTGTTGGATGACTACGATCTAAATCGAGATCGAAAAGTAGTACAAGGGTAGTAACCCAAAATCATTCTGTCGAGAATCATTTGTTAATTGTTTGACAATAGTTTAAATTACAGATCTAAAAAGATTAGATTTTTATTAACAAAACTAAAGTTAAAGATAGAAAATTTACTTATCCCCCATAAGATAATTTAATGGATATACTCATCTTTTTTATCTCAGCTGCATAGGTCACGTGGTCTTCCTACAACCAGAGGATAATTTAATTAAGCACGAAATATATAAAGTTGTGAAGTTGATAATTCGACTAATTTCTCTCAGTTAATCCTATATGAATTTTGAGTTTATCTAAATATGAAATATGAATAACAAAAATAAATGTTTAAAGTCTAAGCATACACCATGTCTAAAGAGTACGGTATATCAAAAACTAAGTAACGAATATATCATCAAACTATAAAGCATAAAAGACTTAAAATCATATCTAGTCCCTTCAAAAATAGCAGGGAATCAAAAATATCAATTCCATATAAAACAATTAAAATCTATAAGCATATGATAATACATACCAGTAAATCACGGTTTGTTATTCCATCTGATCCAACTCAAGAATTTAGCCACTCATACTCACTATAGCCATGAATAATGAGATAAAAAATCCTTTTAATGATTCTATAAACGAGTGCAAAATTAAATCTTGAATGTAAAACTATAAAAACTCTATATCGTTCTCTCTAAAACATTGTTATAAAATTTGAGATTCAATGGCTATTTATAGCCTTACAAACCCTAATAGGAATTCAATTTATAGGAAACTTTTAATTCTTCTCAAAAATCCTTAAAATATATATATGTGGCTGCTCCCTTCGATAGGCCTATCGACAACTACTCTCGGGTGTAGTTTACAGTCAATAGCCACTGACAACAAACAAGTGGCTGTCGATAGTTAGTCCTGAAAATACACAGATCTGAACTAATACTTGAGATATGCTTCAATACTTTGATTTTCTTTCATATAAAACCCTGCAAAACCATTGGAAAACACTGAAAAACATCATGGTGAGGAATTTGATTAATAAAAATTATTTTTCATTGATTTTTTGTTTTAATCAACAAAATTGGATTACACTTGCACAAAATAAACTAAAAATATTACACTTTTCAAACGTAATCATGCCCCTAAATTGAGTTTTGCTAGTCCCTAGCAAATCTATAAACTAAAGAAAATGAACTAATGAACTAAAAATGAATCCTAACTCATTTTCGCAAGAATCGGGATTGCAGTTAGCACGTGTAATAAAGTCATTAAATCTCTAAGTTATCCTAGTGGACGAGTGTTGTCTCATGAGGGTTTCCACTGATATTTTCCACAAACATCAAGAAATATTTGAGATTAAGAAATAAATAAAAAGAAAAAGAATAAGTGTAAAATGAAAAAAATGAAAAATATGTGTAACCTATTAAATATCTATATTATTATATTTTTTGGTTTTCACTTCTTTTCCATATCAAGCTCAATTCGATATACATATATAGATATTTATGAAAATGTCAATCTTAATATCACTTATAATCTAATAATCTTATGTATCTATCATGATCATTTAAATCATATTGTAGATATACTTTTACTTTTAATAATCCTCTTCTAAGCACTCTTGTGAGCATACACAATTATACTTATGTCAATCTTTTTTTCAGTTTTTTTTATACATATATGATAGGTCTCTCTTTTTTCTCTTTGTTGTCAACTTTTCATGATTATTGTGTAAGTGTGTAGAGTGCATGCTCGATTCTAGTCTTAAGTATTTATATATCTTATTGTCGGATTTAAAATTTCAATTAAGGTTAAATAAGAACTATTATTGTAGAACGAGAAAAATTATCCCCACATTGATCCAAATCCAAAAAAAAAATGAGGACTCAGCCTTGCCTCGCGGGCAGAAAGCTGGCCGCCTGCCTCACGCATCGTCGTCCGGTCTCTTACGTAGTGAGCCTCGCCTCTATCACGCGCAATATATTCGAGACCCCGCCTCACGTACTTGAGGGGCTATTTTGCAATTTATACAAATTCTAATTTGAGTCTAATTGGTTTTTGGGTGCAGGATCAGGAGTAGATATAACGAATCTTGAAGCAAATCTAATATAAAGGAAATTCAAATATCTCATCAAGATTACAATAAGATTATATTTCTATCTATAAGGAAACTCCCTCAACAATTTGGGTCCTATAAATACCTCTCCACAAAAAGAACCTTTAGCTAAATCTCTCTCCCGTGCAAGAGTTCGAAGCTTTCTCTAAGATCAGAAGAGAAGAACGAGCTCAAGAAATCTCCACCGTCTTCAATCATCAACATTGGATCGTTAACAAGAAACGGATCAATCCTCATAGCTGCCCTGATCCCACGATCTTTTGATAAAAGAGAGTGACATGTTCTATAAGTCCTCTAGTCTATTTTTCTTCTCTTGAATCTTTTCATTGTAATCAAAATTAAAGAGAAATTTCTGTAATCCTTGATTTTTTTTCTCAATGGCAATTCAAAGATCCCCAGTTTTTCACGAAAACAGACTAGTGACCACAATGGGAGAAATCTCCTATACTGAAGAGGAGATGGTGGTCCAATCTGACGTCAATAAAATTGAAGAGACTGTGGAAATGTTGGTAATCGAAATCAACCAACAAAAATACAAAGATTACATCTCTTCGGACTCACGAGTCTATGCAACAAGAGATCTGTGCGGCAAGTACACAAAAAGGTGATGAACTCATAACTTTCTAAATCACTTGAACAAGAAGAGAACTTAATGGTCTTTAATGACAAGGAGGCATTGATCTATCAATAGCCACTTGGATTTGCAAATTCTTGATCATCAAAATGAACATTGTCCCTTGCAATATTCATGGAGCTTACTGCGTTCAACACCAAAGGAGAACCGATTGTGATGCAAAGACGGACTCAAATCTGCAACCAGAATCGGAGGGTGCACCGTATAGCACTCAGAACCCGTTTGGCATGCCTGGCTCAAAATTAGCCAAACACAAACAATGGAGGATGTCAGGCTCAAAATCAGCCTAGCACAAATCAAGAAGGATGCCAAGCTCAAAATCAGCCTAGTATGAAGTAAGGAGGATGTCAGGCTAAAGCTCAGCCTAGCACTGCTTAGCCTAGCACCAATCAACCTAGTAAAAATCAGCTTGACAAAAATCAGCCTAGTACATCTCAACCTAGCAAAAATCAGCCTAGCACTTCTCTGCCTGGCAACGCTCAGCCTAACACTTCTCATCCTAGCACAAGACAGCCTGAAAAAATTAGCTTGGCAAAACTCAGCCTGGCAAGAATCAGCCAAGTACATATCAGCCTTGCATATACCAGCCTAGCATGAACAAGACTAGACGCCAGCATGGCATAAGTAAACTTGAAAACCAAACTAAGTTTAAGCCAGTACGCGAGGCTAGTTTAACTAAGCCAGTATGCAAGGCTAGATCAGTGCGCCAAGCTTATCCAGTGTGCAAGGCTTACCCAGCACACAAGGATCATCCAATGCATGCGGCTAGAGTTAAGCCTCAGGCTCGCTTAAGAATAGAAGAATGCGAGGCTGCCCAGCAGTTTCATGCAAGACATCTCAAAACTAATGCTGGATGTTAAACCAATCTGGGGTTGAAAAATATAACTTTCATAATTTCATGGAGCCATCTGTCTGGACAAATAGACTTTACTCAAGAAGCGGGCCCTATTCACAAAAGATGGTTATATCAGCACCGCACAAAGAAACTGCGAATTTACAGAGCTATCTCTCGAACAAAAGGAGAGTTACACAGCCTCATCGGTCGTGCTGCTGCAAAAAATTAATTATCACAGTTTTGACTTATTGTCACTATGAAGCCCCAAGACCATCTGTATTCAGCCGACTGTAAGCATCGGAAGCTAGTTTTCCAAAGAGAAGATGACTGCAGAGGTGAGACTCTGACTCAGATTAAGAATTGCCCGCCTTCATATCGAATATGGTGAATAAAGGTAAGAAACCAGTCGTAAGAGGGTATACCTCTGACATGAAGAAAGAAGGGGCGTATCAAAACACATGCCTTAGATCAGGCGTAACAGCCCCCCGTGACTACAAAAGATAAGCAAGGGGTTCAGATGATGAAAATGAAAAGTTTAGTGATCATTCGGCCATAGCAACTCTACGATCGCACACTTCTTCTTGGTCCAGCGGAAGGACGGTTCATATGGCCAAGCGGTCGGTCGAGATGAGTCAGAGGATAGAAGCGCAAGAGCGCCTCATCCAAGAGTAACAAAGGAGAATCAAGGACCTCAAAGCGATTGCGAAGGTCATTGAAAATACTCAAAAGACCACAGAAGACGGAGCATGCGGTTCTTCTTCTTCTGATAAGGCCAAGAAGGATGAGACTGAATCCAATTGAGATACCAGGGGAAAAGGCAGTGAGGAGGAATATTTTGTTGATTCTCATGCCGAAAAAATGGAGAAACTTCAAAGTCAAATAGAAGCCTTAATACACCGGAAAGGATTGCAAGAAATGGGGATTGTGAGACCTACCCGATAGAGTGGGAGTCTACCCCATTTCCGGGAAAATAAAAGTCTTTGAAACTAGAGTCATATGATGGGGAGGGATCTCTGAGCCGTATATGTACTATTTCCTTTCACAGACTGGCCATCTAATGGGCAATGACCCAGTGATGACAAAGATCTTTACGAGCAGCCTACAAAGGCGTGCATTCACTTGGTTTATGCAGCTGCTCCCGGTCTGTGATGATCCCGATTGCATTAGAATTCCTAGGTGTATTTTCTGAGTAGTAGATTGCCACCTGTAAGAGCGGTAGAATCTAGTATTGATATTATTCCTAGAGCTAAACTTATTTGTAGGTCACCTTATCGAATTGGAGTTGTAAAATTAGAAGTTAAGGGACAAGTAGGAAAGTTATTGAAGTTGGGTTTTGTGAGACCTAGTGTTTCAACTTGGGGAGCTCCATTATTATTAGCAGGAAAGAAGAATGTGAGTCAAAGATTGTGTATAGATTATAGGGATTTGAATGCAGTAATGATCAAGAATAAATATCCATTACCGAGAATAACTGATCTGTTTGATTAATTGGGAGGAGCAAAGGTATTGTCGAGAATAGATCTTCATTCTGGATTCCATTAAGTAAAGGTCCGAATAAAAAATATTCCAAAAATCGCATTTAGAATTAGACATGGTCACTATGAATAATTGGTGATGCCGTTTTAAGTGACTAATACTCCGACAATATTTATAAATTTGATGAACTATGACTTTGCTCAGTAACTAGATAAAATTATGGCGGTATTTATTGATGAGATATTAATTTACTCTAGGAATAGAGAAGAATATGTTGAGTATATGAAGATAGTCTTGCAAACTTCTAGAGAGCAAATGCTATATAGAAAATTGAGCGAATGTGAAATTGGGTTGGATAAATTTGCTTTCCTGGTTATATAGTTTGTGTAGGTGGTGTATCAGCCGACCCTAAGGAAATAGGAGTTATGATGTGTTGGCATGTGCCAAAATAAGTATCGAAGATTTGGAATTTCCTAGAATAGCTGGGTATTATTGAACATTTATATAGGACCTAGCGAGACTGTATCACTTTAAATAAATAGATTAGAAAATGAGTGAAATGTTTCAGGAGAAAGAGCATGACTACGTATTTGAAGAATTGAAATGAAGGTTTACAACAACACCCTTATCACCCACTTCCAGACAACTTTTGAGGAATGAAAATTTATAGTGATGCTCCAAAACAGGGATTGGGATGTGTATTGACATAGAATGGAAGAGTTGACATAGAATGGAAGAGTTGTTGAATTTAGAACTTTCCCTTAAGTTTCCTAAGAAAAGGAAAAGTGATGTCATGCTTATAAATTTTTTGAAGATTGGGGAGACATAAATATTGATGAATTACAATAATCGATATTGGTAGACTCGACAGAGTAAGCATAGCTGGAAAAGTTAATTAGGCAAATGAGTCAGGAGATAAAGAACAACCTATGGAACAGTAAATGTAAGGATATAAAGATATTTTTAGAAAGCTGAAAATTTTTTAAAATTAGTCAAGCTGAAAGTAGATGAAAAAAATGATGATAAATTATAATTAAAGAAGACAAAATTTATTAAGTCAGAACACGATATAGTATTTTGCTACTCAAGTTAAGCTTATCTTTCTAAATAATTGTCTTATTTCATTACTTTTGCTAATCATTATCATTTGACATTTTGTATCTTTCATCTGAACATTATCATAATATGATTCATGTCTTGAACGTTTTATATATCACAAGTCTTATTGAGTTGGTAAGTTAATTGTAGAGATTTATTCTCTGATGCCAGCACTTATAGTTAATGTGATAATTTAACTGCAAGCGTACAGTGTTGGTGTATAGCTATACAGGTCGCCCATAGAGATCTTTGGTGTTTTGCGATTCTTGTTATTCCTATTATTCTAATGGACTAACCAAAAATTCTAAGTTGAAGTGGAGTTTATTTAATTACCCTAAGATCTAAAATCCACTAGTTTCCAACCATGTATTTACTTTTATTATCTTCTTTTATCATAAAAATTCGATATTTTAATTTTAATCTATATTTAAAGTGCTCTAAGTATGACCTATCAAGTAGTGTGCAAGTATAACTCATCAAAGAAACTACTTTTCATGAAAGAAACTAAATCATTAGATAATTCAATAAAGAAGATAAAAATCAACAACTCCAAACCCTAACTAAGTATAGACTATCAAGAAACTTTACTCAAATATAACCTATCAAAGTATTAATCTACAAGTTCTTGTATTTTAATATTTTCATAGAAAAATCATATTTTTATTATTGTAATTAAGAAGAAAATATTAGAGAGCAATTATACAGTGGATTCTAGTTTCATCTACATTCTAGAACTAAGCTAAATTAGCTACTCATAGTTCTAGTAAGCAAAATCCTATTTTTATTTATGAAAGCAATTAAATCTAATCTAGAAAGTAAATAAATCTAAACTAGAAAGAAATTAACTTTATCTAAAAAGCAAATAAAGACTTGAAAATAATGACGTACCTCTAGAGCATGGTATTGTGGTCGTCACTCATTCAACAAACCCTAATTTTATTAATAAAATCTGAGTACAAATTATCTCCTACTTCCTCTATAATTAATCTTTCTATCCGAAACCCTAGAATACAAGAATACGACCAATATATTGGCTTCGGAAATCAACCTAATTTTAATACAACTGAAAAACTATAAAATTATATCGAAGCACCTGCAGAAGCTTCACCCAAATCTGGGCTCACTTTGCTGCCAGTTGGTGACGAAACCTTGGATAATGCTTCTGGTTTTTTTTCCTGCATGAGTCTATTATCTTGTACTCTTGATTCTCCTGACTTTATTGGACTTTGACTCTCTGCAGTATCTCAATCTTATAGCTTTGCTCTCTTTAAACTCTTTTCCAGACTTGGTTTCCTAATCGAGCTATGATTTCTTACCATCTTCTTGTATAAATCGGATTACCTGAAAAAGACACTAAAAATACTCAAGTAGCATTATTTAAATATAAAAATAGATAATATGAATGCTATAAATATGCAACATATGACACTCATCACTTCCCCACAACTATCTTTTGCTAGTCCTCAAGTAAAACATAAGACTAAAATGAAAAAGAAAAATCCTAATTCATTTCGTAAGAATCGTGATTGCACTTAGTACGTACAACAAGCTTTTAAACCCCTAAGTTACCCTAGTGGACGAGTGTTGTCTCATGAGGGTTTGCAGTGAATATACCCACAAAATTCATGTAGATAATAGATTAAAAAATAAAGAAAAGAAAAATAGGGATAACCGAAAATCAAGAAAAATAAAAATTTTATACAACAAAAAGCAAAAAAACTTTTTTTTTTATTATATTTTCTTCAATTAATCTCACTAATTTACAAACTCAAGAACGCATTTAGATTATCAATTTTCAAATCAAGCATCATATCAGATACACTTATCATTTTAATCAAAAATTTAAATCATATCTTTCAATACCCACTAATAAATAATCCATAGGCTCTTATACATCTACATGCACGTGTGATAGTCTACTTCGGCCTTGGACTCCAACTCCAACTCATGATTCATCTTTTCTCTCATAACAAATTTTTTTCTCTCTATTTTTTTAAGAATATTTAACCTTTCATGGGAATATTCACGCTTGCTTAGGCGCAAAGTACCCGATTACTCGGATCATACTCTTTTTTCACTCTTGAGGGTATTGCCTTAATACTAGGCGCACTCCCATTTTTTATCACTCTCGAGGCTATTGCCTTAATAGCAGGCACACCCCATTATTTTATTCTCACTTTTATTATTTTTTCTTTTTTTTGTTTAGAGAGAGAAAACTTACTCAATCGTTATCTTCTTTATCCTTAACCTAATAGACTATTGTGAAGTGAGAAATAGATGTATATTTGTCTCAAAACTACTGTTAGCGGTATTTGTTTTTTCGATTTTAATATTTTTATAAAATTCTGAGTGTATCATCCAATCACTCTCCTATTAAATTCCAAATCTAAATTTATTCATTTATCTGTAATTAGCTTGATCTATTGATGAAAACATATAAAAATTTTTTTTTTAGTTTTTCTACTTTTTTCAGTTTTTAAATTGTTTTTTAGTTAGTTACCCTAAAAACTACCCAAAATGTAAAATAAAGAAACCCAAAAATCTAAAAATAATATAAAAATCCTAAAAAAAAATAAAAAAAACCTAAAAATCCTAGAAAATCCTCAAAAATAAAAATCTCCTAATCTACTTCCTCACACCTAAACTTGTGTATGCCCTCATACACAAATCATTGGTGTCGTCCTCTTTATCTTCTACTAGACGCTCCTACTAGACTCTCCTGGAGAACTTGATGAAGCATTCTCTCTGGTCTCTACTGGTTGGAGCAAAAGTTGGTGATTCTATACTGACCTGCAATGAAGAGATCAGAGGAGCAAAGGAGAATTTGGGGGAGAAGGGGCAGCTAGGGTTTGGGTTTAGGTGAATTGAGGGCTGGTTGGGGCTGCTAGTGGTTTTATAGAGATGGTTAATTTCAATCAGCCCCTCACCTTTCCTCAATATTGTTTGCAACCCTGCATCATGTCAGTAACACAATATACATAATATACATACTATTATATAAATAAATACATACCTCTATGCATAGATCAGGTCGTGAAGTGTCACGACCTTCGCATTATCGCTCGATCGAGTCTCTAAAAATGATTTTAATCTTTGACTGTTCACTTTGAATAATTCACCGTTTTTAGGGTCCTCGAGATCGATCACACCATGATGGTGCACAGTCCATACTATGTACGGTCCACTCCATCTCGACCTTAATTTTCTCGAAAATAAATGTAATTGCGAATTATATAAGAGAACTTTTTGTCTGGGTGTAAATGATTTGCGAATGATCACTTTGTCATGAAACACTTTAGTTTTCTCTTTATAAATCTTAGCACTATCATATGCATCCCGTCTAATTTCATCAAGTTCATTAAGTTGCAACCTCCTCTGCTCGCCGGCTTTTTCGAGCTCAAAATTTAGAAATTTGATTACCCATAAAGCCTTATGCTCAAGCTCCACCGGTAAATGACACGCTTTTCCAAATATCAACCGATATGGAGACATGCCTAGATTGGTCTTGTAAGCGGTACGGTAGGCCCATAATGCATCCACTAGTTTACATGACCAATCTTTTCTGTTGTGATGCACTATCTTTTCCAAAATTAGTTTGATTTTGTGATTGAAACTTCCACTTGCCCACTGGTTTGTGGATGATATGGTGTAGCTAACTTGTGGGTAATGGAATATTCTGCATAAGTGCCTCAAATGACCAGTTAGTGAAATGTACCGTTATCGCTAATGATAGCTCGAGTAATGCCAAATTGAGAAAAGATATTCTCTTTCAAGAACTTGACAATGACTTTATTGTCATTCGATTTTGCGACAATTGCTTCTACCCATTTGGAAACATAATCAATAGCGACCAATATTTATTGGTTTGCAAATGAGTTGGGTAATGGTCCCATAAAATCTATACCCCATACATCAAATATTTCAATCTCAAGGATAGGTTGCGGAGGCATCATATTGCGCCGTGAAATTTTGCCTATGGATTTGCATCGTGTGCAAGTTTTGCAATATTCCAAAGCATTTTTGAAAAGAGTTAGCCAATAAAAACTACTCTGCAACACCTTTTCAGCCATTTTCTTGGGACCAAAGTGTCTCCCATAAGCAAAATCATGACAAAAAGAGAGGACACTTTGTATCTCATCATCGGATATGCAATGACGTATGATCTGGTCTGGACAACATTTGAACAGATATGGCTCATCCCAATAAAAGAATTTTACTTAGGACAAGAACCTATATTGATCTTGCTTGGACCAATGGGATGGAATCTTTTTTATCATAAGATAGTTCATAATGTCAGTAAATCATGGTTCATGCATCAGTACAAATAATTGCTCATCAGGAAATGATTTGTTTATGGGGCAAGAATTAGTTGGAGCGTTGGTAGGCGAAACAAGTGATCAACTACTAAATTATCAGCACCTTTCTTGTCTAATATCTCAAAATCAAACTCTTGTAACAAGAGGATCAATCAAACGAGCCTTGCTTTTGTATCTTTCTTGGTGAACAAATATTTCAAAACCGCATGATCAGTGTAAACTATAATCTGTGATCCAATTAAGTAGGAGTGAAACTTTTCAAGTGTAAAGACGACTGCCAGAAGCTCTTTCTCTGTGGTAGAGTAATTCAACTGGGTATCATTGAGTGTCCTACTTGCATAGTAAATCACGTATGGCTGCTTATCAATACGTGGTCCAAGGACGACACCGATAACATAATCCGATGCATCACACATAAGCTCAAAGAGAAAACTCCAGTCTGGTGCATGCATGATAGGAGTGGCAGTAAGCGCCTTCTTGAGCTGCTTAAATACTCTAAGACAATATGGTGTAAAATTGAATGGCACTTCCTTTGCCAGTAGATGTGTCAAAGGCCTAGTAATTTTGCTGGAGTCTTTGATAAATTTTTTATAGAACCCAGCATGACCAAGGAAGGAGCGTATATATTTCACTGATCGCGAAGGTGGAAGATTAATTATGAGGTCACTCTTGGAATGAATCTCCAAAGATAGAAAAATCATCCACGAAGATTTCAAGAAATCGTTCAACCATGTCGGAGAAAATACTCTCCATACACCTTTGGAACGTGACAGGTGCATTGCATAACCCAAAGGGCATGCACCTGTATGCAAAGGTGCCAAATGGACATGTGAACGTGGTCTTTTCTTGATCCTTCGGAACGATGGGAATTTGGTTGTAGCGAGAGTATCCATCTAAGAAACAATAGAACTCATGTCCAGCAAACCGTTCCAGCATCTGATTGATAAATGGTAAGGGGAAGTGGTCCTTCCTAGTTGCAGCATTAAGCATTCTATAATCAATGCAGACTCGCCATCCCGTCTGCAAACACATTGGGATAAGCTCATTTGCATCGTTCTTGACTATAGTGATTCTGGACTTCCTAGGTACTACTTAAACTGGGCTCACCCATGCACTATCAGAGATAGGATAGATGATCCCATTATAAAGGCACTTAGAATATCCTTCCTAACAGCTTCTTTCATTACCGAATTCAACCTACACTGAGGGTCTCTTGTAGGTCGTATATTATCTAGTAAATGAATTCTATGCTACACTGTAGATAGACTTATCCCCTTTATATCGGCCATACTCCAGTTGTGGCTTCCCTATGGGCTTTCAATACTGATATGAATGCTTCCTCTTGAGCCTCACTTAAATCTGCAGAGATAATGATTAGTAGTGTGTCGTGTTCACCCAAGAAAGCATACTTGAGATGACTCGGCTCAGGTGTACACTCAATAGATGGTCGTAACTGAACTCACAGTTTAGTCATCAATGGCTCGGTGGAAGTTCCCATCGAGTGGAAGACACATAATTAGATGACTCGTCAAGCGTATCCAAGAATAAACTCTCATCAACTAAATCATCTACATCACCAAAGAATTTCTCCTCTTGGTGCTCACTGGACAATCCTTGGATATATTCACTTCTAGAGGCTCGTCATGTGGATCACTAGGTTGGACCCCTAGATTGAATATATTCAAGTCAAGTGTCATGTTTCTAAAGGAAAGTCTCATCGATCCACTCTAGCAATTAATAACAGTATTAGAAGTGGCCAGGAATGGATGTCCCAAAATAACTGGGATACAATGTTGTGGATCCACCATAGGTTGAATCTTGAGAACTATGAAATCGACTGGAAAAATAAACTCTCCAATCTTAATCAAGACGTCCTCAATCTCTCCCAGAGGCATTTTCACAGATCTATCAGCTAGTTGTAACGTAATTCTTGTAGGTCTCAACTCTCTCAGTCCTAACTGCTAGTACACTGAATAAAGAAGCAAGTTGACACTTACTCCTAAATCTAGTAAAGCCTTTTCAATCACTATAGTCCCTATAGTGCAGGAGATAGTAGGACTTCCAGGGTCTTTATACTTCAGAGGTACAGACTAAGAGAGAATGTTAGAGATGTTAGCAGCTAGGAAGACTTTCTTTGTAATATTTATTGTTTTCTTCTTTGTGCATAAATCCTTTAAGAATTTTGCATAAGCAGGTACTTGTTGGATTGCATCAAGAAGAGTAACATTGATCTTAACTTGCTTGAATAACTCAAGAATGTGTTCAACCTGAGGAGAATTTTTCTTCAATCAATTAGAATAGGGAGCCTTCGGCTTATAACTATGGTCAACAGGAGGATAGAATTAGAGGGGTCAGACTCCTCTATCGTGCTAGTGGGTGGATAATGGGATGATGATAATGATGAATAATGAGGTAATAATGGAATCGTGGAATCAGGGAGTATAGCCTGCCGTGCAATAGGAGTGGAATCAGGTGGCATGGCTACATGATTGTCAACCAGCTTGCTAGATCAAAGTGTGTGAATGGCATTAACTTGGTTGGCATGCGACTGATTAGAGTTTGAGGACTTGGCATTAGGGTTTGTTATGGGTTGACTTGGAAAGTACCCTTCCACATTCACTTATTTGACTTGCTAATTGTCCAACCTACTGCTCTATGTTCTTAATAGATTGGAAATTCACGAGCAGGTGCTGATATGTTTTTTGAATAAAATCAGTTGACACTTTCATAAGATTTTGCATGTGCATGTCAAAGTTTGATTGAGACTTGAGAAGATTTTCAACGTTCTTCTCAAGTGACTGAAGTCACTTTTCTTGATCATTATTAGAACTCTATTGTGGATGTGAGTGGTTTTGTGCAGATAGACTATTCTGGTTGTTCCCATGATTTGAAGCGTTTGGGTATTAATAAGCACCCACATTTGGTCTTGAGAACTGACCAGTGGCTGGAGGCTGCATATTGGGGTTCGGGGCTCCTTGATATTGCACTCTGATGTTGGGGTTCAGGGCTCCCTAATGTTGGGGTTTGGGAACTGACCAGTGTCTGGAGGCTGCACGTTTAGGTATTGATAAGCATCCCAAGAAAGATTTGGATGGTTCCTCTAATTAGGATTGTATGTTAGAGCATACGGATTATTCATGGGTCTTTGATAAAAGGCATTAGCCTGCTCAAGTGTGGGACCCATAAAATTCACTAACAGTGGACACTCCTCCCTAACGTGATTTGGAGTATCGCAATTAAAGTATGTGGGACTTTGAATTTGATTCACTTGACCCACCTGTGGAGCACTAAGAGTCTCTGATGCCTCAAATCTCCTCATAAGGGTTGCAATCTTAGCTTCGGCAGCTATAGAGCTGTCGACGCTATGGATCCCACCATTTTGTGCAGAAGTTGATGCACTGGGTTTCTTAATGGGACTCTTCCACTACATAGTCTTCCATGGTAGGTCTTCAAGAAAGTCTCATGCTTTATCCTCATTCTTTCTTATGAACTCTCCCTGACACATGGACTCAAGAAGAGTTTTGGATGTGTAATCGAGTCCTTCATATACGATTTGGCACAATTGCCACTTTTCTGTCACATGTTGGGGGCACTAAGCTAATAAATCCTTGAACCATTCTAAGTATTTCCAGAAGAGTTCTCCTGGTACTTGAGAAATTAATTGATTTGATTCCTAATTCTTGTCATCTTGTGCGTGGAATAATACTTCTTAAGAAACACCGTAACAAATTCATCCCAAGTAGTGATTGAATCAGTAGGCATACTGTACAACCACTTCTTAGCATTCTCCTTGAGAGCAAACGGGATGAAGCAAAGTTTAATTGTATCCTTCGATAAGTGCTGCAGTTTAATCATCACGCATACTTCCTGAAATTCACTGATAAAGATATATGCATCCTCTAAATCAGAACCAGTGAATTTAGGAAGCGTACTGATGTACTGCGGCTTCAACTCATAGTGATTACTCGCTGCGTGTGGAAGTTGGATGCATGATGGTAATGATGTGCGCAACGGGTAACATCGATCCTGAAGGATCGGGATCGGTTGGTCCATCTTGTCACCCATGAACAAATCTGATCTCACTAGTCGACCAAATTGATCACGGGTCCAATGTGACATAAACCAGCGATCATGAATGAATGCGTGAACTTCCTAAACTAATGAAAGAAGTGGGGTGTGGTGGAGATAAAACGGTGGAAGAGATATGATCAAATAAAAGATGTAATTCCCACTGTTCCTAATTTTTTTATATTTTTTTGTATTTTTTACAGAACCAGAGAACCAAAATATAGAACTGAACCAAATAGCGGTTATAGCTTCTAAATAGCGGCAGAACCAGAGAGTTTGACTCTTTGGTTTCTGCTACGCAATCCCGAGGCTCCTTTGATCCATTTTTTTTCATGTATCTACACTTTCTGGTCCCTGCACACTCAACACACATTGTTAACCTGTAAAACTTTAGAAAAAGCAAGAAAAATATCGTCGGTTCCTGGCAACGGCGCCAAAAACTTGATGTGATAATTTAACTACAAGCATACAGTGTCGGTGTAGCGCTATACAGGTCGTTCCACAGAGATCTCAGGTGAGTTTAACTCTTTGGTTTCTGCTACGCAATCTTGAGGCTCCTTTGATCCCTTTTTGTTTTCCTGTATCTGCACTTTCCGGTCCCTGCATACTCAATACACACTGTTAACCCGTAAAACTTTAGAAAAAGCAAGAAAAATATCATCGATCTCTGGCAATGGCGCCAAAAACTAGATGTGATAATTTAACTGTAAGTGTACAGTGTCGGTGTAGCACTATACAGGTCGTCCCACAGAGATCTCAAGTGTTTTGCGATTTATGCTATTCCTATTATTCTAACGAACTAACCAAAGATTCTAAGTTGAAGTGGATTTTATCTAATTAGCCTAGGATCTAGAATCCACTAGTTTCCAACCATATGTTTACTTCTATTATCTTCTTCTATCATAAAAATTCGATCTTTTAGTTTTAATCTTTATTTAAAGTGCTCTAAGTATGAGCTATCAAGTAGTGTGCAAATATAACTCATCAAAAAAACTACTTTTCATGAAAGCAAATTAAATCATTAGATAATTCAATAAAGAAGATGAAAATTAACAACCCTAAAGCCTAACTAAGCATAAACTATCAAGAAACTTAACTCAAGATAACCTATCAAATTATTAATCTACGAGTTCTTGTATTTTAATATTTTCATAGAAAAATCATGTCTTTGTTATTTTAATTAGGAAGAAAATATTAGAGAGTAACTACATGGTAGACTCTAGTTTCATCTACATTCTAGAGCTAAGCTAAATTAGCTACTCATAGTTCTAGTAAGCAAAATCCTACTTTTATTTATGAAAGCAATTAAATCTAATCTAAAAAGCAAATAAATCTAAACTAGAACGCAATTAACTCTAACTAAAAATCAAATAAATACTTGAAAACAATAGCATACCTCTACAGTACGGTATTGTGGCCGTCACTTCTTCAGCAAATCCTAATTTTATTAATAAAATCTGAGTACAAATTCTCCTCCTTCTTTTATGATTAATCTCTCTATCTGAAACCCTATAATACAAGGATACAGCCAATATAAAGGGTTCGAAAATCAAACCCTAATTTTAATACAACTGAAAAACTGCAAAATTATATCGAAGGCTCTGCAGAAGTTTCATTCAAAGCTGGGCCCAATTTGCCGCTAATTGGCAGCTAATACCGCCAATTGGCGGCAAAACCTTGGATAATGCTTCTGGTTTTTCTCCTGCACGACTCTCTTATCTTGTACTCTTGATTCTCCTGACTGTATTGGATTTTGACTCTCTGCAGTATCTCAATCTTGTAGCTTTGCTCTCTTTAAACTTTTTCCCAAGTTTGGCTTTCTAGTCGGGCTCTGATTTCATGTCATCTTCTTGTATGAATCGGATTAACTAAAAAAGATACTAAAAATACCCGAGTAGTATTATTTAAATACAAAAATAGATAGTATGAAGGCTATAAATATGCAACATATGACACTCATCAGTAGTCACTTAATAAGATCATTTTATGTGATTGAATTTTTGTAATTAGCCGTGAATCCATTTTAGATCTTGTATCATTACCATTCACAGCTCTGTAACATCAGAATTGTAATAGTTTTAGACCTATTTTCTCTTCTAGAATCCATTATAACATATAATAGGACTTTGAGAATGGACTCTATAAAAATATTTATCACTTTTATCTTGCCTATTACTTAACCAAGATAGCGTGACACTCCAAATTGGTAGCAACTATTCCTGATTAAACTCTATCTTGCTTTTGTGTTCCTTCTCCCAAATAAAATTTCAACAAATTGGAAATCTTGCCTACCCTCTATCATTCCTTCTAAAGACAAAAATCGTTCATGATGCATTTCATGTATCAGAGATGAGAAAATGCTTAGGTAAAAATACATAATAGTGGATCTATCAAGAGTAGATTTGAGATCGAGCCTAAAATATGAGAAGTGACATGTAAGAATCATTAACCGACGGGAGAAAGTCTTGAAAAATTAAGTAATACCATTAGTCCTTATTTCATGTGATACATAATCGTTAAGAGATTCAAACTGGAAGCTTGAAAAAGGGCATCAGGATAAACTAGTCATAAATTTTCTCATGATCAGGTATGTTAATTGAATCTATTTTCATATCAGTACATACTCGCTTATATTGTCCTCTCTTTTAATTTGGAATTTGAGAACGAAATTCTTTTGTTAGGTGAGTAGCATATAATATCCCAAAGTTCGTACTACCTGTATCCCTCTTTTGAGTCCGATCGTACCGAATAAGGTCACCAAAGTCAATTTTGGATACTGAAATAATTTTTTGTAGACGTAATTTTAAATCTATAACTCCAAATAATATTTGGTCTTTGCAGTTATTAGTTTTCTAATATTTAGGATTTTAAGAATTTTTCCTTCCAAGCCCCAAAAATACTTCCAAAATTGCTAATTTAATAATATTAAAATTATCTTTCTAATTATTTTAGAATTTTAGTTTTATTATTTTAGACATCAAAATAATAAACGGGTAATTTTTTAGTATTTCTCTCGTTGAGTACTACGTCCTACATAAATTTGGTAGCATTTGGAGAACGTTATACGGAACCGAAATTATTAAATTATTAAATAAATATTTAAAATAATTACCTAAATTTTAGGTAGCTTCATCCATATCTCAAGAGAAGAGAGAGGCGCTGGCTTGGACAATAGAGGTGGTTGTCTTTTTGGGAACCAATGAGCGCTTGAGAGGCATGTTGAGAAGATAAAAACAAAAAAAAAAATAACCACATAGAGAGAGAGAGAAAACCAAACCCACATCACTCTCCCTCTCTTCTTCTCATTCTCTCGACTAGAATCAAAAACAATAGAGAGAAAAGAAGAAAAAGTAAACGAAAAAAAGAAAAGGAGAAAAAAAGAGGAGAAAAATAAATTGACCCGAAAATTTGAGACCAGGAAGAGGCAAGTAACACTGTTATTCTTCGTTCGTCTCATTATTTAATTTATATTTGTGTACGTAATTTATTTTGTGAAAATACTTGATTTACATTTTTTACTATTGATTGCTATTGAGAACTGAACCAGATTATTGGGTTAATTTTGATATATATAAATATTGTAATATTTGCTTATTTTTTTGTTTTAAAAAAAAAGAAAAAAGTAGAAAAAGAGAAGAAAGAAAGAAAAAGAAAAAATAATAATAATAATTTTGCATGGGCTTGAATGTTGGCTGCGTGGAAATGTAAATAAACAAAGATGGATGGCTTTTCTGTAAACAAAATGGATGGCTTTTCTGTAAACAAAAAAAAATTATGAATTAGTGAATCTGCATGGACTTGAATGTTAATTACATGGAAACAAAGGAAGGTGGATGGTTTTTCTATAAAATGAATAAATAATTATTTATTCATTTTACACATATCGGTTAATATGATCGGGATTATGATATTGAGATAATTGTGATATAAGTTAATTGTGACATTAAACTATACCTTGAATTAAATAAATTGTGATTTAAGCTAGACCTTAGATAATTGTTGGTAACTGTGTTATTAAGCTAATTGTAGACAATTAGATAATTGTAGAAATTAAGCTAAACATCTACTGCTGCCTCCCTGGTGATGGCATTAGATAATTTGCATTTATTAATATTATGGTTATAATACAAGACAATCTTGCGTTGTTAGAAGAAAGAAAAAAAAACAAATAATTTATTTGGACTTATAAATAACAAATTTTCTTTCTTTTCTTTTATCATAACATGATCAAAAATTTGGATTATGTACATCATAACATGATTAACGGACATACCACAGCGTTATTTTAAAATCTCTTTCCACAAGATTTGTTAGGTAGATTATGTATGACCTTAGAAATTGAACTCATAACAAGACATTATATCAATATCATTCTGCCCTTAGAAAATAGTGTTAAAATTTTATTATTTAAAACACTATATCAATATTGATAAAATGCTTATATCAATATTATATTAAATTATCAGTATTTGGATTCAGTTAGATATGTTAATTGCGTCCAAATATATTAATTAGCCAATATTGCATTTTCTATTTATAGATTATTTATGGATCACTATGTTAAAATGAGCTTGAATTGGTTAAGTAACATGAATTTGACTTGAATTAGGCTTGAATTGAAAAATAATTAAGGAAAATGAAAGAAAATAAACCAACAAATATAATATAAAATAAATCATGTTATGATGTGTATAAGTCATATGCATAATGTATTTTGAACCTAGGGATGGGAGAAACGATATGATGAATAGCATGATGCATAGCATGTAAAAGTGTATTATATGACACTTGCATGAATAATACAGTTTATGTGATATTTGGATCGTAATACATGGTAAAAATATTTGAACCCAGTACACAATACGTTTGAATAAATTATTTGAATACTTGATACGCGATGACCATGACCATTCATGAGAACATGATAACGAGTTTTTTGTATCTTGATTACATTACATGAAGTATCCTTGTGATACGTGTGTATATGATCTTAAATCTTGATTCTTGAATTTTTGTTTCTCGTGGTAAGTACATATACACAGTTTGACTTGACAAGCCACGTGTTTCCATTAATCCATGTATATCGTATATTATTAACATGGAGATTGGAAAAACTACATGATGGATAAGAACTGTATTGTATAAGGAACTTGTTGACCAACTTCTTAATTGAGACGCTGAGGACTTTTACTGCAGCAACACTTATGGTACTGAGCCACATTTTGATACATGAGTCACCATAAGGGTGATGTCTATTATTGTTTCACAGTACGAGATTTGACTTGAACACCTAACAGTGTGTCATGTTCAGTGCCATAGATTTGAGGCCGGGTCTTTGATATACACAGGCACTTGTATAATATGGAAAAATGTGCGCCATTTTATGCATCATTTAGTTTCAATGCTAAAATATAACCTAGACTTGTCATTTTTACATGATATTTACATGATAATTGAAAATGACATATATAGTCTTTCTATTCTATTATTCATTATTCACGTGTCGCATTTAACACCAACACAATTTATTCGCATATTCTTTATCTCTAGTACTATGATAGTATACATTTTCTCTCCTTAGAGTGTTACTTGCTGGGTTTAATCCCCTGAGTTTTGAACCCATGTTTAGAATGTGAAGAAAGAGAACCAGTTCCAACTGAAGACCCGTACTTAATAGAATAGACCGAGAGACATATGAAGTGAAGTACTTTCTAGAGTTTTTTGTACATATTGTTTATATTTCCTTTAGTCTGGGCATTGCTTTTCTCTTTTGATTCTTTTGTTTTTATATTCAGAGCAGTGCGCCATCTTATATAATTAACTCTTGTATAAGTAAAATCTTTCAGTTTTAGATTTGTTATTTATTAATCTAAATATGGCAGTAGTTATGGTTATTTTAAGATCCTGTGACTATTGGGTAATATAATATAATTTTAAGTAACGCCCTCCGTTTTGGGAAGTAGCTGAAAAATGAGGGCATTACAATGATGGTTCTCTATTGAGAACTACGTCAAGCCAAAGATTTTTGTTTTATTTTTTCTTTTTTCATTAGTTGTTGTTAATCCCTAAACTATGATTATTTTTAATATCTAGTTGTTAATTTCTAATTCTAAAATTAATTTTAAACTAAAGTTCCTAACTCTAGAGTTGATATCAATTAAATATTTTTTTGTTTATTTTTAAAAGGTTTAAAAGAAAAGAAAGAAAAGAAAATATTGAAGATCATTGAAATCATCATAAGAATCAAAACTAAGTTATCTTAATAAGCCGTCACTCAACTTAAAATATACATTATACTCAATGAATTGACATATCCGTTTAATTAATCATGAAAAGTAGAAATTTAAGAGAGAAAAGCTTAGAAATTACCTCGATCCGGTACTCATGATGTAATATTCTGCAAAATAAACTTGTTAGTACAAAATATACAATAATATACATACTGTCTTCATTTAGCGTGTATCAATGAGATGTTGGAGGATCCACTAGATCATGAGATTCCTCCGAGTGCTTTGGAAACTCCAAGTAGTGCTTCAATTGTTTCCTATTTAATTTGAACGTATGACCATTATTTGGATTTTCAATATCAATTGCACTATATGGAAACACAGTTTTAACTATGAACGGTTCTGTCCACCATAAACGTATTTTTTTCCGAAAATAAATGAAGACATGAATTATATAGATATACTTTGTCAGAAGGATAAAAAAACACAGCATGTAATGCGATGATGGTGTCATAGTTTTATTTTCTCCTTTGAAATATGTGAATTGTCGTATGCATCACGTCTTATCACTTTCAACTTATTTATTTGTAGTTTTCATAATGGGTCAGCTGAATTGAGATCAAGATTTACTGATTTAATTACCCAATACGCTTTATGCTTTTTCTCTACAGAAAAATAACAAGTTTTTTCATAAACTAATTTATATGAAGACATGCCTAAGGGTGTTTTGTATGTTGTATGGTAAGCCCATAAAGTATCGGTCAGTCAAAATAACCAATCTTTGCAAGATAAATTAACAGTTTTCTCTAGTATTTGCTTGATTTTCTTATTAGCTAGCTCAACTTGTCCATTTATTTGTGGATGATATGGTATAGAAATTTTGTGCATGATATGATATTTCTTCATTTATTTTTCGAAGACTTTATTATAGAAATGTGAGCACCTATCGCTTACTATTTCTTTAGGCACTCCAAATTTGGACAATATGTGTTCCTTTAAAAATTTAATAACAATTTGTTGATCATTGTTTTTACATATTGCAGTTTCTACTCATTTAGAGACATAATTGACTGATACAAGGATATAAGTATATTTGTTAGAAATAGAAAGCGGTCCCATGAAGTCAATGCCCAAATAATTGAATATCTCCATTGTGAGTAAGGGTGTTAGAGGCATATCATTTTTTCAAAATTCATATGCGTCTCTAAATATGGTAGGCCAATAAAACCATATTAGAGTATTTTAGCTACCGTCTTTTTAAACGAAAAGTGACCCTACATGCTTTTGTATGATAGAAAGAAATGATGCTTTGAATCTGGTCATCAGGCACACAACGCCTAATAATTTGATTTGAGCAATATTTAAATAAGTAAGGGTCGTCAAAAAAGAACCGACTTATCTAGTATAAGAATCATCGTTTGTCTTGTGTACTCTAATGATTCAACATTTCTTCTGCAATAAGAAAATTAATAATATCAGCATATTAGGGAGTTATTGTGATAGAAATAGCTGCTCATCAGCGAATGTGTCCCTAATTAGTAGCTTATCATTTTCAAAAGTTAGTCTAGAGAGGTGATCTGCAACCACATTCTCTACTCCCTTTTTGTTTTTAATTCAAGATCAAATTCTTAGAGAAACAAGATCTATTGAATCAGTCGTGGTTTTGCATCTTTCTTTCATAAAAGATATTCGAGCAATGAATGATCTGTAAAAACAAGTACATATGAGCCCAAAATATATGAATGAAATTTATCAAGTACAAAAACTACAGGTAGAAGCTCCTTCTCTGTGGTATTATAATTTGTCTGCGCATCATTAAGAGTCTTGCAGTGTAGTGACTATATAGGGCTTGTTATCTTTTAGTTGCTCTAGTACAACTCCAATTGTATAATCGCTTGTATAGCACGAGTGGCCAGCAAGCGAGTGGTTAGTGATAAATAGCAGCCTAGTTGATGGCATTCCTCTCTATGACTGGCACTCGAAGAACCACGGAGCACTCTATACAGAGCAAGCGACATCGTCAAGGATAAGAACATAATTTTGAATGGAAGTGTCCAATCTGGAGATTGCGTTATTGATATGGTGGTGAGCATCTCCTTGAGGGTTTCGAAAGCTGTCTAACATACCTGCATTCATTCAAACTGTACATCTTGCGCAAGAAAGTGAGAAAGGGGTCTAGCAATAGTACAAAAATTCTTTATAAACCTTCTATACAAACCTGCATGTCCTAGAAATGAATATATGTCTTTTACAGTTTTAGGTATTTGTATTTTGAAAATAAACTCAATCTTAGGCTTATCTACTTCTAACCCTTTAGATGCATCTATGTGACCAAACATAACCATGAAGTGGCATGTTTTCCAATTCAGGAGCAGATTTTTCTATTGATATCTTTCAAGAATATATCTTAATTAATCAAACAGGATTCAAAATTATTTCCAAATATAGATAAATCATTCATAAATACCTCAAGATAACCTTCTGCCATATCGCTTTGAATTTTATAGAGATGTCTTCTTGTATTTAGTGTAACACCTCACTTTCCGTATTGTGGAAAGCTGAAATATTTAGCATCGAATGATAACTCGACAAGCCTCAGTAATCATTACAGTCACATTACAGCAGAAATATGGGCAAAATATAAAAATAAACAATAATAATATTTTTCTTCCTTACGTAAACTTCAATAAAAAATTAATAAAGTAGAAAGACCGTCAATCTTGTAGCTTTGTCTGCGCTTGAAAATATATTGAGTCCTATTCTATCTCTGGCGGGTCTACCTGTACGTAATAATTTGCATCTAGCCATGCATAACCAGAATCATTAGTAAATGATCCAATAAAATATAATAAAAATATATAAAACAATGACATCTCGGTAATATAAAAAAATCGTACAATTAAAACAATATAAAATCTCATATTTTAACACTTTATGTGTCTTATCAATTAGACTTTCAGTTAACGTCTTTTAATTACGATATTTAAAAATTTAGGAGAATATGAACTTGGCTGGTCTGAACGCATCCCCGTATACTCCCAAAAAATGAAATAGTAAGTTGATCGGAGCCTATCCCGATCCTCCCAAAAATAAAAAATAGTGGCAGTTTTGATCAGAGTCTATCTCGATCTTCTCAAAAATGGAAAATAGTGGCATAGTTGCATTCAGCCATCAAATCATATAAATCCTCAACTCCCCCATGAACCCAATGTATGTCAATTTTATTATCAATTGTCAATTTATCAATCAGTCAATTCAGTAAATTCAGTTCGGTATATGAATTGGTAATATTCTTTAAGGTTCAATATTCAATATTCAGTAATAGTAACATTAAGTAAAATATAACAGTATCATAGTTAATGATATATCACTAAATACATATTATATTGGTCAATGTTTTCTTATGTATTGTTTTAGTGTTCATTGAATTTCATGTGCATAATTCATTTTTTAATTAAATAAAAAAATATGTAAAAAATAAAGTATATTCATTAGTATGTTTACATTGAGTTATAGATCTCACTTTAAGATAAAATATAATCAATAAAATATTTATAGTGAGTCAAAGGACTCACCTTAGCCTTGAGTTAAGATGAAGTTTTTGGCCTGAGCAACAAAATCTCCAAGGTTCTAAAAAACTCTCCTTAGTTGAATCCTATTCTCTTTCTTTCTTTATTTCTCTTTTTTCTCCCATATTTTGGTTTCTTACTTCTCTTTTTTTTTTTTTTTAAGAAAAAGTGGGCTTGTTGGGGCCTATTTATAGGGAATTAAGAGTCCTGATACTACTAATAGTAGGAAGATTCAATATGAACTCTAATTGGATTCACTATCCTAATTAAAGATAGAATTTCAAAAGTTGTGGAACCCAAATTTAAATAAGAATTCGGATATGAAAACCAAATTTGAATCCAAATCCTAATAGTTATAAGAACCAAATTAAATTACATCCAAATAATTGAATGAGAGTTGAATCCTACATTAATTAGACTAGTCTATTTTACTACCTCAAGTAAGATTTGGATTGGGTTTCTATTTATATTTAATATCTAGTCAAACTAGAATTCAATTGGTTAAAGAAAACCAAATAGATTCTTATCTTAAAAATTAATTAATTCTACTAGTTTTCTTAATCACAATTAATTGATTAGATAACTTGATTTGAGTGTATGGTGGGTGTTATATGAACAAAATATATTTTTAAAATAAAATATTATTATTTTTAATAAATTGTAAAATTTGAAAATACAACGTGAAAAAGTGGGTGTTATATTCTGACCTCTCAACTAGTTATAGTGTGGCGGGTGTAACTTTAAGTTCTCCTAGTGCAAATCTCCAACTAGAACATCTTCACAAGGAAATAAAAAATTTCCGACATGTCAACTAGTTGTAGTGTGACGGGTGTAACTTTAAGTTCTCCTAGATCTAAGTGCTTGTAAACCGAAAATGGTAAAAGATTTACACTAGCCTCCAAATCTAGAAAGACGTTCTTTATATTGTGTTGCCCTATCACACAAGAAATAGTGGGACATCCAGGATCTTTATATGTGAGAGGCATTTCAGAATAAAATAATGCACTTACATGTTCCTTGAGAAATGGTTTCTTCTGGACATTATGACGTCTTTTTATGGTGCATAAGTCCTTCAAGAATTTTGCATACGATGGGAGTTGTTTAATTGCTTCCAGCAGAGATATATTGAAATGCACCTGTTTGAAAATATCTAAAACATTAGCATAAGATGCATTAATATTCTTAGATTTTTAATCATTGAGAAAATAGTATAAGTGATTTATAATCATTAAAAGTGAGTTCTTTAGAATAATCTTATCTAGATTGTTACACTGAATAATCGCCCTATTTCTCCTTACTATTTTCTTTCGAAATGGGTTCATCAAACGCTTTACCGTTACTCAGATTTATCATAGTAGTTATCTCAGGTATATCATTATTAATGGAAGAAGTAGTAATATTTATACTTTCGACATTACCTAAGAGCTGGCCTCTAGTTGAGATGGTAGTTTATCTTTTCCTTATTTTGAAACGTGAAATTGAATGGCTTATATGTGAGAGAATATCGTTGAAGGTTGTCGCATTCTAACTATTGATCATTTTCTACGACTGAATAAACTGCTATTGCGCTGGGATCATTTGATCCATTCTTTGCTATATCTACAAGAAATTATCCACAAAATTTCTTTTCAGTAGTGGTTGGTACACCGAAGGTCGATTAGTAGGTTGAATATTATTGAGATGGATTAGTGGGTGGTTTGTTTTGATTATTGAATTGTTAAGGATTCTATTTCCATTGAAGATTTGGGTGATTCCTCCAACCATGATTATATGTCTGTGAACATGAGTTATTTGCTGGTTGAGGAACAATATTTAAGACATTAACTTGTTCATTTAATACTTCTTTAAAAGTAGGAAGTGTTGGACATTCACAAGTCAAATGTCTTTGCAGTTCACAATTGTCTCAAACTTCCAAAACTTTTTTATTGCTTTAACTGTTTATGTTTTCTTTGCAAGCAAAGTTTCAAATTTCTTAGTGATGGTAATCAATCATTCATCTATATTTTTGATTTCTCACAATTTAAGAAGTCTGCCTCCATTATGACGTTTTTCTTTTAATTGGTGTTTATCCAAAGTATCCTCAGTTTTCCAAACTTGTGAATTTTAAGTAAGTGAATCAAGATAGTCCCATGCTTCCTAAGTATCCTTATTTAAGAATTCATCATTGCACATAGTCTCTACAAATTCATGGTTATAGTGTTTAACTCTTGATAGAAAATACTTACAGTCCTCCATATTTCAAAACATGATGTGGGCATAAAAGAAGAAAATCTTTAAATATATCCCAACACTTGAACAATGGTTCATCTTCTTGCTATTGAAAGTTTAAAAATTTGCTTCCGCATTAAATTTGTTCGATGTGAAGGAGAGAATTTCTTTAAGAATTCTCTTAGTATCTCATCCCATTTATTTATTGAATTGGGACGTAAAGAATGTAGCCATGTCTTTACTTTATCTTTTAGGGAGAATGAAAAGAGTTTAAGTTTAAGTTGCTTTGCAGTAATATTCTGAAAATTAATGGTAGAGCAAACTTCTTTAAATTCTCGAAAGTGCAAATATGAGCTCTCTGAATCCATCCCGTTAAATTTAGGCAAAAGCTGGACTACTCTAGATTTTATCTCAAAGTGTCCTATATTCAATGGAAATGCAATGTATAAAAGTTGGGTTATCCTATCAGGTTGTAAATAATCTCGTAAAATCCTCCCTTTGCCTCTATGATAGCTATGGTTAGAATTTGTATCTCCAAATCCATTGTTATTATTGATATTATTATTTATGTTGTTGTTATTATTAGTGCTCATGTTGTGAATTGTTTGATGGATTGGAAGTGATTGTGGATTTGAATATGATCAAATTAGCCTACCTTTTTAAGTTCTCCTTCAATTGGTCATGCACTGTAAAAATTAATGACGTAGGAACCGTAATCTATACTAAAGTGTAACACAATAATATGATCCCGGTAACAGCACTAAAAACTTGACTGTGATCTAAATCATACACTCTCAAGTATAGGATATTCACAAGTATTACAAGGGTAGTAACCCAAGATCATTCTCTCAAGGATCTATTATTAATTGTGTGACACTAGAATAAATTATAGAACTAAAAAGATTAGATTTTTATTAACTAAATTAAAGTTAAATTTACTTACCCCCATAGGATAATTTTTTAGATATATTCATTCTTTTTTATCTCAGTTGCATAGATCACGTGGTCTTCCTATTACCGGAAAGTAATTTAACTAAGCATAAAATATATAGAGTTGTGAAGTTAATAATTTGACTAATTTCTCCCATTTTATCCTATATGAATTTTGAGTTTATCTAAGAATGAAATATGAATAACAAAAATAAATGTTCAAAATCTAAGCATACATCGTGCCTAAGAAAATTACTGTAAATCAAAAACTAAGTAACGAATATATCGTCAAACTATAAAATATCAAAGAGTCAAAATCATATCTAATCTTTTCAAAAATAGCAGAGAATCAAAAATATCAATTCCACATAAAACAATTAAAATTCATAAGCATATGAGAATACATACCAGTAAATCACATATGGTTTGTTATTCCATCTGATCTAACTCAAGAATTTAACAACTCATACTCATCATAGCCATGAATAAAGAAAAAAGAATTCTTTTATTAATTTCTATGAATGAACGCAAAAACTAAATTTTGAATCGAAAACTATAAAAATTCTATATTGTTCTCTCCCAAACGTTCTTACAAAACTTGAGATTCATTGGCTATCTATAGTCTTACAAGCCCTAATAGAAATTCAATTTACAAGGAAACTCTTAAGTCTTCTAAAAAATCTCCAGAAAAAGGATCTATATTCGCTCCCTTCGATAGGCTTATCAACAACTACTCTTGACTGTAGTTTACAGTCGATAGCTGTCAACAGCAAGCAAGTGGCTGTCGACAGTCAATCCTTAATATGCACAGATCTGGACTGATATTTGATATAAGCTTTTATACTTTGATTTCCTTGCATATAAAACCTTGCAAAAATATTGGAAAACACTGGAAAAACATCTTGGTGAGGAATTTTATTAATAAAAATAAATTTTCATTAATTTCCTGTATTAATCAACAAAATTGGATTACGACTTGCACAGAATAAACTAAAAATATTACTTTTTTCAAGTGTAATCATTGGACATTCTTGATTTGACTGCAGCCATTATAAGGTAGCATCCAATACATTCTTTAACACCTGTCCCTTGGATCATGAAATTCATAGTGTAGTGACATTACATTCTTAGCACGTCGGGTTGAGAGCCTGGCTAGTAGGAGGGGGCAATCTATTGTGGGGAGTTTGCCCAGGAGGGCCATGAGAAGCAAGAGTGCAAAGAGGTTGAAAGGATCAGCCTGTTCGGGTAGATCATTGTAACCTAGAGATAGTCACACATATCATGAGCCAACTTTTAGTACGATTCAATCTATAATGAGCCGCTACTCGGAATGCTGGATAGCTGAGTTGTTCATTAATATATTCGTGAAAATATGCTAAGCCTCGGTACAATATTAATCATTGCCATGGTTAAATACACAACAATATTTTGAAGAAAAATAAAACTTTTATTCAAATGACATATTTGGATTACAATGGATAATGATAGAAATAAGGATAGAGAAATAATTAAGGACAAAAATATTTTAAAGGGGAAGGAACCTAAAATAGAAAATACAAGGCTGAAAAGGAAGCAAGGTCCTTCTACTAGCTTATACTGTTCAGCTACTCCATTAGATCTTTAGCCTGCTCCATCATATCTATCTCAAAATCTAAACATACATACTCAGATCATCAAATCGTGCCCAAATATAAAGATAATAACAATATTAAAGATAAAGAATAAAAGAAACTAATATAAACATTATTAGTACTTATAAATTTAGACATAAAACATGAATTAATTTATTAATTAAGTTTTTTGTAATATTTATTTTAATTTTGATTATGCTCTAGTCTACAAGTCAAGTGTTTTACTCTAAAATATCATATATTATTGGAGAATCTAACAAATGCTCTATATCTATATTTCGATTATCTCCCGTATAGACCTATAAAAGTATTCACATGATTGTTGGAGTTGACTTTGGACCTGCATAACAGCAACAGTAACATTCTGATGTGATCCAGTAAATTATCATGCACCCATGGTGCGCGCAAGAACCAACTATACAAACTTAACAGTACAACCAAAACATAGGTTTCACATAAATGTCTCCTATAACCCAATGTTATTGACAGTTATAAAAATTGTGTTAAGTCAAGTATATACAATATGTTTCCATTCAATATCTTATTATGATTCAGTTTGAGTTTAAGTTAATTATAGTCAAGTAAAATATATGGAAGAAGTTTTCATTTTAACACGTTAATGCAATTTCATTACTAATTTAGGAGATTTCAGACTGCATATACTACAAGAAAAGAGGGTATTTTGCAATGGTTATTGTGCAATATTTTTAAAACTATTGTAATATAATATGTTTAGTAATGTTTAAATTAACCGTTACAAGAGATTTTTTTTGCAATGGTTAATCTGTAACTCTTCAAAAACTATTTCAATATATTATATTTTACAATATTTTTCCAAAATGTTGCAAAAGATACTTTATTTGTCACATTTATGTTGCAACACTTAGTTAATTATCACTAAATAATTATTTTGTAACAGTTTAAACAATTGTTACAAAGTGAAACTTTTTTGTGATAATTTTGCTGCAATATTTTAAGAATCGTTTCTAAATATTATATTTTAATGATGGTTAGCATAACTGTAACAGCATATTCAAACATTTGCAATGTTTTACATACAACAGTTAATAAAATTGTAGCTAAATAAAATATTTGGAAATGATTTGATTATTAATAAATGCAAATAATTATTTATTAATTAAGCATATATATATATATATATATATATATATATATATATATATATATATATATATATATATATATATAATTTTTGTACTAGTTATATATATAGCTAAAATAACATGTAGTAATGTTTACGTTAAGTTTATAGATATGTAGAATTTAGTCGTTACCTAAAACCTAATATCACGGCAAGTAGTGATATCAGCGACTTAGATTTCACTGATATTTCATATAAAGCCAACAAGAACGCTATTCTTTCAGTTTCATTATTTCTTAACAAATTATTATTCGCAATTTTACGAGGATTAGCAATTTAACCATATAATTAGAAATAAAAAAATCAGAAATAAAATATATTTAAAAAAAAATAGATTTTTTTATTTATTATTTTTCTTATGTGTCATTTTTAAAAGAGGAAAAATTGAGATATTGATGTCACATAATTTATCGAAAGTATAAATATATATGTGCATATATAATATTTTATATTAAAATGATTTAGGTTTTAGTTATGCAAATATGTTATATATGTTTTAGAAATATATAATATATAATAGTAATTTTGTTTTTTGACAAATATTTTTAAAATAAATAAGTTAACTTTGTGTAATCTAATTTACTTATTATTTTACATGAGATATTAGTTTAAAAAAATAAAATTTTAATGTTGTCTAAAATAAAAAAAATTAATTATAAATATCCTGGGGGTATAATTCCTCACACTCACATGACGTTTCCTCTCCCCAATTTAACCTAAATTCTCGTTCTCTCTCTCTCTCTTGTTCTCAAACAATGCTCCTGACCTCTCCCAATCTCCGATCGATCCTAGGGTTTAACGCCTCTGCCGCCACCTTCTCTCTTTCCCAGTCTCCTCACACGCATCCGGAGTAGCCCTGCCCGCTCCCGACCTCTCCTAATCTCTCTTGATCCTAGGGTTTAACGCCTCGGCCTAGGCCTCCTCTCTTTCCAAATCTCCTCGCAGGCATCCGGAGTAGCCCTGCCTCTGCCTTGCCTCTATTGCGGCTGTGTCCCGCCTTTACCGGTGCACGCACGTGGACCTTTTCATCCTCTGCCTCCACCTCTGCACGCACACGCAAATAAGGTAAAACAACTATTTTATATTTTAATTTCGTATTCAATTTGTAGAGTAGATTCTATGTAAAAATAATAATAGCTTTTAATTTTTATTTAGACATGAGAAATAATTCTGCAGAATTTTGTGTTGAATTTGTTCATTTAGAAAGAGCTCTATATAGTAATAAAAAATTATAAAATTTTAATTATTTTTAAATCACAGTTTAATAAGTATTTATTTTTCAAAATTATACTTCCTTTATGAATTCTCAGATTGGATCGAATTATATAAACAATTTAATAAGTATTTATTTCTTAGATTGCAGAAGTAGAATCAGTATTTTTTGTTTAGAAATAGTAGACATGGAAATTATCAACCGAATTCCTTAAAATTATTTGTAGAAACTGGTATGAAATTTTTCCAAAACATAGGGAGGTAGCGGCCTCTGCGTGCCCCTGGAACTTCGTCTTTGCTTATATGCTGATAATTATTGGCACTTTAGTTAATTTATTGATTTAAGTAGTTAAGATTTAACTGTCTAGGTCAATTCTTAGTTTTTAATTTAAATTTTTTAAAATTAAATGCACTGCATGACTGCATAACCAATTGTCGTTAGTTGGAGCAATGTGTTGTCCTTGTGTTGCTTGAGCTCTGAACTTCTTATCTGTATCTGCAAACATGTAGGAACAAAATCACCTTAGTGCTTGCTATAATGCTGTTGAAGAAACATATTGGTTTGTAATCAGCTTACTTGCATTTGTCTTGCCTTAGTTACTAAGTGTGATATTGGATGTGTTTTTGACTTAGACCAGCGAGTTATGTCACCCCATATAAGTTAGACCAGAATGTTCTGTTACCTGCATTTGTCTTTATCCCAAAACTTTGAGTTGGCTATATGAATCCTTCATATTAAAATTATTCTTGATTGTTACATTAATGATTAGTATAAAATGTGTTAGTCAAAATTTTTAATGCCATCTTAATGATGATATTCATTTAACTTACCTGCAGCCTCTCTTGCTATCTGTTTCTCATTCTGAAATTGGGAAACCAGTGATGCATATTGCAACAATGGTTCTCATTTGTTTGAGCACTGTGCTTATGAATATCCAATAGAGTAAATGGAGAAAAATACAATAGAATCTATGATTAATGGACATAAATATAGAGTCTTCTGGCATGGACATGATGTGTCTGACACAACCCTTAAATATCTAGACACATGTGCATGGTTTTATACATGCATTTTTAAAAATATTTGTAGATCTAATTTATACATGAGTTATTATTCACATATGAAAGCATTTAGGATAGTAAAATGAATCCTAAAATATTTAATTCTTGTCAAAAGGTGGCATAACATACTATATTGATGGGATATTTATATTACTACATGTGTATATGTTGAGTTGCATTTCTTTGCAGGTCCAATCCACAGACTTTGGGTAGCCGCGTTGACCGCTACCTGGCCGTCAAGCTAGGTAGATTGGCTCTTGTATTTTTTTTCTTTTTTTGCCGACTTTTCTTGGCTTGTAGTTTCTTTTATAATATTATGATTCTAATACATGCTATTTTTAAGTTAAATATGTAGGACCTCCAATTATTGTATCACCTTGTCCTACTTTGTACAATCACTAACATGTTTTTATGTTTCATTATTTTTAATTTACAGATAATACTTAAACAATATACATCTACTGCCACAGATAATTCTAAACAGGGTGGTTAGTTTTGTAACTCTCAGTTTCAATTATTATAAATACAAGTTGTTAATTCTGGAATTTAATTTTTTTTCCTTTATTTATATAGTATGTGCTTATATAGTCTCAAGTTTTATTATTCTAATTGTTCTCATGAATTATTTTTGTAGGTGGACCAAGATGATGATAACCTTAATATAGAAAGAGGCAAAGATACTAACGGTATAGAAAGGGACGATGCATGAAGCTTCTATTTATCTTGCCTCTAGTGAAACTTATTAATTATATTTTATTTTTTTTGTAAGAACATCCATAGTTATGATTTTGAGTTCAATTTATAGTTTATTGATTTAGAACAATAGTTTGTACTTATTTTGAATTATCACATATGTCAAGCATGATTATGTTTACTTCATTTGTCTCTTTATTGTCCTATTTAAATTGTTAATATCTATTTCATATATGAATGCCTAGTCCAACTTGTTGGAAACATTAAAGAGGGCTCATGTTGTTGTTGTTGATGTATTTCATTTGATGAATATTCCGTAGAAACATTGGTGTACAGGAAATAATATAATATTTAGTGAGATATATATTTCTAATCGCACCGGTTATGTAATTGTTACAATTTGTTAACTATGGTATTCCATAAATGTTGCAAAAACCTAACAACGGTTGTTAGTAACTGTTGTCATTGGGTATGCAACAGTGTTTGCCAACCGTTATCAATAAATTAGCAATGGTTTTTATAACCAATTTAATAAATATGTTTAAATGGTAATGGTTATCTTAACTATTGTAATCGACATGTATAATTTGCAACGGTTTTCATAACCATTGTAATAGATAAGTATGAATTGCAATAATTTTTTATAAATATTGCAGAAATATTGTAACATTTTCCTACAACCGTTACTATTTAGTTGCAACATTTTCATGCAACAGTTATAATAACTGTTGCATCGAAGATCACGACGGCCGTATTTAACCATTGCAAATTTATTCTTACAAAATAGTTGTAACAACCATTGCAATATTTAATCAAAATCTTTGCTATTATTTTCTGCAACGGTGGCAAGTACAATGAATTTCAAAACCATTGCAAATAAATTTAGCAATGGTTTCAATATCTAAGGTAACGCTTATCAACCATCACAGAAGACCCCTTTTTCTTGTATTATAATAACATATAGCCAGGTCAGAGTAAAAAAGACGAGGTTTATTGTGCAAGCACGTTTCTTAATTAAATAACAATTTTCATTTGAAGCTCATTCCTAGACACTGTTGTCATACGACATTACAGACATATCACCATCCATTAGCATTTCAATATATTTTTTTTATCCAATTTGTAACATTTTAGTCATTTGAATAAAGTTTGATAATCAAATTACATATGAGACAATTTTTAGAAATAAGATATAAGCTATGTAAACAATTCTTGTTGATGTAAATAATAAATTATATCATGACATAAATAAACATTTGCATAAAAATGAAATATCATTCATTCCTATCGAATAGGAATAGTGTATAGAAAAGTGAGTTCGAGAAAGAACTCTCCTTGGCCTGAAATTGCATTCGTCAAATAATTTCGCATTCAAGTTTCTGATTGAAATTAATATCTACATAAGAAATCATTACGATAATATTAAAATAACTAAACTTGAAATTTTGTAATTTTAGGAAATTTTATTAAATTAAAGTTAGGTAAAAATCCACTTTTAGTTATTTGGCTAACATGTTTGAAACAAATTAATTAAAAGAATATTTATTGGTTCCATAGGATGATTTGATGCAAATCTTAAATAGGTTATTATGGGTATGAGTGTGAGAATTAAGTATGTCCAATAAAGTCAAACCTAATAAGAAAATAGGAAGGGATTACTACTAACAACTGGACGAACTCATTACGAAAAGTTAAGTGATGATGAGGAGGGGTGGTATTTTTACCGGACAATGATGATTCTAGCATTGGTTTGCTGTTAGGATGGCGACGATCAGCAAAAGTTGTCTGTGGGGTGGCTTACGTAATGAAAGTGCATCCAGTTTAGAAAATGCTTGCGAGGTGGCTTCTCTAGTGGTCAGCGGTGCTTTGGTAGTTGATGACACTTTAGTAAATAGCGTAGTATTACTGGTAGCTTCGACAATTGCCAATGATGATCGACAGGTAAAGAAATGAGAGTGGAGAGAACTTGATTTGCAGGAAGAAAATTAAGATGAATGGAATGGCGTAAGTAAGTTTTAGGATAAGAAGTTTTGGGAAGGGATTAATGGAATTGACTATAGTTTTTGGAGGAAGTTTGAAGTCAAGGGCTAATAAAAGGGATTGACATAGAAGGTTTTAAAATTATATTTGAAATAATTCAAATGCCTAATAAATGGGATAAATTTAGATATTTGAAATAACTCAAATAGCTCATAGTTATAGGGGTGGCCTTTTTGGATAAGTTTTAAATTAAATTAAATTGATCAAACGGTTCATTCGTATATTTGACTAATGAAAGATTTTAGGAACTTAATTATGGAAGGAAATGAATAGGGTGGTAGAAATGGAAGCTTCAAATAGAAATTATTCCTATTTCAAATTAAAAATTAATTTAGCGATTGGATATAAGGCTAGTGAATAATTGGTATAGGTTTAAATTATTGTATAGATGTTTGCCATAAAAAATTATAAAATGATTTCTTTATTGAATGTTTCAATAAAAGATTAAAGTTTCAACTGTTTTTCGTTTACAAAAAATAAGGAAACTAAATTCCCTCTTTGTTTAAAACTGGATTCCATAGTAGGTATGGAGGACGATCCTACTCTCCGTTGACACTCCGTACAAATTCTTTTAGTTGGCAAAGATTTTTAACTCTCGACAGTAAGATAACTCCCTATATCGTATTGATCTCCTATTTCTGGCCTTCAGTCCTCTTTCTGTCTTAATTCGGGTTTTTTATAGAGATTTGGAAGCTCTTAAACTGATGTAACCGTTCAACTATTGGCCTCCACGATCTGAGTATTAATTTTCTGCCTTTTGATCTGGTAAATTTGTATTAAATCTCCAGAATCTGTAACCGGCGTCTTTAATCCTCTAGATCGTAACTGAAATGCGAAATGTGAATCTCAAGTTTTTGATTTGCGGGTCCTTTGATTATGACTGGAACACAGATCTTGAGCTTTAGATTTGTGGCCCTATTGATTATGGCTGGAACGCGGATCTTGAGCTTTTGATTCGCGGCTCTGTTGATTGTAGACAGAATATGAATCTTGAACTTTAGATTCACGAATCTATTTGGTTGTAGCCAGAACGCAAATCTCGAACCTTAGATTCGCGGCTCCTGTTTGACTGTAACTGAAATGTGAATCTCAAACTTTAGATTCGCAGTTCAAATTACTTTATTTGCTGCTCTTATACAAATAATGAGGTCTTATGGGCCCACCCTTGTTATTTGGTTTGTGAACCTGTAAAAAGTAATTCGCACTTCAGTTTCTATAGAAAATAGAACATGACTTGCGAAAATATTCTTCTCTTCTTTCATAGATCTCTCTCTTCACGATAAATGATCTCATTAGTAGGAAATTTTGCCAACAAAACACCCTTCAAAGTTTTCAAAACTCTATTGTTTTAGAGGTGTTTTGGAACACTTTGGATAATTTGGCAAGAATATAATCTTCGTGGATTTCATATTTTGAGAAGAAGCAGGACTCTGTATTAGAATCTCGGAGTTCTATGCCTTTGAAAAGGATAAGACTCTGTATTAGAGTTGCGAATTTCACGCTTTTGAGAAAAGTATGACTCTGTATTAGAATCACAATTTTTCCTTTTTGAAAAGGACACGACTCTGTATTAGAATCGCGGTTTTCCCTTTTTGAAGAGGACCCGACTCTGTATTAGAATCACAGTTTTCTCTTTTTGAAGATGACACGACTCTATATTAGAATTGCAGTTTTCCCTTTTTGAAAAGGACACAACTCTGTATTTGTCTTCACGAATTTGTATCAGACACGCGACCTTACGTTTGGAAGTTTGCAAGTTTGCATAAGATTCTTCTTAAGAATCCGTGGATTTACTCTTTCTTAAGAATTCGTAGATTACAACTTCACATAAAATCTGTGATTGTATATATGTAAGGACTTTTCATCCATTTAATCTAACCTTTTTGTTGCAAAGATCTAAGTGTTGCATGCCTTTATTAATGACAGGATTCTAATCAAAAGTCTCATTTCCTTTGGCACCGATATCTAAGCACCCCATGCAATAATAATAAATTTTATCAAGATCTAGGTCAAAAATCTCAACCGAAGATTTTGCCTATAAGTTCTCTTAACCGAAGATTTTAATCACGAAATCCTCTATATAAGATGTTGGATTCTACTCACAGAGAGCCATTCTGACTTGAGATTTTTTTGTATCTCTCTGTCTTTTTTAAATTCTTTCAGTGTATGTAGCCCTGTTCTTCTTCTTCTTCCTTAGTTGAGGTGATGGATTGAGACTGGCATGTTACAAGACCCCCATATAGCATCAACCTATTGGAGAAGGAGTATTCCATTGGAAAAATCCTTATGACCATAATCATTTTCCTTAACTACGGTAAGTTTCTCTTGTTATGAACATAAAATCATGTATTTTCTTTTATATTTTCTAACAAGATTTTGGATCCATCGCAAGAGATAACCATAATCATTCTCCTTAACAATGGCACTGACCGGACTAATTCATAATTGCTTCCAATATCTTTGAAAACCAATCAGTCTCATGTACTTTACATGAGAGAAAAGATTTTGAATATGTGACAGTATTCTATTTTCTGCCAAGTATCTTTAATATAAGGATGTTTAATGGTTGTAGGTGGCACTCAATTTCAGCAATCCCTCACGTTGTACACTTGGGGATATGCATTTGGTACACCCAGTTTTGCACTAATCAAGTCACTAGTGACGTTGATCATGACTGCGCGAACCAATTTGGAGGTCCTTAACCATTGGTAGGAGAAGACTACAGAAGCAAACTTTTTGTCTTTAAGTCATCCTATAGATATTGACAAAAAATTTAATGTTCTCTTGACTCAATGATTTGTATTCATTCTCATTGATTGCATGATGTCAAGGAACTCTTTGTAATTTTAGCTTGATAATGAATAAAGATATATATATATATATATATATATATATATATATATATATATATATATATATATATATATATATATATTGTTATTTAACCAGAGGTAATTGTTAACTTGATGAATGATTTGGTTGTTGATCATCTGATGTAACTGTTAACTTGATGATATTGAAGTCATTATTAATTCACCTAAAAATGAATTTTGCTGCGAATATATAAATTTCTTGAGTCAGGATAGAAGTAACTGTTTAACTTTTTTGATCAAGTTAAAATTCACGTTGTTCAGTGACTTATAGCATAATAGCTTTTGAATTGTCAGAGATATTTTTAACTTAGCAAATTTGGAGAAAACGAAAATTTGATTCGCTAGAGGTATTTTTAACTTAGCAAATTTGGAGGAAAGGAAAATTTGATTCACTAATGATATTTTTAACTTAGCAAATTTAGTGGAAAGAAGAATTTGATTCGCCAGAGTTATTTTTAACTTAGCAAATTTGGAGGAAAGGAAAATTTGATTCGCCAGATTATGAAAGTTCGCAATTCAAATTCTTTGATCCAAATTCATAAATTTTTACTGTATCAAAGATAGGACAAGTCTTAGAGAATCTTTTAGCGAACCCCCAGTTACAGTGGGTTTGATTTGCTGTTTGTGTTGAGCTATATCCATACTAAATTACAGAGATATATGATTCAGTTGGTGCTCCGCAATCTTTAAGAGCAATATTTTTCAAAATTTTTTCATTGATTGGCATCGATATTTTATCACTATTCGGTTTTACTAACCGATAAGCGCCATTAAGTAGACTGCATTAATGACGAAGGGCCCTTCCCATTTTGGCTGGAACTTTCCTTTGGTATAAGAGCAAAATGGGAAAGTTTCAGCCAAAAATTTAAAGGGCCCTTTTTTGGATGATAAGCGACTAGAGTAGACTGATTATTTTGTTACCATTCAGTTATGATCGGTCTCCTTACTGAAAAGACCAGATCACCCTTTTTGAAAGTTCTCTGCATGACCCTTTTATTAAAGGTTTTGGAAATCCGTGCCTGATAAAGTTCAATGCTTTGTTGAGCTTCTAATCTCTTATCATCTAGAGCTTCTAACTCCAGAATCTTTGTTGGTGTCTTTCTTCTTGTGTCATTTTGGTTGCTAATGCAACTCGTAATGACAGGATTTGAATTTCCACTGGCAAAATCACATCAGACCCATACACCAAAGAAAATGGTATAGTATTAGTAGGAGTTCTCACAGTGGTCGATATACCCAAAGACATTCTCCAAGCTTTTCATCCCAATCCTTTTGATTAGATGAAACAAATTTCTTGAGGAGCTTTACAATAGTTTTGTTGAAAGCTCCTGCTAAACCATTGGCTGCAGGATAATGTGGAGAAGAAGTCACACTTTCAATTCTATATTTATTACAAAATTTGGAGAATGACTGACTCACGAATTGAGGTCCGTTGTCATGAATAATTTTCCTGGGTACTCCGAAGCGATATAGCACATGATGCTTAATGAATTTGATTACATCAGATGATTTCATTTTAGTTAGAGAAATAGCTTCAGACTACTTTGAAAAGTAATCTATTATAGCTAATATGAACCAATGCCCTCTTGTTGATGGTGGAGAAATTAATCCAATAATGTCCATCCCCATTATTCAAATGGCCATGATGTAGCCGTTGGGTGGAGATATTCCAGAGCTTGATGCATGAAGTATGCATGTATTTGGCAGGCTCTACACTTATTAGCATAGATGACTGCATCTGTCATCATCTTGGGCCAATAATAATCCATTCTTCGAAGTCTACCCCAAAGTTTTGGTCCTAATTGATGTGCTCTGTAGATGCCGTTATGAGCCTCTTCAAGTACTTCCTGAACCTCTTTATTAGAAAGACAACAAAGTAAAATTCCATCATAGGATTTTCTATATAATGTCTGAATTTCAGCATTATAGTAGAATCAAATAGCCTTTCTTTGAATTACTCTTGCTTCTTTAGGATATTCTGGCAATATTCCATAAAGAATATAGTCTATATAAGGAAATCGTCAATCTCTTGGTTCGAGATTTGACTCCAAAGCATATGCTTCATTTGCTTTTAAATTTTTAAATTTTGCTTCAAGTTCATTTTTTGGACAGAATAATTCTTTACTTCTCATTGTAATTCGCTTCTTAGCAGTTTTTGGTAGCACTAAGGTAGCAACTAAGGAAGCCAGCAAATCAGCATAATTATTCTGATGGCACTTTACATAACTGATATAGAAACCATCAAAACTATCAGCAATCTTGATTATTGCTTGATAATAAGGTAGAAAATCTTCATTTTTAACTTTATATTCCCCTTTAACCTGATTTATGACAAGTTGGGAATCTCCATATGCTTCTAAATATCATACCCCGAGTTGTTTGGCTATTTTTAAACCAATAATTAGGGTATTATATTCAGCAACATTATTAGAAAATGAATTTGTCAATGAGTATGCTCGAGGGATGATGTGGTTGTAAGAAGAGACAAAGACAACTCCTACTCCTGCTACCATTTTCCTTTGGATCCCATTCTGGCGGCTCCATCGAAGAAAAGCTGCCATACATCCTCCATAACAGCATTCACTTCAGCATCTTTTCGTGAAATATCTTCTTTCATGACTGAATTTCCTTCGCCTAGTTCGTTAGAAATTTGTTCATACAATTTTGAAGAAGCTGGAATTGGGTGTTTAACTAAAAAATCAGCTATAGCCTGTCCCTTGATTGATTTTTGCGAGATAAAATGCACATCATATTGTGATAACAAAATAGCCCAATTAAATAGTCTCGAATTTAATGACCATGGTTTAGTTATTAATATTCTTAAGCGATTAACTCTCGATATAACATGGATAGTTTGTCCAACTAAATAGTGTCGCATTTTCTGGATAGCAAACACTAAAACTAAACATTCTTTTTCCACTGGATTATATCGATGTTCAACCACAACCATCATTCTACTGAGGTAATAAATAGTTTGTTCATGACCCAATTTATTCTTCAGCACCAATAAAGCTCCTAAAGAATGATCCATAACTCTCACATGTAATAAGAAAGGTATTCCTGAAACTGGAGCTACAAGTACAAGCGGTTTAGTGAGATATTCTTTAATTTCTTCAAAGACTTTTTGGCATGCGTCATCTCAAACATATGACGCTCCTTTCTTCAACAATCTGGTGAAAGATTGGCATATCCCAGATAAATTTGATATGAATCTACAAATGTACGCCAATATACCTTGAAGTCCCCTTAGTTCTTTAATATTCTTAGGAGGTGGCATTTCTTGAATTGCCTTAATTTTGTCCGGATCAAGATGAATTCCTTGGGAGGTAACTACAAAACCACGAAATTTTCCGCTAGAAACCCCTATAAAAGATTTAGTAGGGTTCATCTAAACCGGTGTTTCCTCATAAGATCAAATATCATCTTCAGGTCATGAAGATGAGCGTCCTTGTTTTTGCTTTTGATTGCCAGATCATCTACATAACATTCTACCATTTTTCGTAGATATTCTTGAAATATCGTGTTCATATACGTTAAACCAAATGGTATAACTGTATAATAATACACTCCAAGTGGTGTTCTTAAAGATGTATGCTTTTTATCATCAAGGTACATTTTGATTTGATTATATTCTGAAAATCCATCCATAAATGATATGCGTTCATAGCCACAAGTATTGTCTATCATGACATCAATGATGGGTAATGGAAATTCATCCTTCGGGCATGCTTCATTCAAGCCTCTGAAATCTATGCAAACCCTGATCTTTCTATTCTTCTTAGTTACGGAACTATATTCGCGACCCAGTCAGGATGTTGTTCTTCATGAATGAAACCCGACTTAATCAACTTTTTAATTTCAACCTCGATTGCCTCCATAATTTCTGGACGGAATCTCCATTGTTGTTGTTTTACTGGTTTTACATCTGGTCGGATATTTAGCTTATGAACTGCGACTTTTGGGTCTAGTTCTGGCATGTCTTCTAATTCCAAGCAAAGACATCAATATATTCACATACAAGGGATATCATCTCTTGTTTTTCTTCCGAATATAAATTCTCGCTTATAAATATGGGCTTAGGATTAGTTTCGTCACCCATAATTATTTGGATCACTTTATCTTTAGTTGGAGGTTCCCGTTGTTCAAACTGAATTTTCCACTTCATATTAAGATGCTTTGTCGAAGGATCATCTTTAATTAGTGGAATTTTTTTAGTGTCTTCGTTTTCTTGGTTCGTGGAGACCATGTTAACAAAAATATCGCGGAAAATGATGCCAACACTCACATCCGAATCCTAGCAGGATGATTCTAATGAATGATTTGGTTATCTCTCTTCAAATTTCTCATCTGAAAGATCTTCAGAAGTGATAACATATCCCAACCCCTGCCAGTTTTATGGTAGTAATCTAGCATTTTTCCTTTTAGAACATAGGGTTGAAGGATTGCTTTCCTTCCTTTTCCGAAATTTAACCCCCTGCCCTTAGCTAGGTTGTACCCCATTTTTCTCATTAACTTATGAGAATTTTCACTATAATTGAAGAACTCAGGATTTTTTTGTTCTTCTTCAGAACCTAAATATTTTGCTCTACTTTTATCATTAGCTTTTCCAAATATTATAGGTTTATGAATTTTGTCCTGAGGAGGAACTTCAAAAATGGCTTCATTCGCATCTCCCTCATCATCACTTTATTCATAAAAGGATGATCGGATGGGTGCTTGAAAAGAAGCTAAAGAGTATATTTTATCTAGATGATCACTTACCACATCAGTATTAGTACTTGAGGGTTCAGAATCAATACCAGAAGAATAAACAAATACTATATCTTCATTTATTATCCACTCATCGTCAGAATGGGTGGTGTCATTTACATCAAGGCCTTCAAGGCTTATTACAATGGGTTCCCCATCCCAAATTACATCATCGGATTCCAAATATTCGGATCCTGATTCTGTATCAGCCTCATTGCCCCTATCTAATGCCTCTGGCTAGGTTGTTCTGAGTCATCAAACGTGTCTTGATATAACAACGCGTCGGTAAAGTAGTTTTCAACTCCTTTAAAGGGTTGCTTCTCTGCCACCAGAGTCTTCACATTCCCATCTTTATCCACATATTTCATGCACTGATGAAGTATAGACGGAACAATGAGATTAATATGGATCCAGGGCCTTCTAAGCAGAAGATTGTAAGACATGTCAGCATCTATCACATAGCATATGACCTTCGTTTTTAAATCGCCAATCTAGCATTTTATCTTTATTTTGCCAAATGGTCTACTACCATTAGCATTAAATCTAAAGATGGTAGTATTCGTTGTTGCTAATCTGCTCATTGGGACTCCAAGATACCGTAACACTCTTCGCGGCATTATACTCAAAGCAGATCTAGGATCAACTTGAATGTGGTCGATCTCTGATGACCCTATGTATACTTTGTAATACAAAGGGTGATGATACTTATTATTTTTTACTTTCATATTCTCTGGAGAGAAAGTTATACAAGCGATCTTTTCTCTTGAAGCCTGATGATATACTGCTCATACTTCTTATTTTTCAATTGTTTCTGACATTTGTACTAGAAACACTTAAAAATCTTACAGAGCTTCTCTTAAAACTTCTCTGGTTGGTTTAGAGAGCTTTAGGAGCTCATACAAGGTAATCCTTACAGGAATATTGGCCAATTGTGCCAATATATCAAACTGGAATGACTTCTTGGAACCATCTGTAACCTCTTTACCTTTGTTTCTGAGAGCTTTATTAAACTTGAGCTCCTTTTGCTTATTCTTCTCTGGAGGTGGTTAAGGTTCTGCTACTTTCTCATAATTCTTCAAGTAATCTCTTTCTGATCATGTCCCAGAGATAGGCTGATCCACGTTAATTGGCAGAGAATATTTACTTCCTCTTCTGAATCCATCAAAGTAGGAACATTTGTATTATCTTCTGGGATTATAGTGACAACATTGAAAGTAAGAATCTTTCCTTTCCGCTTCTTCTTAGATGAGCTTGAAGTCTACTACTTATCATCAAGAAGATCTGGATGTACCCGCATTATTTTGCCTTTGTCAGCTTCAAAAGGACATAATCCTTTATTTTGCTGCTGATGAAGATCATAGTTTATGACCTTCATCATGCCTTTGGGAATGGGTTGCACTCTATCCTGAACAATTGACTCTATCCAATCCGGTACTTTGCCGAATTTGAAAGTCACCATGTTCGTGGTTACCTTCTTCTGGTATTCTTGAAGTTTAATGACTTTACTATCCACTAAAGCTTGAATTTTGTCTTTGAGGGCATAACAATTCTGCGTAGGATGATTAATGATCCTGTAATACACACAGTAATTAGGATCATTAACCTTTCATGCTTTTTTAGGGTACTTAGACCTGGTAGTTTCAGCATATTCTATATCATGAGCAAATTGAAGATGGTTTTGGTATGTTCATCTTTAAAAGAATATTGCTTTTGAGGAAACCGCGATTGAGGAGTAGGTTTCGGAGAAGGCTTTGTTGACTGCGGAGTATCAGTCACCATTATTTCTTTCTCTTTATGTCTCTTGGATCAAGACCTATGATTGTTTTTTGTCTTTGTTTTCTCCTCCTCCTTCTTCTTCTTTGAGTCATGTTATCTCTTCAGCTTCTTCGGCTTGCAAATAAAGATCTTTCCAGGTTAAAGATTTTACAGCTCCCATTCTGGCCAGAACTTTAGTTAAGAGATTATGTTGACAGGTTTCTACTAAATTTTCTCTGGCATTCCATGCGGATATCTAAGGGAATTATTTCTGAATCTTTTTATAAAGTCTCGAGCTGATTCTCCTTTTTTCTGCTTGGTGGCCAAGAGTGTAGGCATTGAAACCTCCATATCATCTTCGTAAAACTTTGTCAAAAAGGCTTTCTCAATATCATTCCATGAGTTGGTGGTTCCTGGTTCTAATCTCCAGATGGTGGTTCTAATCTCCAGAACCATCCAAATGCTAGCCCTGTTAAGATACTAACAAACACATGTGTAATGATTGGGTCATTTCCAGTTAAATGCCTAGTTTGAGATTTAAAATAGTAAAGGTACTGATTTGGTGACCCTTTACCATCAAATGACTTGAGCTTCAATGGCTTGTAATTCTCTGGGAACGGTATATTTTTCCATTCTACTGGATATGGTCTCACAACCCCCAGCTCTTGCAACTCATTCTTGTGCATGAGAGCATTCAATTGGTTCTGAAAGCTCTCCATCCAAGCTGTGTTTGCATTTTCTTCCTGGCTCAGGATTCTTTCTTGATGATGAGAATGCATAGAGCAATTGTCTTCATCTTTGCGGTGACCCTCATTATTTTCATCTTCATTTGCATGGGGAATGTGATCTTCTCCTTCTATATTCTTCCCTTTGTCAGCTCCTGGGTTATGTGGTGGAGCTCTAGAAGAGGATCCTCCCATGCTCTTGACCCTTGTTCCCTCCAATTCCAGCAAAACATGAAGCATGTCTTTGATTTTATTGATGGTATTTTACTATTGTTGGATGTTTCTATCTTACTTATCTATCCTCCGCATGAACTCTTTTGGAGTGGTATTCTGTGCCATATATGCAGAAGCAGAGTCTTCAAGGAACGAATCTGATGTCTGAGATTCAGTCATGACTGATTTAACTATGTCTTCTTTATTAGAAGAGACTCCAGCTATTTGTTTGTAATTTAATGGGGTTGTTACTCCCCGTTTAAGTTGAGTGTTCTAGAAAACACCTTATACATTGCTGAACATACTTCTCAAGCTTGAAGAGTGTTCAGAATCAGAAGAATCTTTTTAGAGACTTTATTTGTCTTCTTCTTCTTCTCTCCCAAACTTATCATGTTAGATGACATTTCAGGATATTCAAGTTCAAAGAACTCCTGCATGTTGCGTCATTTTCTCTTTGATGGTTGAGACGAGGATATTGTAAGTCGATTAAAAACCGACTGTTTAGCAGGAGCAGCAGCCACACAATGACAATGTGATAGTACTGCATTAATCAGTTATTCATAATGACAATGAGATGCTCGGGATTCTTCTCTTTTTATATTGTGAAGTTCCCTAAGATCTCTTGTATTAGAACTCTTTTGATCATTGGTGGTAGTATTATCTCTGAAAGATATCTTTGGAATAGGAGTCTCTATTCCTTTGAAGATCCCCGGAGCAAGTTTCACCTTAACTGGAGCAGTAGGTGAATGAATTTCTGCCTTTGAAGTAGACTCTTCTTCAAAAACACGTTTCTGAAAACCGCTTTTTCCGATTGGTACTCGAATTTGAGGTTTGCGTCCGCTTTTATGAACGTGATCATGGAAATCACGTTTTCCTCTTAAGGCCTGAGGATGAGGCCCTCATCTGGTAATAAGAGCGTGAATATAAACTCTGCGTTTGTAATCATAAATAAATTTGGTGGGTGTATGCTGTTTCCTGTAGGAAACGCGAGTAAACCCATCTGCATCTTGATTCTTCTTTCTTTCTGGAACCACTCCTTCACATTTTGGCCTCCATACTTGGATGGTAGGTCCTTGTGATGGTGGTTCAACAGTTTTTTGTTGCTTCATAGCCTTGTGGAGAGCGCGAGGCTTGCTTCTTTTTAGGTTCCTTCGCATCGTACGAGTGAGAAGAGCCTTATTCTCTGCATCATCTTTCCGACAAGCGGATAATGGTCGTTTTCCCTTACTATCATGGGGATCCTGATCTATTTTTTTTAAGGAGATCATGGGTCCTTGTAAGAGTTGTTGAGTCCTGTGTTGGTGAAGGAGAGGAGTCTCCTTTTAGACCGGATTGGTCTGTAGAGTCCTTTGCTTGAACTGTTGTCTTTAAGACCTCTTTGGATGTCGAGTTGTTGGAGACCTTACGGCATTTTCGTAAGGAGTTACGGCTCCTGGAGATGGACGAAAGGAATTTCTGATATTTCTCCTAGTCGAACTCAATTATGAGTGAGTCGACCACACTGCCAACTGTAATGTTGTCAGATTGAAGTACAACCATATCATCAGAGATGATAGGGCTCCCCAGCAGAGTCATCAATATTCTATTCGCCATAAAAATTATAAAATAATTTCTTTATTGAATGTTTCAATAAAATATTATAATTTCAACGGTTTTCAGTTTACAGAAGATGAGGAAACTGAATTTCCTCTTTGTTTAAGGTTGGGTTCTATAGTAGCTGTGGAGGACGATCCTGCTCTCCATTAACACTCCACACAAATTCTTTTAGTTGGCAAAGATGTTTAACTCTCTACAGTAAGAGGACTCCCTATATCGTATTGATATTTTATTTCTGGCCTTCGGTCCCTTTTTCCGCCTTGATTCGGGCTTATAGAGATTTGGAGTCTCTTGAACTGATGTAACTGTTTAACTGTTGGTCTCCACGATTTGAGTATTAATTTTCTGCCTTTTGATTTGGTGAATTTGTATTAAATCTTCAAAATTTATAACCGGCATTTTTAATTCTCTAGATTGTAACTGAAATGTGAAATGCGAATCTCAAGGTTTAGATTCTTGGGTCCTTTGATTATGGCTGGAACGCGGATCTTAAGTTTTAGATTTGTGGCCCCTTTGATTACGGCTGGAATGCGGATCTTGAGCTTTAGATTCGCGGCTCTGTTGATTGTAGACAGAATGCGAATCTTGAACTTTATATTCGCGAATATGTTTGGTTGTAGCCAAACGCGAATCTCAAATCTTTGATTCGTGACTCCTGTATGACTGTAACTGGAACGCGAATATCTAACTTTAGATTCGCTGTTCAAATGACTTTATTCGCTACTCTTATACCAAATAACGAGATCTTATGGGGCCCATTCTTGTTATTAGGTTTGCGAACCTGTAAAAAGTAATCCGCGCTTCAGTTTCTATAGAAAATAGAACATGACTTGCGAAAATAATTTTCTTTTCATTCATAGATCTCTCTCTCTTCATGACAAATGATCTCATTAGAAAGAAATTTTGCCAACAATAGATATTATTATTATCATCATCATCATCATCTTGAGTTTGGGCCAAAAGAATGGGATTGGACTCGAATGAGATAATTCAAATATTATTAATTATTGTTGAAAAATAGTTAAGTGATTTAATATAAGAAAAATATTTTATTAAGAATAATAATCGAGAAAATAATAGTTTGATAGCAGATAAAATCACAACGACAACATTTGGTTATTTAAAATAATTATAGTAAAATTCATAAATAAATAATTAATTAAATAGTTTATATGTTGGTTTTGGGTAGTTACATCATACCCCTTTAGAGAAAAATTTCATTCTCAAAATTTCAATACGGGTAGACATAAATTTATGTAATGATCAATATGTTTTATCCTTTGGCTTGATATTCATCATCTCATCGAGCTTGAACTTGATTCACGATATAGAAGACCCATCTTTCGAAGAAAATTAAAAAAATTTGATTTAGTGATGGATTGAAGGAACGTTTAAGAAAATATGAACATATGTCGAAGGGTGAATATTTAGTTTTTATTTGGGATGGAAATTATTAGGACATTCATCTCTTAGAAACAAAAAGAGAGATGCAGAAGGGATAAAAGAATGGTACCCAAATAGTTCAATAAGTATTGTTTATATATGTGGCAAAAATTATGTACAAGATCAAATCACTTGCACTGATTTGAAAACTTTGGCACTGATACCACCAATAATGACCCGCTACCTAGAATGCTTGATAACCAAGTCGTTTTGTAACGTATTCGTAAAAATATGTTAAGCTTGGGAACAATATCAACCGTTTAAATGCATAATAATATTTTTTTTAAATAGAACTTTATTCAAAGGAAAATTTTGGATTACAATGGACGATAACAAAAATATGGATAGAGAAATAAATAGGGATAATGATAACATTTTAAAAATGAAAGCAACCTAAGATAAATAATACACGACTGAAAAGGAAACATGGTTCGTCTACGTAACTTAAATTAGCTTTAGCTACTCCATCAGATCTTCAGTATGCTCCATCTTATCTATCTCAAAATCTAGGCATGCACACCGAGATCATCAGACCCTGACCAAATATAAAGATAGTAGCAGAATAAAAAGAAGAATAATAAAAACAATTGAAATAAATATGAATAGTATAGATAAATTTAGACATAAAGCATAAATTAATTTATTAACTAAGTTTTTGATTATATTTATTTTAATTACAATTATACTCTAGTCTACAAGTCAAGTGTTTTAATATATGACATCATACATTATTGGATAATCTAACTAATGCTCTCCATCCTTATTTCGATTGTCTCTCATATAGACTCGAAAAAAATGATCAAATATTATTCAGAGCTGACATTGACCTGTACAATGGTAACAGTAATATTCTAATGTGAGCTAGCAAATCACCACGCACTTATAATGTGAGACAAAAATCAATTATACAACTTAAAATATATCCAACATACAACTTTCATATTAATAAGTTGTTCGCTGCAGAAATTCCTTGCCTTCCTTCCATTGAAATAACTTGATTTACAACGAAAGTGAACAAAAGAAAAAGAGAACAAAGAGAGGATTTATATGTATATTGCTCTCTTTTACAATATGATGTGGGATCTGTGTGGCGATGGGATCTATCAAGTAGCTCATTTGGACGATCTGACGTCGAACTCTTCTCTTGAAGATGGCTGCCAACTTTTGGATCTTTTCTTATCTGCTCTTCACGAATTCAAGATGCGTAACTTGAATTCTCCAAGATGCTCGAAAAATCTGATTCTCCGGAAAAGATCCTCTAAGGCTTGATCTATTATTGATTGATGATCCTCTCTAAAGTCTCCTCAAAGAGGATATTTATAGACTTTAGTGGTTATGAGAGTTTCCATAGGAATAGGAATAAAGATTTCCATAGGAATAGGAATAAAGATTTCTTATTCATCAAGGATTCTAATCAAATATTTAATATTGATTTAAATCTCTTAATTCAGGATTCTGATTGGACTCAATTTAGATATTAGATATGCCCAAATCTCAATCACAATCAATTTGGAATTCTAATAAAATCTGCTCATGCGGAGTTAACGCGAAGCTAAATTCATCAGAACGCGAAACTATGGATTAGCTCTGCGTTTTGTTCAAACGCGAGGCTAAAATAGCCAAACGCGAAGCTACGGAGTTAGCTCCGCGTTCTGTGTGGAAAATTCCTTTTTACTTAGAAATTTTCACTGCCAACAGAACCCCCTCCAAAGTTTTCAAAATGGCTTAGAACTTAGCAAATTTTGAAATACTTTGGATCTTCAATTTGGTGATCAAGTTAAGATCAAGAAATTCGATAGAGGTGCCTAATTGCACATGCTTGAAACTTTGATGGAGGCGGTTCAAGGCTCTCATGCGTAACTTGAACTTCACATACCAAGATAATCGGGTCATGATCATCAGATTTAGGCAGAAACACCTAATTGCACATGCCTAGAGTTTGGTAGAGACGGTTCAAGGCTCTCTCGCGTAACTTGAATTATATCTCACTGTCAGATGTAGAAACTTAATATGACAGAGTTTATGGGATTTTTAGCAAACCCCTAGCTATCAATGGATTTGATTAGCCTTTTTCAACTACCGTTTGAGTTGGGCTAGCCATGCTATTTTCCTCAGCATGAGAGTTGTTGAGAAATTGATTTCCTCTCATATTTGCCTTTAACAGCATTGGGTAGTTGATTTCATACTTTTACCCCCAGTATGATAGGGTTGGCAAGGAACTTGATCTCCTCTTCCTGCCGCTTTAACAGCATTGGGCAAAAAAAATTTTATTTATAGCACCCAATGGCTAGCATGAGTAGCGAAATCAATATGATATTTATCATCGTCAATATTTTTGGCACCCCCAGCCAAATCTGGCTGTTAACCAATGATGACGATTCGATCGCAGCTGTGGTTCGGAGCATACCCAAGGGACCAGCTTGCAAGTACGGGCTGCCCATGCTTAGTGTCGATATTGGCTTCCCAACTGGTACAGGGATTGCTCTGGCAGGGAACTTATTGGTTCCAACTACCAAAGTTGCCATATTTGCAGTTCCTCTTTAAGTGTGAGAACTCCGGCTTCTATCAACGCCTGAATCCTGTTCTTCAGAGGATAACAATCCTTAGTTGGGTGCTCGACATTCCGATTGTACAGGCAATAGTTAGGGTCGTTGGTTTTACCAACGTTTTTCGGTTTTTGATTCTCCGGAAGCTTTAACATGCTCTTTCTAAGGAGGAGATGGAATAGAGTACCTGTCTGCTCCGTCTTTAAGTTCTATCTTATCGGGGCCTATTCTGACCTGCACCTCGGATTTTGAGGTCTTGGCTTTGGATCTGCAACTGATACCATCACAGCCTTCCCTTTATTTTAGGAGTCTGTAGATATGACATGTTATTTGTCGAGTTTCTCGTGCTACGAGATTCCTCAATCCGGCGAATTATATCTTTCGCCTGCTCTCCCTACTTCAACAGATCTTTCCAAGTTTTGGACTCTACAGCTCCCATTCTTATCAGCACGCCAGTCCTGAATTTATGCTTGTCGGTTTCTACTAGGGTTTCCTGGGTCATACTGTGTTGACAATACACGGATTTTTCCCTGAAGCGTTCAATGAAACTTTTGACCGTTTCTTCTTCACCTTGTTTCGTCGCAAGGAGGGAATGAACCGATATCTCGGTATCATCCTCAAAAAAACGTGCCAAGAACTGTTTCTCGACATCATACCAAGCATTTGTGGTTCCCGGGGGCAACTGCATAAACCATGTAAAGGCAGGCCCTCGCAGGGTGCTCGCAAATATTTTGGTCATTACGGGATCATTTCCCATTAGATGACCTGCCTGCGATAAAAAGTAATATAGGTGCTGGCTTGGGGACCCCTTCCCGTCATATGACTCCAATTTGAGGGGTTTATATTTTTCTGGATAAGGGGCGATGTCCCACTCAAGCGGATATAGTCTTGAAACCCTGATTTGTTTAGCTCTTTTTTGTGCAGTAGCGCATCAAGTTGCTTTTGTAATTTTTCCATCCTCTCTTCATGAGGATCGTGGAAGGAAAAATTATCATCTTCATCGTGTACTGAACAAGGCTTTTCTTCTTTAGTTTCTTCATTTGTCTTAGGTGGCGGTTCCGAAGAAGTTTTAGCCTTATCATCGGCTATCTTCTAGGTATTTTCGACTACTTTTAGAAGCATTAATTTGAGGTCATCAATGGCCTTTTGCTGACCTCGAATCATCTGCTCTTGGGCTTCTATCCTCTAGTCAATGTCATCAGACCTGTCCACTACGTACAACGCTGATTTTCGTGGTCGGAAAGATGCACAAGATTGTGGGGAAGCTATAGCTGAATTATCGCTGTCATCATCATAAAAACCTTTTACGAGTTTCCTGTAATTCCGAGGGGCGACAACGCCTGATTTAAGCTAGGGAACATGATGAGGTTTTTCATCGTCTGCATCTAACTCATATTCTTCCTCCATAATCTTTTTGCCCTTACCAACCATGTTGGAAGTTACAATTCTCCATTCTTCTCGGGGAGTAGCCTTTGTTTTCTTAGCAGGGTTCTTATCAGATTTAGTTAATCGGTCGAACACCGACACCCTATTCTTGTTGCAGCAACAATTATCTATTACAGCGGATACCGCCGTCATAAGCTGCTGGCAATGACAGACAGGTTCAGATTGAACTTGTTCTATACCTCTCTTCTTGGTGAGATACTCTCTGAGGTCAGTGACTTTAATCATCGAGCTGTGGGACCCATTCAACTGTTTAGAGGGTCCAGGAGCCTGTTGAAGTTTCTTGGATCACTGGAGTTCAGTTCTGGTCTATTGATGCGACGATCAGCCCTGATTTTGTATTCGGGTTGATCTACGCGGAGCTGAAAGATAGCTTCGCGCTTTGTGTCGCGAGCCTGAAGAATAGCTCCGCGTTTTGCTACGCTAGACTCGCATTTTACGCTGGCTTGGCGTTTCTTCAGAAGTTTATCTTCTGGAATCTTAGCCCCACGTGGAAGAAAATTCTTGCACGCTGGTTTACTCTTGTGATTAACACAAGTCCCAACTTTGTGTCTAGAGCTATTTTTACGATTAACGACAATTTGCCAATCGTTTTCGCGATTTACGCGGAGCTGGGGAACCTCACATTTATCGCAAGTACTACTGGTTTCGTATTTATCACTAAGCTCAGTATCAGCCCCGCGTGGAGAATCACACGCTGGCTGTGAGGAAATTTATCCTCGCGTTTATTGTGAGTGTCAAAAATCTTGCGTTTCTCGCAAGTTGTACTGACTTTGCGTTTATCGCTAGGCCCAGTAATAGTCTCGCGTGGAGAATCAAACGCTGGTTTTAAGGAATTTTTATCCTCGCGTTTATTTCGAGTGTAAGTAATCTTGCGTTTATCGCAAGTACTACCGGCTTCACGTTTATCGCTAAGTCCAGTAGTAGCCTCGTGTGGATAATCACACGCTGGCTTTAAGGAGATTTTATCCTCGCGTTTATCGCGAGTGTTAGAAATTTTGCAATTAACGCAAATATTACTGGCTTCGCATTTCTCACTAAGCTCAGTAATAGCCTCGCGTGGAGAATCACACGCTGGCTTTTCCTTGCGATCAACGCAAGTTGCAACTTCGCGTTTAACGCGATAATGGCTGGTCTCGCTATTAATGTGAGTCAGTTTGCGAGGGGCCATAGCCTCGCGTTCTATGAAGTTAGCCTCGCGTTCGATGCGGGCTTTGAGGGCTTTTCGCCTCGCTCTCTGATTTCTATTTCGGAGTTGGGATCTGGTCAATCCAGTTCCCATGCTTTCTTCGGCAATAGAGAGGTCATCCTCTGCTAGGATTTTCTGCCCAAACACCGGCTCTATGGCCGCGGTCTTCAAGGATCTCCGTTCATCGGTGGATACCTTTTTACCCGTTGCTCGGGTATTGGAGCGCACGCGACGATAGTGTCGTGTTTCGTTCAGGTTACTTGATTCAGAGGAGAGGTATTCCTCGTATTTCTGCTGGTCAATTTCAACGACCAATATCTATGTCAGATCCGATCCTCTCGATGTCAGATTGCGCCACAATCTCTTCTCTAGTGAAAGAGACTTCTCCCACTGTGGTCGGCAGTTTGTTCGCAGCAGAAATTCCTTACCTTCCTTCCATTAAAATAACTTGATTTACAGCGAAAGTGAACAAAAGAAAAAGAGAACAAAGAGAGGATTTATATGTATATCGCTCTCTTTTACAATATGATGTGGGATCTGTGTGGCGATGGAATCTATCAAGTAGCTCCTCTGGACGATCTAACGTCGAACTCTTCTCTTGAAGATGGCGGCCGACTTTTGGATCTTTGCTTATCTGCTCTTCACGAATTCAAGATGCGTAACTTGAATTCTCCAAGATGCTCAAAAAATCTGATTCTCCGGAAAAGATCCTCTAAGGCTTGATCTATTATTGATTAATGATCCTCTCTAAAGTCTCCTCAAAGAGGGTATTCATAGACTTTAGTGGTTCTGAGAGTTTCCATAGGAATAGGAATAAAGATTTCCATAGGAATAGGAATAAAGATTTTTGTATTCAACAAGGATTCTAATCAAATATTTAATATTGATTTAAATCTCTTAATTTAGGATTTTGATTGGACTCAATTTGGGTATTGGATAAGCCCAAATCTCAATCACAATCAATTTGGAATTCTAATGAAATCTGCTCACGCGGAGTTAACGCGGAGCTAAATTCATCAGAATGCGGAGCTATGGATTAGCTCCGCATTTTGCTCAAACGCGAGGCTAAAATAGCCAAACGCGGAGCTAGCTCCGCGTTCTGTGTGGAAAATTCCTTTTTACTTAGAAATTTTCACTGCCAACATAAGTGTCTCCCCAACCTAATGTTATTTATAGTTATCAATATTGTGTCAAGTACTATACAATATATTTTCATTAAATATTTTATCATGATTTAGTTCGAGTTCAAATATAGCTCAAGTTTATTATAGTCAAGTAATATTTAAAAGTAGTTTTTATTTTAACATGCTATTGGAATTGCATTACTAATTCAGTATTTTTCAACTGCATATCATAATGACATACAATAAGATAAGAGCAAGAAAGATGGAGTTTTTTTATATAAGCACGTTCTTTAACTAAATAATTACTTTCATTTTAAATGCTTTACTGGATACCACTGTCACACAACATTACAGTCATTATTATCATCAATTAGCATTTCAATTATATTTATTTTGTCAATTTGTAACATATTCTTCATTCGAGTAAAATTTGTATGATAATCAAATTGCATATAAGACAATTTTAAGAAGGGATTTTTACATATCGGTCCCTTATATCTTTAAAAATTATACTTTACTCCTTGAAATCTTCATATTTTGATTTTAGTCCCCCCAAATTCTTTAAATTACTTCACTTTAGTTCCACTGAGTAACTTCCGTTAAGATTTTTGCCTGAATTTTCCGTTATATTCCTGAAAGTCCCTTTTCCTCCTCTCTTCCTCTTCTTATTGGGTTATCTTCTCTATTTTTCTCCTCTCTTTCTCTTCCCTCCCAGTTAATCTCTAATCTTCTTTCTTTTAACCAAGGAGAAAAAATTACTGAAAAATATATGAATCAATTTAACATGCCTTGAACAACTAAATTGTTAGAAAAAAAGAAAATAAACCACAAAAAGAAAGAAGAAAGATGAGAGATATAGGATTAGAAAAAGAAAAGAAAGAAGAGAGAGAGAAATTAACTGGGAGGGAAGAGAGAGATGAGAAAAATGGAGAGAGAACCCAATAAGAAGATGAACAGAGCAGGTAGAGTGACTTCTAGGGGTATTGTAACGCCCCAATTTTTCAACTACTTCCCAAAACGAGGGACGCTACTTAGAATTGGACTAGACAACCAAACAGTCACATAATCTTACAATAACTGTAACTACTATCACAATCAGATGAATAAATAACATGTCTAAAACTAAAAGGATTTCATTTATACAAAGAGTTAGCTATATAAGATGGCTCACTGTTCTGAATATGAACACAAAAGAGAAAAACAGTGTCCAAACAAAAGAAATATAAACAATTATATACAAAGGATCTCTAAAAGGTATTTCACTTGCCTACTGTCGCTCAGTCTGGTCAATGAAGTACGGGTCTTTAGTTGGGACTAGTTCTCTTTCTTTGCTTTCTAAACCTGGGTTCGAAACCCAGGGGAATAAGTAACACAAAAAAAATATATATGTACTAGCACAGTACTGGAAATAAAGTATGCATTTAAATCGTGATAGTATTAAATATGTCACGTGAATAATGAAAAATAGAATAAGAAAGACTATGCATGTCATTTGCAATAGCAAGTAAATATCTTGTAAAAATGTCAAGTCTGGGTCAAATCCTTATTAGCATTTGAAACCAAATGATGGATAAGATAGAGCGTAATATTTTGTATTGTACAAGTGCCCATGCATACCCGGGACCCGGCCTTAATATTCATTGCGTTGAACCATGACATGTCGCTAGGCACTACAATCAATTTTCAAATTGTATTACAGTAATGGACATACCACTTGGGGTATCAATCATCAAAGGATAATTCAGTAATCACCTAGGCCGCTGCAATAAAAGAATCCCGGCCCTAAACAATATGTTGGCCAATATGTTCCTATACAATATAGTTCTTATCCATCATGAAGTTTTTTCTAGTCCCCATGTCAATAATACACGATATACATGAATTAATGGTAATACGTGGCTTGTCAAGTCAAACTGTGTACATGTCCTTATCACGAGAAACAAGAATTCAGGAATCAAAATTAAATATCATGTATACACGTATCACAAAGATACTTCATGTCATGTAATCAAGATATAAGAAATTCATTATCATGTTCCCATGAATGGTCATGCTTATCGAGTATTAAGTATTTAAAAAAATTCACTTGAACATGTCATATACTGGATTGAAGTATATATATACCACGAATTACATGTCATGCATCACATAAACTGTACAATTCAAGCAAGAGTTATTTAATATACTATATCATTAACGATTATTACACGCTACGCATCATGTTATGCATCGTACAGTTTCTCTCATCTCCAGGTTCATAATACATTATGTACATGACTTATAAATATCACAACATGATTTATTTTATTTTATTTTATATTTGTTTGTTTATTTTATTTTCATTTTTAAGTGTTTTTCAATTCATGTTAACATGTTTGTATTTCTACAATTGCACATGAGTTGTAGATATATAAATGTTAGTGCACAATTGTATAAAAATATATTTTATCAAAATTGATTCAATAATCTGATTCAGTTCTCAATGTCAATCAATAGCCCAATTTGTGAATTAAATGCATCATATAATAGTACTGCATATTTATTTATTAAGTACACTGCATTTTCATTTACTATGGTCAACCAAACATTTTATTATACGGCTCACTGCATTTTATTTATTTAGGCCTACAGTATTATTATTCATAAAGCCCAATGTAGGCCACTGCATCAAACATTCTCTTTTCTCTCTTAAAAATTTATTTATTTATTATTACTTTTTTTTTCTTCTCTTTTATAAGCCCAAACATTTATAAGGCTCAAACATTTATTTATTTATTATTACTTATTTTTCTTCCCTTTTGTAAGCCCAAACATTTATAAGGCCCAAACATTTATTTATTTATTTATTTTTCTCAACATTTATTTATAAAGCCCACTGAAATATGAAGTCCACTGAATTTTATTTTTAGCCCAAGCCCATTAAAACCACGAATCACTATTTTGTTTTCTCTTTTTTTTGTTTTACTGGGCTAGGCCAAGCCCTATTCCCTTTTTTTAATCTTTTTCTATTTCTTTCTCTTCTCTCGGCCCAGCCCATGCACTCCCTCTTCCTTTCTTCTTCTTTCTTTTTCTCTCTTTCTTTTCTTCTTCTCTCTTATTCTCTCTTTTCTCTCTGTTTCTTTCTTTCTCCCTCTGTTGCATGCACAGTTTCAAACCTATGCAAAATCCTTTCAAATCCTTTCAAGCCATTCAATAATCTCTCTCTCAAGCCTATACAAAAATACTTGCATTGTGGAAATTTATTTTCCATACGTAAGCACCTTTTTTTAACAAAAATAAGCAAATATCACCATTTTTATATGTGTCAAATTTGACCCACTATTCTGATTCAGTTCTTAATATCAATCAATAAATCAAAATATGAACCAAGCTTTTTTGTAAAATAAATCATGTATACAAATATAAATTAAATAAAAAATAAATAAAGAAATGAACAAAAAATATAGCAGTGTTATTTGCATCGGCTTGATCCTGAATCCTCGTTTCGATTTATTTCTCTCCCCCCTTTTCTTTTTCTCCTGTTCTTCTATTCTTTCTCTTTTTTTTCCCTTTCGGTTCTGTTGGTGCAGGCAGAGAGAGTGAGAAGAGAGTAGAGAGTGATAGAAGAAATAATTAGAGGAGAGAGAATGAAAAGAGAGTGAGGAGAGTGAGTGGTTTATTTATTTATTTTTTTTCATTTTTATCTCCTCAACCTTCCCCCTCCATGCTAATTGGCTCTCTGAGAGGCCACCACCCTTTCATCAAGCCCAACCCTCCTCCAACCGACATTTAATAATTTAATTAATTATTTTTATTATTTATTAATAATTTAATTATTTCGGTTCCGTATAACGTTCTTCAAATACTACCAATTTAATATGGGTCATAGTGCTCAACGAGAGAAATGCTACAAAATTACCTATTTGTCATTTTAATGTCCAGAATAAATTAACTGAAATTTTGAAGTAATTAGAAAGATAATTTAAATATTATTAAATTAGTAATTTTGGAAGTATTTTTTTGGCCTCATAAGAAAAATCTCTAAAAATTCTAAATATTAGAAATCTAATTATCACGAAGACCGAATATCATTTAGGGTTGTGGATTTTAAGTTACATCCACCGAAGTTTATTTCGGTGTCCAAAATTGATTTCGGTAATCTTATTCGACACGATCAGACTCAAAAGAGAAACATAGGTAGCTCAAACATTGGGGTATTACATCCTACCTACCTAACAAAAGAATTTTGTCCTCGAAATTCAATCGGCGTACCTGATTATGATAAAGGTATGGGTACTTTTTCATGATATCTTTTTCCTAGTTCTCGAGTGGAACCTCTCAGTGATTATGCATCTCTCGAAATAAGAACTAATGGTATCACTTGATTTTTTAAGATATTCTCCCGTCGGTTAACAATCATTACAGGTCGTTTCTCATATTTTAGACCCGATCTCAAATCCACTTTTAATAGATCTACTACTTTGTACTTCCAGCTAAGCGCTTTCTCAATTATGATATATAGAATACATCATAAACGATTTCCGTTTTTTGATAGGAATGATAATGGATAAATAAAATTTTTATTTTATTCTTGAAATTTTATTTGGGTGAAAGAACACTAAAGCAAGATAGAGTTTAATTAAGAATAGCTGCTACTAATTTGGAGTGCCACGCCATCCTGATTAAGTAATGGAAAATATACAAGTGATAAATATTTTTGTAGAATTTATTTCCAAGGTTCTATTACATGTTGTAATCAACTCTACAAGTGAAAATAAATCTAAACTATTACAATACCGATGTAATAAGACTGTGAATGGTAGGGATACAAGATAAGAAATGAATTCAAGACTAGTTACAAAATTCAATCATTTACAACCATCTTATCAATCGACTACAACTGCTGGTGCTAGAGAATATATCTCTACAATTGCCTCACTGACTTAATAAGACTTGTGACGTATTAAAGGCTCAAGACATGAATCATATTATAATAGTATTCAGATGAAAGATACAATATGTCAAATGGGATTGACCAACAAAAATAATAAAATAAGATAATCATTTGTAAAGATAAGCCTAATTTGAGTAATATGATATAATGTAATATTCTGCCTTGATAAAATTTGTCTTCTTTTAATATAATTCATCATTAATTTCTTATCTACTTTTCAACCTGACTAAGTTTACAAAATCTTTAGCCTTTCAAGACCTCCTTATATCCTCTATACTCACTTTCACTCAATTTGTTCCTTATTTCCTAGTCCATTTGCCTATTTAATCTCACCAACTATACTTACTTTACCAAGTCTACTAATATCGATTATTGTAATTCCTCAATATTTATGTCTTAACTCTTCTCTCCCTCTCCTTTTTTTCTTTTTTCTCCAAAACGTGCATACTCAAGGCCATGTCCCCTATATTTTGTCTCTCCAATTATCAAAAAAATACAAGCATGACATTATTTTTCTCTTTTCTCAGGAAAGCTAAGGGTAAGATCTAAATTCAATTACTCTTCCATTCTGTATCAACACATGTCATAGTTCCTAACTTGAAACATCACTATAAACCTTCATGCTTTCATGGTTGTCCGAAAAATGGGTGATGCAGGTATTATTGTTAGCCTTCATTTTAACTCTTCAAATACATTGCCACACTCTTCTTCCAGAAATATTCCACTCATTTTCTAGTCTGTTTATTTAAAGTGATATAGTCTTGCAAGGTTCTATATAAACATTCAATATTATCCAGCCATTCCAGCAAATTCTGAATCTTCGATATGGATTTTGACACATGTCAATCTATCATGCTCATATCTCCTTAGGGTCGGCTAATACACCATTACCAAAAACTATGTGACCAGAAAAATAAATTTATCCAATCAAATTTCATATTTGTTCAGATTTCCAATAACTTTTGCTCTCTAAGAGTCTGTAAAACTATCTACAAATGCTCAGCATATTTTTATCTATTCTTAGAGTAAATTAATACATTTTCAATAAATACCACTACAAATTTATCTAGATATTGAACAAAATCATGATTCATCAAATTTATAAATACTGTTAGAGTATTAGCCACTAGAAACAGCATCACCAATTATTCATAGTGAGAATGTCTAGCTCTAAATGCAGTTTTTAAAATATTTTCTATTCAGACCTTAATTTGACAGAATCCCAAATGAAGATCTATCCTCAAGAATACTCTTGCTTCGCCTAGTTGATCAAATAAATTAGTTATTTTCGGTAATGAATATTTATTCTTAATTGTTACTGCATTCAAACTCATGTAATCCACACATAATCGTCAACTCCCATTCTTCTTTCCTGCTAATAATATTGGAGCAACCTAAGATGGTACACTAGGTCTCACAAAATCCAAGCTCAATAGTTTATTTACTTATCTTTTAATTTCTTCTAATTATGCAAATCACATTTGATGAGGTGACTTATAAACTGGCTTAGCTCCAGGGATAATATCAATAATAAATTCTATTGCTGGTAGTCCAAATATCTCCTCAAGAAATATATCTAAGAATTCTGATACTATTGTGATCATTTCATTTTTCTATATTCATTTTTTTCTACTTCCGTAATTTCTAAAACTCCTCCCTTTAGGGATACCTTAGATTCTACTTGATCTAAGGATTAATTTCCACCAATAAAATCTACTCTGGACAGTTATAAATATGAAATATTACTTTTCTTCTATTACAACTTATTACCGCATGACAATTTATACTTAGGATAATATCATATCCCTTTCCATCCATAATTAGTAAGTTGGCATAAAATTCTCTACCATTAATCATTAAGGGATATATTGGTCGAAGATTCGATCAATATTATTCCGTAATTGACAAAATAGAAATCAATAATAGAATTCCAAATATAGATATTTCAAACAAATATGATATATTAGGATAGGCACGATACTAGAGTAGATAGATATCTCAAACAAATAGGAAATAATAGGACAACATGATACTAGATTAGATGGATGTTAAAGAATAATGAACAATTATCAAGGATATGTTACAGACGTATTCTGATGTAGCAGTAGTCATATGGTCTTCCATCTAAATTTAGGCTCTGATACCACTCTGTAACGCCCGCGTTTTTCAGTTGCTTCCCAAAACGGGGGATGCTACTTAGAATTGGACTAGACAACCCAATAGTCACATAATCTTGCAATAACCGCAACTACTGTCACAATCAAATGAATAAATAGCACGTCTGAAACTGAAAGAATTTTATTTATACAAAAAGTTAGCTATATAAGATGGCTCACTATTCTGAATATAAACACAAAACAGAAAAACAGTGTCCAAATAAAAGAAATAAAAATAAATATATACAAAGAATCTCTAGAAGGTATTTCACTTGCCTACTATCGCTCAGTCTGGCCAATGAAGTACAGGCCTTTAGTTGGGGCAGGTTCTCCTTCTTTACTATCTAAACCTAGGTTCGAAACCCACGGGATTAAACCCAGCAAGTAATACAAAAAAAATATATATGTACTACCACAGTACTGGAGATAAAGTATGCAATTAAATCGTTATAGTGTTAAACATGCACGTGAATAATAAAAAATAGAATAAGAAAGACTGTGTATGTCATTTGTAATAGCAAGTAAATATCTTGTAAAAATATCAAGTTTAGGTCAAGTCTTTGTAAGCATTTGAAACTAAATGATGGATAAGATAACATGCAATTTTTTATATTGAACAAGTGTTCGTGCATACATGAGACCCGACCTCAATATTCATGGTGCTGAACCATGACATACTGCTAAGCACTACAATCAATTTCCGTACTATATTACAGTAATAGACATACCACTCGGGATATCAATTGGTGATCCAGTAATCACCTAGGCCGCTGCAGTAAAAGAATTCCGGCCCTAATCAATAAGTTGGCCAACAAGTTCCTTAGACAATACAGTTCTTATCTATCATGCAGTTTTTTCCAATCCCCGTGTCAATAATATATGATATACATAAATTAATGAGAACACGTGGCTTGTCGAGTCAAACTGTGCATATGTCCTTATCATGAGAAATAAGAATTCAGGAATCAAAATACAAGATCATGTACACACGTAGCACGAAGATACTTCATGTCATGTAATCAAGATACAAGAGACTCTTTATCATATTCCCATGAATGGTCATGCTCATCGAGTATTAAGTATTTAAAAAAATCATTTGAACATGTCATGTATTGGATTCAAGTGTATATATACCACGGATTACGTGTCATGTATCACATAAACTGTACCATTCATGCAAGAATCATATAATACACTATATCGTTACAGATTATCACATGCCACGCATCATATTATCCATCGTACAATTTCTCCCATCTTCAGGTTTATAATACATTATGTACATGACTTATAAATATCACAATATGATTTATTTTATTTTATATTTATTTGTTTATTTTATTTTTATTTTTATTTTGTAAGTATTTTTCAATTCATGTTAACATGCTTGTGTTTTCACGACTGCACATGAGTTGTAGCATTATAAATGTTAGTGCACAATTATATCATAATATATTTTGTCAAAATTTATTCAATAATCTGATTCAGTTCTCAATATCAATTAATAATCCAATTTGTGAATTAAGTACATCATGTAATAGTACTACATATTTATTTATTAAGTACACCGCATTTTCATTTACTAAAGCCCACCGTACATTTTATTTATAAGACCCACTGCATTTTATTTATTTAGGCCTACAACATTATTATTATTATTCATAAAGCCCACGTAGGCCCACTGCATCAAACATTCTTTTTCCTCTCTTAAATATTTATTTATTTATTATTACTTATTTTTTTTCTTCTCTTTTGTAAGCCCAAACATTTATAAGTCTCAAACATTTATTTATTTATTATTACTTATTTTTCTTCTCTTTTGTAAACCCAAATATTTATAAGGCTCAAATATTTATTTATTTATTTATTTTCTCTCAGCATTTAATTATAAAGCTCATTGAACTATGAAGCCCACTGAATTTTATTTTTGGTCCAAGCCTATTAAGCCCACGAATCACTATTTTGGTTTTTTTGGTCCAGGCCATATTCACCTTTTTTTTTTCTTCTTTTTATATGTGTCAAATTTGATCCACTATTCTGGTTTACTTCTCAATAATAATCTATAGATCAAAATGCGAACCAAGTATTTTTGTAAAATAAATCACGTATACAATTATAAATTAAATACAAATTAAATAAATAAATGAACAAAAAATATAGCAGTGTTACTTGCCTCGGCTTGATCCTGAATCCTTGATTCGATTTATTTCTCTCCCCCCTTTCTTTTTCTCATGTTCTTCTCTTCTTTCTCTTTTTTTTTCCTTTCGCTTCTGTTGGTGCAGGCAGAGAGAGTGAGAAGAGAGTAGGGAGTGATAGAAGAAATAATTAGAGGAGAGTGAATGAGAAGAGAGCGAGGAGAGCGAGTGGTTTATTTATTTTTTTTTCATTTTTATCTCCTCAACCTTCCCCCTCCATGCTGATTGGCTCTCTGAGAGGCCACTGCCCTTTCATCAGGCCCAACCCTCCTCCAATCGACATGTAATAATTTAATTAATTATTTTAATTATTTATTTAATAATTTAATTATTTCGGTTCCGTATAACATTCTCCAAATGCTACCAATTTACTGCAAGTCGTAGTGCTCACCGAGAGAAATACTACAAAATTACTCGTTTGTCATTTCGATGTTCAAAATAAATGAACCAAAATTTTAAAGTAATTAGAAAAATAATTTTTATATTATTAAATTAGTATTTTTGTAAGTATTTTTTGGCTTCGTAAGGAAAATCTCTAAAAATTCTAAATATTGGAAATCTAATTATCATTAAGACCGAATGTTATTTGAGATTGCAGATTTTAAGTTACATCCACTGAAATTTATTTCGGTATCCAAAATTAACTTCAGTAACCTTATTCGGCACAATCAGACTCAAAAGAGAAATACAGGTAGCTCGAATATTGGGGTATTATAAGTATAACAGGAAATTTGGGCCAAAAATTTAACGAAAGTTACCCATGGGGACTAAAGTGAAATAACTTAAACAATTTGGGGGACTAAAATTAAAATATGAAGATTTCATGGACTAAAATCTAATTTTTTAAGATTTAAGGGATTGATATGTAAAACCCCTATTAAGAAAAAAGAGATAAGCTATTTAAATAATTTTTATCGATATTAACAATAAGTTATATCATGACATAAATAAACAACTGTATAAAATTGAAATATAATTCAGTTATATCGAGTAGAAATGGTGTATAGAAAAGTGAGTTCGAGAAGGAACTCACTTTGCTCTGAAATTGTGTTCATCAAATAACTACGCATTCAAATTTCTGATCGAAACTAATAACTACATAAGAAATTATTACGATTATATTACAACAACAACAACAACAACTAAGCCTTTTATCCCAAGTATTTGGGGTAGGCTACATGAACCAAAAAAAGAATCACGCCGGATTGATCACTTTGATATTCCTTCTCCATTTATTTCTATCAAGTAATATCTCCTTATTTAAACATCTAGACTCCATATGTTTGCGTATCATCTCTATCAATATTTTCTTCGGTCTTCCTTTTGTTCTTTTAACTTGTCCTACGTCGATAAACTCCCATCTTCGAATCGGTGCACTTGTAGGCCTACGTTGCACATGACCAAAACATCATAAGCGATTTTTTCGTATCTTCTCATCGATGGAAGTTACACCTATCCTAGCACGAATATTTTCATTTCTCACTTTATCTCTCCTAATATTGTCGCACACCCAATGGAGCATGCGCATCACTGCTACACTTATCTTCTATTTATGACGTTTCTTTATAGCCCAACATTCCGTGCCATGTAATAAAGCTGGCCTAATAGCAGTCGTATAAAATTTTCCTTTCAATCTTAACGGAATGTTACGGTGGCATAAAACTCCCGTTGCCCTCCTCCATTTCAACCAGCCACTTGTATCCTATGGTTAACATCATTATCGATCTCTCCATTATTCTGAATAATAGAACCCAAATATGAAAACTGACTGCTCATTTGTATCTCTTGACGATCCAGTTTTACAGCATTATAGTTTATGGTCCGTCGTTTACTAAATTTACACTCCATATGCTCTGTTTTAGAGCTACTCAATCTAAAATCTCTAGATTCTAATGTATATCTCCATAACCCTAACTTGGATTTACCCCTACTCTTGTCTCATCAACTAAAACAATATCATCAGTAAATAGCATACACCAAGATATCTCACTCTGAATGGTTTTAGTAAGCTCATCCATTACTATAGTAAATAAGAATGAGCTCAATGCAGATCCTTAATGCAATCCAATTGTGATTGAAAAATCACTTGTTAAACCATCATATATTTTGACATTAGCCACTACTCAATCATACATGTCCTTAATTATGTCGATATACTTAATGGGAACTCTTTTCTTCATCAGTGTCCACCAAAGTATCTCTCATGGAACCTTATCATAGGCTTTCTCTAAGTCAATAAATACCATATGCAAATCTCTATTTTTCTCTCAGAATCGCTCTATAAGTTGACGAAGTAAATGAATAGCTTATGTCGTCGATCATCCCGGCATAAATCCAAACTGGTTCTCCGATATTTTAATAGTTTGTGACAATTTATATTCAATTACCCTTTTTCCAAAGCTTCATAGTGTGACACCTGAGTTTTATTCTCCGATAGTTAGAACAACTCTGAATGTCACCCTTATTCTTATATAGAGGTACTAGGGTACTCTTCCTCTATTCATTTGGCATTTTTTAGTTTGCCAAATCTTGTTAAAAAGATCTGTTAGCCACCTCACACTAATCCCTCCTAAAGTATCTCCATACCTATATAGGAATCTCATCTGGACCAACAGTTTTTCTTGATTTCATCCTCTTCAAAGCCTCTTTTACTTCAGACTCTTTAATTCTGCGTATAAAACTATGATTCATATCCTCATATTGAATAGTAAGATCTCCCAAATCTTGAGTAAAATTACCATTATATAATCTATCAAAATAATTTTTCCATCTTTCTTTAATCTCTTCGTCTCGAAGTAGAACCGTCTGATCCTTATTTTTAATACACTTTGCAGTACATAAGTCTTTAAACCTTCTCTCTCTTATTCGAGCATTCTATATATATCTTTTTCTTCCTCTTTATTATCCAACTTCTCGTACACTTGTTTATATAATTTAGTTTTTGTATTCTAAACAGCTTTCTTAGCCTCCTTTTTTGCTAGTTTATACTTTTCAAAACTTATTCCATTATTATTATTATTATTATTATTATTATTCAAACTCTATAAAGGTCTCGCTTGATCTTAATAATATTTCTTACCTCTTCATTCCACCATGATGTATCCTTACATGGTGGAGCACCGCCCCTCAACTCACCAAATATATGTTTAGCTATCTTTTTGATGCAGCTAGCCATTCTGTTTCATGTTACATTAGGATTATCATGGTCTCTCCAATCTGCTTCTTGTACTACTCTATCTACAAAAACTTTTTGATTACCTTCTAATCACCGCCACTTAATTTTAGTATCTAACTTACACTTAATCTTTCTAAGTTTCTGTCTAATCTGAATATCTTAAACTAAGAATCTATGTTGGGTAACTACACTCTCACTTGGCACTAACTTACAATTGATACAACTAGCTCTATCTACTCTCCTAATTAAAAAGAAATTTATTTGGCTTGCATTCGATCCACTTTTAAAAGTAACTAAGTGAGAAACTCTCTTTTTAAACTAAGTATTCGCTAAAATTAAATCATAAGACAAAGCAAAATCTAGAATTGAGTTACTTGCTTAATTTTTTTCTCCAAAACCAAATCCTCCATGTACACTATCAAACCTATTACGACTAGTTCCTACATGCCCATTGAGATCACCACTAATAAATAATTTTTCTCTAGCGGATATTCCTTATACTATCTCATCTAGATCCTCCCAAAATTGATGTTTACTGAATTCATCAAGTCCTACTTGTGATGCATAGGTGCTAATGATATTAAAAATCTCTCTATCTAAAATAAGTTTAACTAATAAAATTCTATTATCCTTCCTCCTAATCTTCACTACATCTCCAAGTAATTGCTTATCTATGATCACACCTACCCCATTACGATTTCTATCTGTACCCGTATACCAAAGTTTATAACCCTATGGTTCTATGACTTTAGCTTTCTCATCTACCCACTTAGTCTCCTGCACGCACAAAATATTAACCCTCGTTCTAATCATAATATCAACTAACTCTGCTAATTTACCTGTAAGGGAATCTATATTTCATGATGCCAACCGAAATTTATATTTATGAGCTAACTTCTTTACCCCCACCTGCTCATTAATATGTGGCAACTCTCTTATATTTGACACCACATCCGGACACCGACATGGCACGTCGCTTCTAGGCGACGACCTGGCAACCCTCACATATTTTTCACTACATCTGGGTTTCGATGTAGCGCGTCCTCAGTAGGAAACGCCCCAACGAATTCATATATTAGCTGATGTCATAATATGTGACAATATTTTACGTTGGCTGTCACTAGCCTACCACAACCCTCCTCCTTTATCCTAGCTTGGGACAGGCAGTGCATAGCATAGGCGAAGTTATTACGATTATATTAAAACAACTAAATTTGAACTTATGTAATTTTAGGAAATTTTCTTGAATTAAAGGCATGTAAAAAATTCCCTTTAGTTATGGAAGGGTAACATGTTTAAAACAAATTAATTAATAGGATAGTCATCTTATTGAGTCCAAAAGATGACTTGGTATTGATCTTAATTTGGTAAATATGGGTATGGGTGTGAGAACTAACTACGTCTCATAAAGTGAAACCTAATAAGGAAATAGGAAGATATTACTATTAAGCTCAACTAGAAAAACTCATTACAAAAAGTTAGGGGATGATAAGGAGGGATGGTATTTTGATAGGATAATTATGATCCGACGTCAGTTTGTTGTAAATATGGCGATGGTCAGTAGAAGCTATTTGTGGGGTGGCTTACACAATGAAAGCGCACCCAGTAGCAGAAGATGCTTGCGAGGTGGCTCCTCAAGTGGTTGACGGCAATCCAGCGGTCAGCAATGCTTTGGGAAGTAGATGACGCTTCGTGGATGATGGATTATTGCGGGCATCTTCGATAGTTGCCAGCGGTGATTGGCGGATAGAAAAAGAAGAGTGGAGATAATTTGATTTGCATGAAGAAAACTAAGATGAATGAAGGGATTTAAATAAGATTTAGGATGAGAGTTTCATGAGAGGGTTTAATGGAATTAACTAGGGTTTTTGGAGGAATTTTTAAAGTCAAGGGCAAATAAATAAGATTGACTATGAAGCTTTTAAAGATATATATTTGAAATAATTTAAATGGGCAATAAATGGGATAAATTTATAAAGATTTTAAAAATATCTAAAATAATTCAAATAGCTCATAATTATATGGGAGGCTTTTAGACAAGTTTTAAAGTTATTCAAATGGGCCAAAATGGTTCATTAATATATTTGACCAATGAGAAATTTTAGGAATTAAATGATGGAGTGAAAAGAATAAGGAGGTGGAAATGGAAGGTTCAAATAGAAATTATTCAAATTTCAAATTAAAAGTTTATATATGTGGCAAAAGCTCATGCACAGTGTAACACCCACTTTTTCACATCATATTTTCAAATTTTACATTTTATTAAAAATAATATTTTATTTTAAAAGCATATTTTGATCATATAACACCCACTATACACCCAAATCACGTTATCTAATCAAGTAATCGTGTTAAGAAAATTAGTAGGATTAATTTATTCTTAATATAAGAATCCATTTGGTTTTCTTTAACCAATTGTATTCTAATTTGACTAGATATTAAAATAAATAGAAATCCAATCCAAATCGTAGTTAAGGTAGTAAAATAGACTAGCCTAATTAATTTAGAATTCAACTCTCATCCAATTAATTGGATGTAATTTAATTTGGTTCCTATAGCTATTAGGATTTGGATTCAAATTTATTTCCTATATCTTTTAGGATTCATATTAAAATTTGATTTCCATATCTTTTAGGATTCCTATTTAAATTTGGATTCACAACTTTTCGGATTCCATATTTAATTAGGATAGTGAATTCGATTAGAATTTATATTAGACTTTCCTATTATGAGTATGAATAGAACTCTTAATTCCCTACAAATAGACCCCTCAAGCCCACTTTTCCTAAACAAATAAAAAGAGAAGTAAGAGAGCAAAATATGGGAGATAAGAAGAGAAATAGAGAAAGAAAGATAATAGGGTTCAACTAAGGAGAGTTTTTGAGAACCTTGGAGATTTTCTTGCTTAGGCCAAAGACTTCATCCGAAATCAAAGTGAGTCCTTTGACTCACTATAAGCATTCTAATGATTATATTTTATTTTAACGTGAGTTTTATAACTCACTATAAATATGCTATTGATTATATTTTATCTTAAAGTGAGCCCTTTGACTCACTATAAATATGCTAATGATTATATTTTATTTTAACGTGAGTTTTATAACTCACTATAAACATGCTACTGATTATATTTTATCTTAAAGTGGGTCCTTTGACTCACTATAAATATGCTAATGATTATATTTTATTTTAATATGAGTTTTATAACTCACTATAACATGCTACTGTTTATATTTTATTTTAAAGTGAGTCCAACTCACTCAAAGACATACTATTAATTATACTTTATTTTTTATGTTCTCTGTTTTATTTTATTAAATATTTAATTATATACATGGAAACTAAATGAATACCGAACAAGAATGATAAGATATGATTGCATAATATGTGACAGTGATAGAATATTAATCACTAAACTGTTACATTATTTCTTAAAATTACTACTACTATTACTGAATACTAAATTTTATTAATGATCATAAATCATATAATGAACTGAATTTACTGAACTGAATAACTGACACTGAAATTGATATGAAATGGATATACACTAGGTTTATGGAGGAAATTGAGGATCCATATGATTTGAGGGCTGAACGTAACTGCACCACTGTTTTCCATATTTTGGAGGATCGGGATAGGCTCTGATCAAAACTACCACTGTTTTCCTTTTGGGAGGATCGGGATAGGCTCCGATCAACTTACTGTTCCGTTTTTTCGGGGGTACACGGAGATACGTTCAAACCAGTCAAGTTCATATTTTCTTAAATTTCTAAATACCGTAATTAAAAGATATTAACTGAAAGATTAATGATAAACCACCATATGTTAAGATTTGATATTTCTTACTTATTTTAATTGTACTGACTTTTTTTGTATTGCCAACATATTTTCGTTTCATATATTTTTGGATCGTTTTACTGACGATCTTGGTTAGTATGACCAGACGCAGATTATTGTGTACAAGTAGACCCGCCAGAGATAGTAGGACTCAATTTATTTTTAGGAACCGGTAGAGCTATAAAATTGACGGCCTTTCTAGTTTATTATTTTTTATTAAAGTTTATGTATTAAACAAAAATATTATTGTAATTAAAGAAATTATTTCTTATTTGTTGCCCATATTTCCGCTATATTGTGACTGTAATGTTTACTAAGACTTGTCGAGTTATCATTCGACGCTGAACGTTTCCAACTTTCCATACTACGGAAAGTGGGGCGTTACAAATAGTAGCAGAGCTCAAGTTCTTAAAATTTGTTCAAGTGATTTGAACATATTTAGATATCATTACAGTCAACAAGCTCGAAATCGGTTTAATTTTGTTAGACCGTTTTGGGTTAAATACAACTATATATATAAATATGATTTTTCTATATAAATTATTTACTTTATTATTATTATTATCAAAATAATGTTATTTTGCCCCATAATGTCTTAAATGTTAAATTGAATATAAGTACAAGGTGTAGGGATATCCTTTCTAGTTAAATATTTAGAATTGATCAAATAGTAGTTTCAAGAAAAAGGTGTTAAGGAGTAATTCCTATACCTATTGAGTAAAGTATAGTCTACTTTTCCATCCTATAGTTCTTAAGAAATTTCGAGGACAAAATTTAAACTTAAGGGGGGTAGAGTGTAACAACCACTTTTTTTCACGTCATATTTTCAAATTTTACATTTTATTAAAAATAATATTTTATTTTAAAAATATATTTTGGTCATATAACACCCACCATACACCCAAATCAAATTATCTAATCAAGTAATCGTGTTAAAAAAAACTAGTAGGATTAATTTATTCTTAAGATAAGAATCTATTTGGTTTTCTTTAACCAATTGTATTCTAATTTGACTAGATATTAAATATAAATAGAAACCCAATCCAAATCCTAGTTAAGGTAGTAAAATAGACTAGCATAATTAATCTAGGATTCAACTCTCATCCAATTAATTGGATGTAATTTAATTTGGTTCCTATACCTATTAGGATTTGGATTCAAATTTGTTTCCTATATCTTTTAGGATTCCTATTAAAATTTGATTTCCATATCTTTTAGGATTCCTATTTAAATTTGGGTTCACAACTTTTGAGATTCTATTTTTAATTAGGATAGTGAATCCGATTAGAATTCATATTAGACTTTCTTATTATGAGTAGAAATAGAACTCTTAATTCCCTATAAATAGGCTCCTCAAGCCCACTTTTCCAAACAAAAAAAAAAGTAAGAGAACAAAATATGGGAGATAAGAAGAAAAATAGAGAAAGAAAGATAATAGAGTTCAACCAAGGAGAGTTTTTGAGAACCTTGGAGATTTCCTCACTTAGGCCAAATACTTCATCCGAAATCAAGGTGAGTCCTTTGACTCACTATAAACATGCTATTGATTATATTTTATTTTAACGTGAGTTTTATAACTCACTATAAACATGCTATTGATTATATTTTAACTTAAAGTTAGTCCTTTGACTCACTAAAACATACTAATGATTATATTTTATTTTAATGTGAGTTTTATAACTCACTATAAATATGCTACTGATTATATTTTATCTTAAAGTGAGTTCTTTGACTCACTATAAACATGCTAATGATTATATTTTATTTTAATATGAGTTTTATAACTCACTATAACATGCTACTACTTATATTTTATTTTAAAGTGAGTCTAACTCACTCAAAAACATGCTATTAATTATACTTTATTTTCTATGTTCTTTGTTTTATTTTTATTAAAGAATTAATTATATACATAGAAACTTAATGAATATCGAAGAAGACATGATAAGATATGATTGCTAAAATATGTGACAGGTGATAGAATATTAATTACTGAACTGTTACATTATTTCTTAACGTTACTACTACTGTTACTGAATACTAAATTTTATTAATGATCATAAATCCATATAATGAACTGAATTTACTGAAATGAATAACTGACACTGAAATTGATATGAAATTGACATACACTAGGTTTATGGTGGAAATTGAGGATCCATATGATTTGTTGGCTGAACGTAACTGTGCCACTATTTTTCATTTTGGGAGGATCGGATAGGCTGCGATCAAAACTGCCACTGTTTTCCTTTTTGGAGATCAGGATAGGATCCCATCAACTTACTGTTCCATTTTTCCGGGGGTATACGGGGATGCGTTTAGACCAGTCAAGTTCATATTTTTCTAAATTTTAAAATACCATAATTAAAAGATATTAACTAAAAGATTAATGATAAACCACATATATGTTAAGATTTGATATTTCTTAATTATTTTAATTGTACTGACTTTTTTTTGTATTGCCGACATATTTTCATTTCATATGTTTCTATTATATATTTTTGGATCGCTTTACTGACGATTCTGGTTATGTATGGCCAGACACAGATTATTACGTACAGGTAGACCCACCAGAGAGAGTAGGACTCCCTATATTTTTAGGAACAGGTAGAGCTATAAGATTGACGGCCTTTCTAGTTTATTATTTTTTTAATTAAAGTTTATGTAAGAAGAAAAAATATTATTGTAATTAAAAAAATTATTTCTTATTTGTTGCCCATATTTCTATTGTATATTGACTATAATATTTACTGAGGCTTGTCGAGTTATTATTTGATACCGAATATTTCCAGCTTTCCACACTACAGAAAGTGGGGCATTACACACAGGATCCAAACCAATTCAAATTTTGAACTGATTTGAAAACCTAAGCACTAATACCATCTGTAATGACCTACTACCTAGAATATTGGATAACTGAGTCGTTCGGTAATGCATTCATGAACATACGTTAAGTTTCGGTACAATATCAATTATTACTGTAGTAAATACACAATAATATTTTAAATAAAATAAAACTTTTATTCAAAGACAAGTTTGGATTATAATGGATAATGTTGGAAATAAAGATAGAAAAATAAATAAGGTCAAAGATAACATTTTAAAAGTAGAAGCAACCTAAGATAATAAATACATGACTGAAAAGGAAATATGGTCCAAGTACTAACTTATGTTGGCTTCAACTACTCCACCAATTTTTCAGTTTGCTACATCATATCTATCTCAAAATATAAGTATGTACATCCATGACGCAGCGAGTTAGCGTAGAAAAGGATCGAAAATAATCAACGATTATTCTCAGAAAAGATAGACAAAGTTTCACCTCTGAAACTCACATCAACGATTATTCTCAGAAAAGATAGACTAAGTTTCACCTCTGAAACTCACAATTGTAGAGAAATATATAAATTTTATAAAATTTGATCATCTCTCAACAATGAGAAACAACCATATTTATAGACCCAAACATGAAACCCTAATCCAACTTAAAGACGGAAACCCTAATCCAACTTAAAGACGGAAATCCTAATCCAACTAAAAAAACAGAAATAAAAATAATAAAATTTGCCTACAACTAGTTTGTTTCTAAACTGGGCCGTCATCATTAGTTTTTAAACTGGACTGTCATCACTTTCCTTTATTTTGTTTTTGTTTTTTGAATCGGCTCATAAACGCATCCGCGATCCGTTCTACATCATTCTCTCCCACCTGAGAAAAACTCGACCTCGAGTTTTCCGGATATAGCGGTTCATCATCTGGATAGAATGGATAAATATCCGCCACATTAAATGTCTTGGATATTCCCATACTATTAGGCAACCCAACAACATAGGCATAATCATTAATTTTCTTCTCAATTGGATATGGCCCATATTTCTTGGACTGCAACTTGCTATACTTGCCAACTGAAAATCTTTCTCTGCGGAGGAACATCATCACTTGATCCCCTACTACAAAAATCTGACCTCTGCGATGCCTATCTGCTGCCTTTTTATACTTTGCATTAGACTGCTCAATTTTCTGCTTGATTTCTTCTGTAACAGATTGCCACTGCTCCGCCATATGCTTCGCTGCAATGCTATTATCTGTTTCTTTAGGCAGCTGAATCAAGTCCAGTGCATGTTGAGGCATTTTAGTGTAGACAACTGAAAAAGGTGAATTTCCGGTTGTCCTATGAATAGCACTGTTGTATGCAAATTCTGCCTGCGCCAATGCAACATCCCACTGCTTTGGTTTGTCTCTGTAAATGCTGCGAATCAAATTTCCCAAAGTCCTATTCGTGGCTTCAGTTTGACCGTCTGTCTGAGGATGGGCAGTACTGCTGTAATTTAAAGAAGAATCCAACATATGCCAAAGAGTTCGCCAAAAATGACTAAGGAACTTACTGTCACGATCAGATATAATTGACTTTGGGACCCCATGCAAACGCACAACTTCTTTAAAGAACAACTTGGCTATGCTTTGAGCATCTGCAACTTTTCTGCAAGGAATAAAGTGCGTCATCTTTGAAAATCTGTCAACAACAACAAAAACAGAATCGACTCCCCGCTGAGTACGAGGTAGTCCAAGCACAAAATCCATGGACAAATCCTCCCAAATATTGTCAGGAACAGGCAAAGGTATATAGAATCTAGTATTTTGTGATTGACCCTTTGCTGTCTGACATACATATCATCTTTGCACCAGTCTTCCCACATCTCTACGCAAATAAGGCCAATAAAATCGCTCACTAACAGCAGCAATAGTCTTGTCTCTACCCAAATGACCAGCTAGACCACCACCATGCAAATCACGAATGACTTTCTCCCTTAAAGAAGACTGAGGAATACAAAACTGATTGCCTCTCATTAAGAACCCATCATGAATGTGAAAATCTGCACAAGGCTGTTTACTACTATATTTTTCCCAAATCTCTTTAAAATCTTCATCCGCCTCATATAACTCTTTCAAGTGCTCGAACCCTACAATCTCATTACTTAATGTCACTAAAAAAGTAGCTCTCCTACTTAATACATCAGCTACCTTATTTTGCACACCCGCCTTATGCCTCAATTTAAATGGGAATTTCTATAAAAACTGAATCCATCTTGCATGCATATCTTTGCTAATTCTGGTCTGGTTATTTAAATGTTTCAAAGCATCACAATCTGAATACAAAACAAATTCTCTACCAATCAAATAATGCTCCCATGTTCATAAGGCTCGCACAACAGAATAGAACTTCTTATCATAAGTGCTCCAATTTCGTCTAGCTTCACATAATTTCTCACTAAAGAATGCAACAGGCCTCTTTTCTTGGGATAAAACTGCTCCAATCCCTACCCCACTCGCATCACAATCTACTTCAAACAATTTATCAAAATCTGGTAATGCTAAAACTGGGGCAAAACACAACTTTTCCTTCAACACTGCAAAGCTCAACTCCGTTTCATCATACCATTGAAATTTTCCTTTCTTTAAACACTCAGTAAGAGGAGCTGCTACAGTACTGAAATGTCGAATAAATCTTCTATAAAAACTAGCCAACCCAAGAAAACTCCTCAAGTCCGTCACCGTTTTAGGGGCTGGCCACTCCTTAATTGCCTTGACCTTTTCCTCATCAACTTGAATACCTTCATCACTAACTACAAAGCCAAGAAATAACAATTTCCTGACCATAAAACTGCAATTTTTTAAATTCATATATAATTTATTTTCTTGCAAAACAGTAAGCACTTCCCTCAAATGCACAAAATGCTCTTTATCTGATCTACTATAAATCAGAATATCATCGAAATAAACCACAACAAATCTGCCAATAAAAGGTTTTAGTACCTGGTTCATGATTCGCATAAAAGTACTAGGAGCATTTGACAACCCGAATGGCATAACTAGCCACTCATAAAGTCCCTCCATTGTCTTGAAGGCTGTCTTCCACTCATCACCAGGCCTAATTCGAATCTGATGATACCCGCTTCGCAAATCAATTTTGCTGAACACTTGTGCTCCACTCAATCCATCTAGCATGTCTTCCAACCGAGGAATAGGAAACTTGTACCCAATTGTAATTTTATTAATCGCCCTACTGTCAACACACATCCTCCAACTTCCATCTTTCTTAGGTGTCAATAATGCACGAACAGCACATGAGCTCATGCTCTCCCTAATATATCCCTTCTGCAACAACTCCTGTATTTTTTCTTGCAAAATTTCACTCTCTTTCGGACTCATTCTATAATGTGGCAGATTCGGCAAACTAGCTCCAGGAATCAAATCAATATGGTGCTGGATATCCCTCATAAGAGGTAAACCATCAGGTAATTCTTCTGGTATAATTTCCTTAAACTCCTCTAACAAAGGTTTCACCTTTTCTGCCATCTCCTCTTCATCTGCTCATCACCAACTATTGTAATTTGCTTTACAATTAAAGCATGCACAATCTGTGACTCTCTAACTGCATCCTGCATTTCCTGTTCAGTCTGTGTAATAGTTAGGAAAGATCGTCCCTCCACTTTAGAAGCTTTAGGACGGTTGCTTGCCTTTAGAGTAATGTAAACTTCAACCCATCTTTCTCTAAACTATACATATTATCTTTACCAGCATGCTGTGCATTCATATCAAATTGCCCAGGTCTACCAAATAAAAGATGACATGCATCCATATCTACAATATCACAATATACTTCACCCCTATATTTACCAATGGAGAAAGGTACCTTACAACGCTCCTTCACCTGAATTTTCTCTGCTGTTTTAATCCATCTAATAGAATACGGATGAGGATGCTTTTCTACAGATAAATGCAATGCCTCCACAGCCTCTCTACTAATGATATTCTCACAACTGCAGCTATCAATGATTAAACCAAACACACGACCATTAATAGTACATCTAGTGCGAAACAACTGATGTCTTTGAGTGTTGTCCTCTTGCTTAGGCGTTAGCATCAATTTTCTGATCACATAAGCCTGCTCATCACTCTCATCATACTCCTCATATGTATCATCATCCCCATCAGGTTCACAACAGACTTCATTATCGTCCCTTTCAACCATATTAACTGGTTTTCTGTTAGGACATTCATTAGATCTGTGACCAGGCTGGTTACATCTGAAACACTTCCCAATGATAGGTTTCGCATAAGGATTGGCTGATTTCTGACCCTCTTTAGTTACTTTCTTTCCAGCCTCCTTATCATCTTTCCGCTCGTTATGACTCTGCAACTCCTGGACAGATTTAGTTCTGTCTGCAGAACTCTTCTGAAAATTATCATTCCCGTATGTACGCCTGTTAGAATCAAACCTGCCTCCACCCTTCTCTTGCATCATCAGTTCAGCTTTAACAGCCATGTTCTTGGCTTCATTTAAATTTCGCAATACTTGAACCCCAATTTTGTCTCTAATCTGAGGTTTCAATCCATCTAAATACCATGCCACCTGCTGTCCTTCACTCTCTCGCAAATCATTCCTTTCAGCCAACCTCATAAATTCTGCAGTATACTCATGGACAGTTTTCTGGCCCTGGTGACATCTTTGGTACTGCTGGAACAAAATCTGCTCATAATCCGGTGGCAGAAATTCTCTCTGTAGAAACTGTTTCATTCTGTACCAGGTTCTGACAGGCTGCTTTCCTTCCCGATACCTCCTATTCTGCAACCTCTCCCACCATGCAGAAGCTCCTCCCTTTAATCTGCAGGCTACCAGTTTCACCCTTTTCTCCTGTGGAATTTCCATATACTCAAAGAATCGATCAATTTCAGCAATCCAATCAATAAAATCTTCAATATTCAAGTTCCCCTTAAAATTAGGAATATCCACTTTTAATTTAAAATCACCATTATCACCATAACCGAAATCAAAATTATTAAACCTACCATTGCCGCCACCTCTTCCTTGTCTGGTATGTCTGTTTCGATCTTCATTCAACACCAAATCTTCTTCGTCATATGATTCATCATAGGCTGGTTGCCCACGATTGTTAACAGGCTTGCCTTGAGCATTCCTTTCTCTTGGTCGCAACCTACCACCATTGTCGTTTCTGTTGTCATCGTTTCCCAGGGCATCAAATTTGTCGATCAAATCTTCAAAGCGTCGTTCCATACGCCGGAATCTCTGATCAAAATTCTGCTCCAAGGTTCTGACTGCCGCTTCTTGAGCCTCTATTCTGGTTTGCAAGGCTTCCACATCCTGAACAACGTTCTAGACATGACCGCTTCCTAAACTGGCCATTGTAGTCTGAACTGTAACCGCTCTGATACCACCTAACGCAGCGAGTTAGCGTAGAAGGATCGAAAATAATCAACGATTATTCTCAAAAAAGATAGACAAAGTTTCACCTCTGAAACTCACAATTGTAGAGAAATATATAAATTTTATAAAATTTGATCATCTCTCAACAATGAAAAACAACCATATTTATAGACCCAAACATGAAACCCTAATCCAATTTAAAGACGGAAACCCTAATCCAACTTAAAGACGGAAATCCTAATCCAACTAAAAAAAACAGAAATAAAAATAATAAAATTTGCCTACAACTAGTTTGTTTCTAAACTGGGCCGTCATCATTAGTTTTTAAACTGGGCCGTCATCACTTTCCTTTATTTTGTTTTTGTTTTTCGAATCGGCTCATAAACGCATCCGCGACCCGTTCTACATCAATCCATATGATCAGATCACGACCAAATATAAAAATAATAGCAATATTAAAAGATAAAGAATAAAAGCAACTGAAATAAACATGAATAGTAAGTATGAATATAGATATAAAAAATGAATTATTTTATTAACTAATTTTTTGATGATGTTTATTATAATGACAATTATGCTCTAGTAAACAAGTCAAGTGTTTTAATCTAAGATGGCGTACATTATTGGAGAATATAACCAATGCTCTATATCTGTATTTTGAATATCTCCCGTACAGACCAGAAAAAAAGTGACATAATTGTCTGGAGCTAACCCAGACCTACACAATGGCAACATAAATATTTTAATGTGATCTAATAAATCATCACACACCCATAATGTGCACCAAATCAGTTGTACAATTCAAAGTATAGCTGCAACACAACATTCACATCAATAAGTGTATCCCCCAACATAATATTGCTTACAATTATCAAGATCGTGTCAAGTATATTACAATATGTTTCCATTAAATATCTTATCATGATTTAGTTCAAGTTCAAATGTAGTTCAAATTAATTATAATTGAGTAATATTTGGAAGTAGTTTTCATTTTAATATGTTATTGGAATTGCATTACTTACTCAGGAATTTTATGACTGCATATTATAATGATATAGGGTCAGCTAAGAGAAAGAAAGTGGGAGATTTTCTATGCAAGCATATTTCTTAATTAAATAACCATTTTCAATTGAATCTCTTTCCTAGACACTATTGTCATACGATTACAGTCATTATCACCATCAATTATCATTTCAATTATATTTTTTAGTCAATTTATAACATATTCACCATTTGAGTATAATTTGTTTGATAATCAATTTGCATATAAGACAATTTTTAGAGATAAGATATAAACTATATAAAAATTTCTTGTTAATGTAAACAATAAGTTATATCATGACATAAATAAACAACTGTATAAAACTGAAACATACTTCATCACATAGAATAGGAATGGTGCATGGAAATGTGAGTTCAAGAAAGAACTCATCTTGGCCGGAAATTGCATTCGTCAAATAACTTCATATTCAAGTTTCGGATCGAAATTAATATCTACATAAGAAATCATTACGATAACATTAAAATAACTAAATCTTAATTTTTGTAACTTTAGAAAAAAATTCTTGAATTAAAGGAGGTTAAAATACACTTTTAGTTACAGAAGGCCAACATGGTTGAAACAAGTTAATTAATAGGATAGTCATTTTATTGGGTCCATAAATTAATTTGGGTTAGATCGCAATTAGGTTATTATTATTTTCGGGAGAAACAGGGTTGGATCTTTCCATTGCCATTGATAGAGAAAAATTTACAGATTATCAAAAATTTCTCTTTTTTGAATCACAATGAAAAGAAAATAAAAACAGACAGCGAGGACTTATAGATCGTCGCTCTCTTTTTACAGAAGATGTGGGATTCAAGACAGCTATGGGGATTGGTCATTTCCCCGTTAACGATCTGACGTCGATAGTTTGGAGGCGGCGATGGAGAATTCTTTAGCGTCTCTTCTAATTCTTGGAGGAAGCTCGAACGAGAAAGATCTGGCCGAAATTCTTTTCTTTTTTGGTTGCAAGGCTTTGAGGCTCTCGCGCATAGATCGATTTGCCAAATGTCCTTTCTGAGTTCTCATGGAGGGTATTCATAGGCCTCCGGTTATTGAAGAGATTTCCTTGTAGATAAAAATAAGATCCGGTTTCCTTTAAGATAGAATCGAAATCTCTTTGTGATCTCGATGAGATATGCGAATCTTTTCTTGATTTGATTTTCTTCAGATTCATTAAATCGGGTCCTGTTTCTGCACCCAAAATCAATTAAGTTCAAATTAGAATTTAATTAGAATTTATAGGATTATTAAACTCTAATGAGATTAATTTAGAATTTTTCATCTAAAAATTAATTTGAGTTTGATTAAAAATTGTAGAATTATCCAAACTCCAATATAATTTATTTTAATGTTTTTCATCCAAAATCACTTTGATTCTAATTAAAATTTGGATAGCATTAGAAATTGCAAAATACTTTGAGATTGGATAAAAATATATTGCGTGCATGAAGTCGGGAGTTTATTGTGCAAAATCGGGCGACCGAACGGGGCGAGCGAGCGAGCAACCGAACATGGCCGATGAAATTGAGAGAGATTTAATTAATTTTTTATTTTTACTCATTGAGCACCCCTTTAATTTTTGCTCACTATGCACACGGGGAGCCTGCATTCACGCGAGGCTGGGAGCCTTGCGTGAGTGCGAGGCTCCCTCTTCTTCCTTTTTTTTAATTAATTTTTTTTATTTGGGCATTTCTCCTTCTGAGCCACGCATCCACACGAGGCTGCCTCGCGTGGGTGCGAGGCTCGCTGCTTGATTTTTTTTTTTGTGTTTAAATTTTATGCATGGGAGCTTCTCAGCCTCACTTCCACGCTGTGCGAGGCTGCCTTTTTTTTTAATTGATAAATTTTGTTTTCGTTTTCAGCCTCGCATCCAGCCTCGCGTGGGTGCGAGGGTTCCCTCTTTTTTAATTTAATTTTTATGTTTTTATTATTATTATTATTATTTGAATTCGTATTTGGACTCGAATTTTAGATTCGGCTTCGGATTCAAACTCGAATTTTGGATTTGGACTCTAATTTTTGATCCGGACTCGGATTTCGGATCCGGACTCAGACTCGGACTCGAATTTTAGATTCGGATTATTTTTTATCATTCTACAAGACCCCTCCAAAGTTTTCAAAATTTTGTCTCTTCTGAAAATTTTGAAATACTTTGGATTTTTTTTTTGAATTGGTGGATGAGTTCAGAGAGATAGAACTTGTTATGCGTGTGAAAATACTTTAACAAGTTGAGTGTTTTGACTATGATGGGACTCGTTTGGGTTGCCAAACAGAATTGATGACTCGCCTTAATGACAGACAGAGCCGACGATTACTTTCTAATCGAGATTGAAGAATCATGAGCAGAGGTGTACTGTTAAACGTACCCATAAGGTCTTGGCAGAGGTATTCAGAAAACGTACCAAGGAGTTTCGGCAGAGGTGTACTGTTAAACATAACTAAGTGATTGGACTTAAGTTATTTATGAAGTGGCTTGTCTGGCTGACAGACAGAGCCGATAACTCGCCTAGCTAACAGACAGAGTCGGTGATCGTGTTGGGATCATAGATTGTATTATTTGTGATTGTTCAAATCACGCTGTCAGATGTAAGATCTTAAAGTAATAAGTTCACGGGATTTTTAGCAAACCTCCAGCTATCAACGGATTTGACATGCCTTTACCAATCGCCGTTCGCGTTGGGCAGCCATGTTATTCCCCTCAGCATGATGAGTTATCGAAGGTCCTATTTGGCCTTAGATGCCAAACGTTCCTTCTTCCCTTTGCTTTTGGAGCATTGGGTAGTTCATGCTTTTACCTCAGCATGAGGAGTTGTCAAAGATTTGAATTCCTGTCCCCTTTTCTTTTGGATCATCGGGTCATGAGTATCCTTATAGAATAATGTTATGACAAATTTGTCATGAAATTTTTAGCAAATCTCTAGTTATGAATGGATTTGATGTGCCTTTATCAATTGCCGTTTGCGTTGGACTAGCCATACTTTTTCCCTCAGTATGATGAGTTGTCGAGAGTTTTATTTGGGCTTAAATGCCAAATGTTCCCTCTTCCCTTTACGTTTTTGGTATTGGGCAATTGGTTTCATACTCTTACCCTCCAGTATGATAGGGTTGGCGAGAAATTTTTTATTTCTCTTCCCATTGCTTCTAATAGTATTGGCAGTTGATTCATTAGCCTTCCCTTCCCCCCTTTTTTTAAGGTGGCTAGATGTAGTATTTTTTCAAGTGTTTGCCATTGATCGGCATCATCATCTTGTCACCGTCTTGATTGATCAGGCGATAGGCTTGCATACAATGTTGATTGGTGTGGGTCCCACCCCCTATGTGGGCCTCATTTGAGTAGTCATTGTAATTCAATAGACCGCCTTCTTCTTCTTTGAAGTTTGTGTGAGGTTGAAAATTAGCTTTGCATTTTGGATTTCTTCGTGCGTTGGATCTGCCTCACGCGCTATGCCTATAGCACGCAGGCTTATCTTTGCATATTGAAATTTTTTATGCCCGGCTGCAATATTGTCTTGTATTCTGCGCTTCTTCCAGTAATGAAATTATCAAAACCGAGGCTAGGCTCGTCGCACAAGGTGAAGGCTGAACTTGCCACACAATGTGGAGGCTGGGCTCGTCGTGCAAGGCGGATGCTGGGCTCTCCGCACGTATGCGTTACGTGCGCGTTTCAACTGTTTTACGCGGGGTTGCAAATTAGCCACGCGTTTTGGAGGTTTTGCTCTTTTGAATGAGTCATATACGTTGGCTTGGCTTTGCATAGTCTTGCGTTGCCCGCAGGTATTAGCCACGCGTTCTTTGCACTGGCTTCATAAATATCTTTGTTTGGTTGGATATGAGTCACACCCCTTGCATGGAACTTTTTTGGCTGTTCATGAGTTTCATCATGTGATAACAGACTACTTTCTCCTTTTTGCAACAGACTATGTGGAACTAAACTTATCATCGTATTTCTGTTCACTTTGATACTCTGCTGAATTCTGTGGCGCTGGCTTAGCCTCACACACTGGTATAACCATGCATGCTGATTTAATCTCGAGTTTGTCTCGCATCTGGATGACTTTATGCTGGCTTAGCCTCACGTTGTACGCGGGCATAGCCTCGTGTTCTTACTTTGGGTTGTTTGATTTCATACTATTACCCCTGTATGATAGGGTTAGCGAGAGTTTTACTCTCTTCCCGTTGCCTTGGCAGCATTGAGCAACAAAAACTCTTACGCTTTTCTTCTTTTTTATTTCTTTTTTTTTTTGAATTTTTCTCTTTTTTTCCTCTTTTTTTCTGATTTTTTTAAAATCTTTTTTCTTTTTTTTTACGGGCATTTTGCCATCAAATTTTGTAGATTGCATTCGCAGACACCTTCTTCTGTTCAGGTCTCAACTGGATCACGTTTGCATCGACAAGTGCCTGAATTTTATCTTTCAGATCATAACAAATCTTGGTTGGGTGCCCGATATTTTGATGGAAGAGACAATACTTGGGATCATCTATTCTTCCAGCTTCCTCTGGTCTCTGATTTTTGGGTAACCTGAGCATCCCCTTTTTGTTGAGTAAATTAAACAGGGTCACTGTTTGCTCATCCTTAAATGTGTATGTCCATTGCGATTTAGAACAATCTTTCTTATTTTGTAATTTTTTGTTGGTAGCTGATTTGGTGGTCATTGCCTCATTTCCCTTAGGATGGGATGATTGTGGCTGCAGCTGATTCATGGTCATCCTTCTCTGAGCATGGTATTTATTAATACAGCGGATTATATCCTCTGTCCGTTGCCCTTATTTAACTAGATCCTTCCAAGTTTTTGACTCTACTATTCCCATTTTGACTAACATCCTGTTCTGGAGATTGTGTTTGTAAGTCTCCACAAATATTTTCTGCGGCATGCCATGCTTGCATCACACTGACATTTCACGGAAACACTCAACAAAACTTTTAACTGTCTCGTCTTCTTTTTGCTTGTTTGCCAGAAGAGAGTGAACAGATACTTCGGTATCGTCTTCGAAGAAGCAAGCTTGGAACTTCCTCTCCATGTCAGACCATGCATTGATGGTTCGTGGGGGCAACTGCATAAACCAAGTGAATGCAGGCCCTCGCAGAGTACTTGCAAAAATTAGTATCATTACTGGGTCATTGCCCATGAGATGGCCAGTCTGCGAGAGGAAGTAGTACATATGTTGGTTCAGGGATCCCTTTCCATCATATGACTCTAATTCGAGAGGCTTGTATTTTGCCGGAAAAAGTACGGACTCCCACTCTATTGGATAGGGTCTCATAATCCCCGCCTCCTGCAATCCTTTTAGGCGCATTAAGGCTTCTATCTGATTTTGAAGCTTCTCCATTATTTTGGCATGAGGATCAACAAAATATTTGTCCTCATTGTGCCTCAGTATCTGTGTTGGATTTAGTCTCCTCCTTCTTGGCCTCATCAGAAGAGGAAGAACCTCCTGCTTCGTTTTCTATGCTCTTTTGAGTGTTCTTCAAGACCTTCGCAATCATTACTTTGAGGTCCTCAATGCTCCGTTGCTGCTCTTGGATGAGGCGTTCTTGTGACTCAATCTTTTGACTCGTCTCGGCTGACCATTCAACCATGTGGACCGTCGTTTTGCCGAACCGAGAGGAAGCATGCGATCGCGGCATTGCTATGGCTGAATGCTCTCTAAACTCTTCATATTCTTCATCAGAGCTCCCTGCCAATCTTTCGTAATCATGGGGAGCTGTCACGTCTGACCTGATGCAGGTATGATGATAGGTTTCCTCCGCTCTAGTATCAGAGGCATATATTTTGATGATTGGTTTCTTGCCTTTATTCACCACTTCGACGTGAAAGCAGGTAAGTTTTGATCTGAGTTGGAGTTTTATTTTTGCAGCCATCTTCTTTTTTGAATATTAGATTTCGGTGTTCACAACTTGTTAAATGCAGATGGTCTTGGGGCTTGACAGCAACAGTGAGTCAAAACTACTGCAATCAACTCTTCACAACAGTAGAATTGATGGGGTTATGTCACCCTTCTTTTATTTGAGAGATATCTCCACAAATCTGGAGTTTCTTTCTGTTGTACTGACATCACCACTTTTTGCGAGCGAGGCCCGCTTCTTGTTCAAGGTCTGTTGTCCAGACAGGTGTCTCTGAGAAGTCATGAAAGTTACATTTGTCAACCTCCAGTTTGGTTTGATGTTCATCATTAGTTTTGATATGTCTTGTACAAATTTGCTGGGTAGCTTGGCGTGTTGATCTAGCCTCGCACGAACTAGTCTCGCGTGCTGGCTTAGACTTAGTTTGGTGTTTAAGTTTACTCATGTCAGGCTAGCATATGGTTTTATTCATGCCAGACTGATATGGCTTAGACTTGTCAGGCTGAGAGGTGCTAGGCTGAGGTTTGTCAGACTGAGAGGTGCTAGGCTAATCTCTGCCAGGATGAGAGGTGCTAGGTTAACTTTTGCCTGGATGAGAGGTGCAAGGCTGCCCTTTGCTAGGATGAGAGGCGCAAAGCTATCCTTTGCTAAGTTGATGGGTGTAAGGCTGGCCTTCGCCAAGTTGATAGGTGCAAGGCTTCTCTTTGCCAAGCTGATTGGTGCAACGCTGGCATTCACCAAGTTGGTGGGTGCAAGGCTGACCTCTATCAGGATGAGAGGTGTAAGGCTGACCTCTGCCAGGATGAGAAGTGCAAGGCTGACATTTACCAGGATGAGAGGTGTAAGGCTGACCTTTGCTAGGATGAGAGGTGCAAGGCAACCCTTTGCCAAGCTGATGGGTGCAAGGCTGGCCTTCACCAAGTTGATGGGTGCAAGGCTGACCTTTACCAGGATGAGAGGTGTAAGGCTGCCCTTTGCTAAGCTGATGGGTGCAAGGCTGGCCTTCGCCAAGCTGATGGGTGCAAGGCTGACCTCTGACAGGATGAGAGGTGCAAGACTGCCCTTTGCCAGGATGAGAGGTGCAAGGCTGTCCTTTACCAAGTTGATGGGTGCAAGGCTGGCCTTCGCCAAGTTAATGAGTGCAAGTCTGACCTTTGCCAGGATGAGAGGTGCAAGGCTGCCCTTTGCTAAGCTGATGGGTGCAAAGCTGGCCTTCGCCAAGCTGATGGGTGCAAGGCTGACCTCTGACAGGATGAGAAGTGCAAGACTGTCCTTTGCCAGGATGAGAGGTGCAAGGCTACGCTTTCCTAAGCTGATGGGTGCAAGGCCGGCCTTTGCCGAACTGATGGGTGCAAGACTGGCCTTCGCCAAGCTGATGGGTGCAAGGCTGGTTTTTGCTAAGCTGATGGGTGTAAAGCTGGCCTTCGCCAAGCTGATGGGTGCAAGGCTGGCTTTCGCCAAACTGTTGGATGCTAGGCTCGCCTTCGTCAAGCTGATAGGTGCAAGGCTGTTTTTGAGCCCAGCATCCTCCTTACTTCATGCTAGACTGATTTTGAGCCTGACATTCTCCTCGCTTCATGCTAGACTGATTTTGAACCTGGTATCATTCTTGACTTATGCCACGCTGATTTTGAGCTTGGCATACAGAATGAGATTTGAGTGCTCTGTGGCACGCCCTTCGATTCTAGTTGCGGATTTGAGTCCGTTTTTATACCACGATAGGTTTTTCTTTAGCATCATATGCAGTTAGTTCTTATGGACCAGAGTTTGAAAATCCAAGTGGCTGTTGAGAGATCAACGCCTTCTTTTTATCCAAAACTGTTATATCATATTTTTGTGATTTTGAATATTTTGAGCTGATCTCGACCTCAATCACCAATTTTTCCATCATCTCTCCAATTCTGTTGACGTCAAGTTGGACCGCCATCTCCTATTCAGTATAGGAGATTTCTCCCAATGTGGTCGTTAGTCTATTTTCGGGAGAAACAGGGTTGGATCTTTCCATTACCATTGATAGAGAAAAATTTACAGATTATCAAAAATTTCTCTTTTTTGAATTACAATGAATAAATAAAAACAAATAGAGAGGACTTATAGATCATCGCTCTCTATTTACAGAGAGGACATATTCTGTATAGGAGACCTCTGACAGGATGAGAAGTGCAAGACTGCCCTTTGCCAGGATGAGAGGTACAAGGCTACGCTTTCCTAAGCTGATAGGTGTAAGGCCGGCCTTTGCCGAGCTGATGGGTGTAAGACTGGCCTTCGTCGAGCTGATGGGTGTAAGACTGGCCTTCGCCGAGCTGATGGGTGCAAGGCTGGTTTTTGCCAAGCTGATGGGTGTAAAGCTGGCCTTCGCCAAGCTGATGGGTGCAAGGCTGGCTTTCGCCAAACTGTTGGATGCTAGGCTCGCCTTCTCCAAGCTGATGGGTGCAAGGCTGTTTTTGAGCCCGGCATCCTCCTTACTTCATGCTAGACTGATTTTGAGCCTGACATCCTCCTCGCTTCATGCTAGACTGATTTTGAACCTGGCATCATTCTTGACTTATGCCACGCTGATTTTGAGCTTGGCATACAAAATGAGATTTGAGTGCTCTGTGGCGCGCCCTTCGATTCTAGTTACGGATTTGAGTCCGTTTTTGTACCGCGATAGGTTTTCCTTTAGCGTCATATGCAATTAGTTCTTATGGACCAGAATTTGAAAATCCAAGTGGCTGTTGAGAGATCAACGCCTTCTTTTTATCCAAAACTGTTATGTCATATTTTTGTGATTTTGAATATTTTGAGCCGACCTCGACCTCAATCACCAATTTTTCTATCGTCTCTCCAATTCTGTTGACGTCAAATTGGACCGCCATCTCCTATTCAGTATAAGATATTTCTCCCACTGTGGTCGTCAGTCTATTTTCGGGAGAAACATGGTTGGATCTTTCCATTGCTATTTATAGAGAAAAATTTACAGATTATCAAAATTTCCTCTTTTTTGAATTACAATGAAAAAAATAAAAACAAATAGAGAGGACTTATAGATCGTCGCTCTCTTTTTATAGAAGATGTGGGATTCGAGGCAGCTATAGGGATTGGTCCTTTCCCCGTTAACGATCTGACGTCGATGGTTTGGAGGCGGCGATGGAGAATTCTTGAGCGTCTCTTCTAATTCTTGGAGGAAGCTCGAATGAGAAAGATCTGGCTGAAAGTCTTCTCTTTTTTGGTTGCAAGGTTTTGAGGCTCTCGCGCGTAGATCGATTTGCCAAAGGTCCATTCTGAGTTCTCTTGGAGGGTATTTATAGGCCTCCGGTTATTGAAGAGCTTTCCTTGTAGATAAAAATAAGATCCGGTTCCTTTTAGATAGAATCGAAATCTCTTTATAATCTCGATGAGATATTCGAATATTTTCTTGATTTGATTTTCTCCAGATTCATTGAATCGGGTCCTGTTTCTGCACCCAAAATCAATTAAGCTCAAATTAGAATTTAATTAGAATTTAATTAGAATTTGTAGGATTATTAAACTCTAATGAGATTAATTTAGAATTTTTCATCCAAAAATTAATTTGAGTTTGATTAAAAATTATAGAATTATCTAAACTCCAATGAAATTTATTTTAAAGTTTTTCATCCAAAATCAATTTGATTCTAATTAAAATTTGGATAGCATTAGAAATTGCAAAATAATTGGAGATTGGACAAAAATATATTGCATGCATGAAGTCGGAAGTTTATTGTGAAAAATCAGATGACCGAACGGGGCGAGCGAGCGACCGAACGTGGCCGATGAAATTAAGAGAGATTTAATTAATTTTTTTATTTTTACTTATTGAGCACCCCCTTTAATTTTTGCTCACTACGCGCACGGGGAGCCTGCGTTCACGCTAGTCTGGGAGCCTTGCGTGAGCGCGAGGCTCCCTCTTCTTCCTTTTTTTTTAATTATTTTTTTTTATTTGGGCATTTCTCCTTCTGAGCCTCGCATCCACGCGAGGCTGCCTTGCGTGGGTGCGAGGCTCGCTGCCTGATTTTTATTTTTTTGTTTAAATTTTATGCATGGGAGCTTCTTAGCCTCGCTTCCACGCAACGCTCCCCGCCTCGCGTGGATGCGAGGCTGCCTTTTTTTTTTTAATTGATAAATTTTGTTTTCGTTTTCAGCCTCGCATCCAGCCGTGCGTGGGTGCGAGGCTGCCCTCTTTTTTTTTTAATTTAATTTTTATTTATTATTATTATTTGAATTCGTATTTGGACTCGAATCTTAGATTCGGATTTAGATTCAAACTCAAATTTTGGATTTGGACTCGGATTTTGGATCCGGACTCGGACTCGGATTTCGGATCCGGACTCAGACTCGGACTCGAATTTTAAATTCGGATTATTTTTTATCGTTCTACAATTATGGGTAAGGGTGTAAAAACTAACTACCTCCAATAAACTCAAACCTAATAAGAAAATAGGAAGGGATTACAACTAAGTTCAACTGGAAGAGCTCACTATGAAAAGTTAGGTAATGATGAGGAGGGATGGTACTTTTACGGGATAATGATGATTCTGGCATCGATTCGATGCAAGGATGTCAATGGTTGGCAGAAGTTATCAGTGGGACAGCTTACATAATGAAAGTGCATCCGGTAGCAGAAAATGCTTGCGAGGTGGCTCCTCAAGTGGTGGTCGGCAATACGGTGGTTAGCAGTGTTTTGGCAATTGATGACTCTTCAGTGGACGGTGGACTATTGATAGCGGCTTTGACTATTGTCGGCGACAATCGATAGGTAGAGAAAGGAGACTGGAGAGAATTTGATTTGCAGGAAGAAAACTAAAATGAATGGAGAGGTTTAAAGAAGTTTTAGGATGAGAGTTTTAGGGAGGGATTAATGGAATTAACTATAGTTTTTGGAGGAAAGTTTAAATTTAAGGTATAATAAATAGGATTGATTTAGAAGATTTTAAAGATATATTTAAAATTATTCAAATGGCTAATAAATGATGTAGATTTGGAAAGATTTAAAATATAGGAAATAATTCAAACAGCTCATAATTATATGGGAGGCTTTTTGGACAATTTATAAATTAAATTTACATGGATTAAATGGTTCATTAATATATTTGACTAGTAAATAATTTTAGGAATTGAATGATGGAGGAAAATGAATAGGGAGGTACAAATGGAAGATTCAAATAGAAATTATTCATATTTCAAATTAAAAGTTAATTTAGTGATTGGATATAAAGCTAGTGAATGGTTGGTATTAGGTTAAAAATTATGGCTTAGACAGTATTATTATCATCATCATCATCATCTTGAGTTTGGACCAGAAGAATAGGCTTGGACTCTAATGAAATAATTTACGCTTTATTAATTATTTTGAAAAATAGTTATGGAATTTAGTATAAGAAAATATTTTATTTGTATAATAGATAAAATAATATTCATGAAAATAATTGTCTGATAATAGATAAAATCATTTATTTATAATAAATATACTAAAATTTCATAAATAAATAATTAATCAATAATTATATACGTCGGTTTTGGGTAGTTACACAACACCCCACTGTCATGGATACTAATCTCGTTAGACTGCGAAGCTATGTTACTAGCAAATCCGAACTTAAGATTGACTGGAGGAGATCCCAGTGGTGAGTAGTAGTTGTATATCCAGATCTCAACTTGTGGTCGTCTTAGCTCTGCCATCATCAGTCAATCATCCTCTTTTGGAAACTCTGATGAAAACTAGTATCAATTTAAGTATTCAATCTAATCTGTATGATCATATGTCACATCCCATCACTCAGAGACATTTGATCATAGAGAATACATTGAGAGCTTAAAATGATACTAGTTATCTAAAGAACGTCCTCCAATTAAGAAATTGGTATAGCTATAGTACATCTCCACATATTTCATGGATTTGTAAATGAGAGTGTATAATAACAGTATCTGTATCTGCAAAATAGTTATCTCTGTATCCATATCACTATCTACGTCCAGCAAGTTACGGATTTTCATATTGTCACTAGATCCAATCACAATTATCCCGGGCTCATTTGCACTCTTACTTGCATATATAAATCAAATGACTATAGCCTAGAATGATCGAAATTGAACCCATGGAGGCGCAAGGAAAAATTAGTTGAACAAAACTCATTCTATTGAACAATCTAAGTTAGTCGATGAAAGTAGGATGGCTGGATCGATCCAGATTTGGATCTGGATATATCTGTGGATATCCCGTGTCCTTTTGCACCTATACTTGCAGAAATGTAAATCTACTCACTCTGGCCAAGTATGGATCGAAATTGAGCAAACAAAGGCCTAAGGAGAAATTAGATGACACGTAACTCATTCAATTGAACAATCTAAGCGAATCCATGAAAATAGAAAGGCTTCTTCTAAAACCAGCATGTACGTGTACGACATGTAAATTAGCTTTTGACAACTACTAGGATATAATTATTTTTAGTATTCTTTGAATCTATGCGCATGATTCATATTCACCATATTTCTTGATGTGATTACCTTCCTTTTGTAGCAGTATTAATGTATCAACCGCTCAAAATTGTTTCCATTGAATCCAATTCATGCACAATTCTTGTATGCTTCGAAATTTCGTTAGTTCATGCACATCATAGTTATCAGTTGTATATATTTGCTCTTACTCTACACAAATAACCATAGAGAGAGAGGGGGGAAAAATCCAAGAGAGGGATGGGCTGTAACGAATCAAAAGAGAAACACAAGGATGTGTTATTCATCTGTAAGGAGCGAAAGAAGTTGATGAAGCAGGCAGTTGCCTCGTGGGAGGCCTTGGCGGCTGCCTATTCTGCCTACGGCTTGGCCTTCAAGAATGTCAGTGCTGCCCTCAGCGATTACAGCGAAGGGATAGTCGAGAACATCCTTTTGTCCTCAGAAAATTCCTCATCGGTCCGTTTTGGTGTCAAGACTCCGACCAATGACGCTCCTGCAACAGACATCCCAACCAGCCCTCACTTCATGTGCTCTCCCATCCTAGAGGTTGAAGAAAAATCAGAGACAAATGAGGCCACGGATTCCACTTCCTTGATTGAATATGATCAAAAACCACATCTGCAGACATATCCAGGAATTGCTTCAACATCTGGTGGAGATCTCGACAGTGCGATAGCAGAGATCATGAAGGATCTCGACCATCATAGTCTTGAAGCATCAGAAAGGATTCATGAAGTGTTGGAAATTCTTGAGGCTCCTCATATAGGCTACGGCAGAACAACGGCCTATGCTGCTGGGATAATGAAGGCGATTACATGGAATAATTCGAGCACAATAGAAAATGCTACTGTGGATGAAGGTGAAGTTCATGGTGCTATTCTTGAATGGGAGGCGAGGCTCTACAAGGAACTGAAGGCACTTGGGCCGACGAAAATTCAGTATGAGAGAATGTCCATTTCCTTGAAAAATAAGCAAAAGGGAGCATCTGAAAGAGCCAAAGCCAATGCCCAAGCTGCAGTCAGCCATTTTCGTACAATTTATGTTGTAGGCCAGGAAGTCCTGGACATGGTTATCTCGGAGATTGAGCGTCTAAGGGATGAAGTGCTGTACCAAAGGCTTGTTAAACTTGTAGATGTTATGACAGGAATGTGGGCATCCATTCAGGAGAAATACGACATCCAAGTAAATATTGTTGCAGGCCGTCTTAGAGATGCTCTTGACGTCTTGCTTCCTCCAATGTCAACAAGCCGTCGGCATCGTGAAAGGACTGCTCTGTTATGGAAGTTTCTGAAAGATTGGCACTCACAGTTTGAAAAGCTCGTGATTCATCAGAAGAAATATATTGAAGCTCTGGATAAATGGACAGACGTAGCCCAGCAACAAATAGCTAACAGTATGGAGAAGAAGGTTCCGTCACCGCCAATTAAGAATCTTCTAGACACATGGAAAGAAGAGCTGGAGATGCTTCCATATGTTCAGGGGGTTCGTGCTATTGATAACTTTTCAGAGGTCATCCGTGAGATTATGGTAGAGCAAGAATATGAGCTGAATCTGAGGAAGAAAAATGAAGAGATTTGTGCTGCCAGTCTGGAAAAGGAACCAATGAAGGAGAATTTAATGACTGACGTTGAGAAACATATCGAAAGCTGTAAAAACGCTTCTAAAGCAATGAGGGTGAATTCGGTAAGGAGTCTCACAGTTCACTTGGAACATCTATTGCAGACCATGTCAGAATTCGCCCTAGCATCATCGGAGATGTATAAAAAGGTGAAGTCCAGTCAAGTTTAATAACAACATTGTTAATTTATTATGTTCAATCGTAAGTATAGTGTGTTTGATTGAGAACGACAAGTTTTTAAGTATGTTTGACATATATACAATGAGTCCGACAATGAGTCCGACAAAATTCTCTTATTACAGATGTGTACAATTTGATTTATATGTAAACATATCACCGAACAAATTTTATGCTGGGACGTCCCCAATAGATTTAATATATTCAGCATGCTTCTAGCTGCATAGACAGGATTGATGATAAGAAAAATATTTTCAAATTATGCTAAAATTTGATGTTAGGTAATATTCATGGAGTAGTAAGATTAGTTCATACTTTATTCAATGATTATCTTGGTTTATTGGTTCTTAAGTTCATGTGTGCGGAGTAAGTGCATTTTATTCTTTGTTGAACTTAAATTTCTTAGGCACTAGCAAAAGGACCTGAATATCGTGGTTGACTAGAATAGAAAGAAGTTGTACTTATGAAGGAATAGCATGAAATCCGATACCATATGGGAAAGAATAATTGCAGCTGCAAAGGTAGCTATTATTTGTACAGCACAGTCGGAGGGAGGAGCCGAACATATTATCTCATTGAACGCAGGAGGATGGACGTTATGCTAGTACGGTTGGAGATCTTGGGGATATATGGATTTGTGTTTTATTGATACACTGAACAGCATGCTCTTCTTTTTTAAATTGTGCTGGGAGGAAGAAAATACTAGTGATGAAAGCCAACCGAAAGTTCCGAATTTGGCTCACATATGAAATATGCCATTTGAAGGAGGACGGAAGTGATTTATGGTTTGTAGTAGAGAATTGGCGAACAAATTAGGGTTTTGAGAATAAATTAGGGTTTTTGGGCCTCACGTCTACGTGAATCATATGTCTACTCTCTCACGAATCACTCATGGAAAAAAATTTGGAAAAAGACAAATCACATGCACTCAATTTTTATTAATGATCTCTCTTTATAAAATTAGGATTTTACAAACCATATATATAGAAAATCCTAAAGCAACAAAATAAAAACAAATATTTTAAAATCTAACCAAATCTCTAATCCAATCTTATCAAATCCAAGTAAATAACAATTTTATCTAATCAATTCTCTCCCACTTAGAAACATTTACCACCGGTGAATGACGGTAACAAGAAAGTCAAGCATATCAGATGAAGGCGAATAAGCATCTCGACATTCGGTAAACTTTTTCACCATACCAAATATGTATAAATCGGACATATCCAAAACCAGATATAAGCTATCTTGCTGTCCCATAGTGGTGGCACTCTTGGATGTAGAAGAAGCAGCGCAAGCTGAAAATCTGATACTACAAAGAACGTCGTGCAGAAAGCAGAAGCTCGAAGATCAACTAGAGTAGAATACCATGGCACATGAGGACTAATAACAACTAAGTGAATATTAGGGACCGGTGGAACAACCGACTCCGAAAGAAGCATAACAAACTCCCGCAAAAACATTAAATGGTTCGCACACTGAGTGTAAAGAGCCTTTACATTCCCAAAAGAAAACTTCGTAGGTTGAACCCTAATCAGTATAGATCTAACTAGAAAAACATGCACTCTAACATGTATATCTGGAATAAACTTGTAAGTATCATTGCTAAATATAATTTGCCTACGGATATTCACACGCAACGGTACATAAGGGATGAAAGTTTATCAATAAGTGGATCAGGCTTGTCAACTATAAAATTAGAGTCTATAAGAAATATGGACCTAGACTCGATAGACTCATGATCTTTATGCACAAAATGGAGCAATTTATCACCTTGTATTAGTGTTATTAACCTATTTTTTTATTTTTAGATGGACTCTGGGATGGAGAAAGAGCCAATTTTTTTCCATTAAACATCAATGTATAATTGTTAGAATTTTCATAATTCTTAATATCTAGATCAAATGACCATGATCTACCTAACAAAATATATGCAATATCTATGTGTAGGACATCACACCAAATATGACTACTATAATTTGAAAATTGAATAGGCACAAGACAACACTTAATAATGGCATGAAAACTTTTATCAACCCAAATAATATTATACGGTTTAGGGTGTGGTTCAAGTTTGAAGCCCATTCTATTAACAATTGATTTAGAAATGATGTTTATACAACTATCTCGATCTATCATGGTTTTATAACTATTATCGTTGTGTGTGACATAGATGTGAAACACAATAGACCTATGTCAATTCTCATCTCTAGATATAGTATGCAAGCACTTAACAATGTGTAAAGATGTATTTATTAGGTCATCTTCAACATTACTAAAATTTTCTCGAGATTTATAAATTTCTTCGTCAGTCTCACTATTATCTTTATTATAAATCTCATCTATTAACAAATTTCTTGTAAGACATTGATAAATAAAGTGACCAAAACTATGACATTTATCACATCTTAACAGAATCTAAACAATGTGTAAGTACTTCAAGCTTGAGCTCGGGTTTGAGTCTAGTATGAAATCGTGAAAGGGTTAGACAACTATCTTTTGGAATATCACATCTCACTAAGAGCTCATCAAGATTATGTATATATTCAGTTACACTCATATTTTCCTATCTTAAATTAGATAACTGGTCAAGCAGACAATTCTTAAAAGTTGAAGGGAAATGTTTATTTCTAAATTCATCTTTCATTTCAAATTATATTTCAATTAGTTCTTATCGTTCTCTTACTAACCGTCTTAACTGACATCCAATAATTTTAGCTAATCCTTATAATTTTAATTTAACAAGACGAATTTTTCAGTCTTCTGACATCTCATACCATTCAAAAAGATGGTTCATATCCGCTAACCAATCACAAAAATATTGGGAGTCACAAGTTCCATAAAAAAAGGAAATATCTACTTTGACTTTACATGTAATGTCATCGTGTGGATATTCATCCTCAAAATTATTATTTCTTTGAGTATCATGATGCCTTTCTATTCTACTCATTCCTTTAATTATTTTCAGTAGGTTTTTCTTCATTGACTTGTGTTTCTAAATTATCTAAATGTGTATTGATTACATCTAAACCAGTTGTAAGTTTTTTATTAGTATCCATTGTTTTGTTTAACTTATTCAAAACTTCAGTGAGATGCATGACTTCTCTAAAAATTTTACTACTACGAAGTATGCAATATCTATTTTATGCAAAGTTGCAATCAAACACATATAAATTTGCAAAATCCTAGATAGCAATCTAAATTCGTGACTATATGACTAATATAAGATATCCTAATGACTAGCAGTTACTATATGCAAGAAAATACAATTCATATTTATATAATAAAATGCATCATACAAATAAAACCTCGTGGCAATTTATATATAACAATAAATATTTTTCAAGTCTACGGGAATAATAAGATATGAGTGCACAATTAACAGGCTGCATAAACAATATGATTAAAAGTTACCTCGATGTAGAGCAAATTACACTTGTGCACGAATTCTTTCAAGGAGTTTTGGGAATTTTATACAAATTCTGGAGTAGAAATCCCAGGAAACACTTCAAGAATATCTTAGAGTTGTTTCTGCATGGATCAGACTCGAACTTGGCACGAATCAGACTCAAAATAGTTTCAAAATCACCTAAAAACCCTTATCAGGTCTGCTCTCTTCTTAACAAATCTGTTGTGCAGAAGAATTAGGTCTGTACTTCTGGACCCGATCTGATAATTCAAACCTCATGCAAAAAAAATCTTGGAACGGGACCAACGGGTTTAACCCGAAATTCCAAAGAAGGATTAGATAGAGCAAGTCTTCGATGGGTTCTGGAGGATGCGATGGCCGCAAATGATTTGGTAGTCCTGCTGGTCGGTGGCAGCGATTGAGGGAGGCGGTGAGAGAATGTGGAGGCGGAGGCACTGAGGGCGGCGTTGAGGTGCTGCTCTGGTGGGTTGTCAAGGTGGAGCTTTTGCGGGTCTCGGAGGCAGATTAGAGGTGGGGAGACTTGGTGGTGAGTTGGACTGGGAGTTGACGATGATAGGGATGCTGCTAATTGAATTGAGAGGACGACGATGGGCGCTGATGATGGAGGAAGGAGGTTCGAAGATCTTTACTGTTGGGGAAAATTAGAGAAGGGTTTTGAAAAGAGGAGGGGATAAAGCACAGGAATGAGGAGATTGGGAAGTTCAGATTTATTTCGTTTGTATCCAAACAATTACATCTTATCCTTCTTCTTTTCTTTTTCTTCTGCTTTCTCTTCTCGTCTTTCTTTGTTCCTTTTTTTGTTTTTCACTTGATTATTTTTTTTTTCAGATTTTTTTTCTGATCCGTGAAACTTGGGCTCTAATAACAATTTGACGGAGAACGGAAGTGGAGAATTAGGAAAGAAATTAGAATTTTGGAGATAATTATGATTTTTGGACCTCACATCTAGGCAAATTACACACTTACTCTCTAACGAATCACTTATGGAAAAGATTTGGAAAGAGACAAATTACATGCACTCATTTTTCATTAATGATCTCTCTATGTAAAATTATGATTTTACAAACTATATATATAGAAAATCTCAATGCCACAAGATAATAATTTTTTTTTTAATATATAACTAAATATAGCTAATCCAATTTAATTAAATCCAACTAAATAACTAATTTTATCTCTATCACCATTTCTGATCCGTAAGTAATAACACAATAGACATTGGTAATTGCAGTTGGATAAGGAGATCCTTGTGAAAATAAGTAAAAACTGTAAAGTGATTATTGACCAGCCTAAAAATATTCAAAACATAAATTAGAACCTGTTAGTAAAAAAATTTGAAACTGTAAGATGACTACTTACTGGCCTAACGATGTAATTATGTTGGCGTCACCGTGCATACAATCTGGCAGGAGCAGGAACGAGCTATATATATATATATATATATATATATATATATATATATATATATATATATATATATTGTTTAGTCAAATAAAAATATATATAGCTCGTTCCTGCTCCATTGTATGCAGGGTGACGCCAACATAATTACATCGTTAGGCCAGTAAGTAGTCATCCTACCGTTTCAAATTTTTACGGCCCCACAAATGTAAATTTCACACTAATCAATAGGTGATGGTACCATGGAGAATAATGATTCGAGAGAAATGAGTTTCACTTGGCCTTGACAGGAAATGTCGCAGAAGATAAAGAATAGAAGGGAACAATAATGAAGTAATCTAATAATCCAACAGGAAAAAGGTTATACGCGCAGAAGAAGCTATTGTGAACATGTCCTATAAATAAGAGAAGTGTACCTCATATGCAGGAAATTGTTGGTGTATCAACAATCCATTCGATGTAGGAGTAATAACAAAATCTTCTTCGAGGCACGTTGGGGAGGTGATTTTTGCGACCAAGGTGAGTCTTCTCCGGTGATCAGATTTAAAAAAAAAAAATCTAGGTGGAAGTCATTCTTGCCTCAGAGAACTTTCATCATCGGCAAGTGGTGAAAGTGAGATCAGAAGTGGCCATCCGATAGACTATGTCACTGACATAACCCACCATCCACTCTCTGGGGACTATGGTCTTCACTTGGGGCTGGCTGGAAAAGGGTAACAAACATAAGAAGAGGGATAGCAGTGATGATGACAAGACCCAAAACACTACCGTCGTATCTGGAATGAGGTGGTTAAAGAGTCGCCGGTAGCTCTAGAGACTGCGGTAGCGAATGCAACATGTCATTCACTTTCTACTGTGATTGTCCCCGCTGTGATTGTCCCCGCATCGGCCTCTCTTCGGAAGCACACGGTCAGCTCAACCAACCTGGACCCAACCGATATTTACTCCGGGAGCAGGTAATTGCACTGTTAATTCAGACCTGAAGGAGCAAACCAGGGGTCAGCAAGACAGACAAAGAGGGGTGGATCGAGCATAAGTCAAGACACACCATTAAGAGAGAACGTAAACTTGAGAGCAAGATTCCAAAGAAGAGGAAATTCAATTCTCCGGGCAATGCAAGCGAAGGGTGTTGGAACTGTGAGAAAAAGGGACATTTCAAAAACGAATGCCCATACATGAGGTGCAGGTTTTGTATGATGCTTGGCCACATTGTTGCCGAATGTCCTACACTACTGGAGAAGATAAGGGAGAAAACAAGGGAGGCAGGGAGAGTCACTACCAAGGCAAGGATGGTGTCTATTGTTGACAAACGGAACGCCATAGGACAACAGGGAATGGATACAAAGAGAGCAACTCAGTTTCATCAGAAGAAGGCTGCGGTGCCCAACCGCGCCACCCCCGAAGTTGGGGGCCTGCTAAACACAGCCGTGCCATCCCCTGGGTCTTCATCTCAATATCAGACCAGGCAAACAAGAGTTAACTCACTTTTCCAGTATCGTTGGCCGAATCCTATCGGGTCATGGGAATCCCACCAAAGATGACATAGTGAAGGGACTGCGCAATTTATTAGCATCCTTAAGATACGATGACTGGAAGCTAGTGGAAGAGGGGAATGGCTACATTATACGGTTTCCGTTGCCGGCGGGGCTGGAGGTGGCGCTTTGCCGCACCTTAGTCTCCTGCAGAGAATACAAAGACGATTTTAGGGTGTTCCAATGGGGAAAAGAGGAAGGGGTGAGGAAACACAAATTTCCAGTCAGGACATGGATCGCGATTAAGGGACTGCCATTTAATCATTGGAATCGTAACGACTTATCTAAGATATTGATCAAACATGCCCAGATTTTGGATATTAGTGATAACACTCTGGAGAACACTGACTTATCGGCGACAAGAATGTATGTGGGCTGCGATGAGTTGGGTTCTACTCCAAAAGATATGACAGTGATCATAGGGTCGAGTTGCTACAACATCACCATCAAGATAGAGGCTTAGTTCAAGGAGCCGATGGAAGTCAGAGTGACACAAGAAGATATGGAGTGTGTAGACACTAAAAATAAGTAAATAAAATTTAAATATATATATATATATATATATATATATATATATATATATATATATGGAAACCAGGAGAACCCGAGAATGCAACCCGGGAGAGCTCCCGCGGGTTGCTACCCGCAGGAGACTTCCGCGGGTTGCAACCCGCGGGAGGATCCCGCGGGAAGCAACCCGCGGGATGTCCCGCGGGTTGCTCCCGCGGGATGCAACCCACGGGACATCCCGCGGGTTGCAACCCGCGGGACATCCCGCGGGTTGCTTCCCGCGGGATCTCCCGCTGGTTGCAACCCGCGGGGAGCTCCCGCGGGTTGCCACCCGCGGGAGAGATCCCGCGGGTGAGCTCCCGCGGGTTGCCACCCGCGGGAGAGATCCCGCGGGTTGCATCCCGCGGGAGCTCTCGCGGGTTGGCACCCGCGGGAGCGATCCCGCAGGTGCCAACCCGTGGGTTATTTTCCATATTTTTTTTGTTTCGTTTCCTTTGCTGATATTCCGTGATCCAATTTTTCAGGAGCGAATCGATCCGGATTTCAAGTCCTCTCAGTCTATAAAATACAGGATTGGACTCGAGAGAAGGGACCTTTTTTTGGAGCTGGCAGAGCGATTCTTCATAGAGGGTTGAGAGAGATAAGAAGGAGCGGGTTTTCTTCACAGATCTCCTTCCAAATTGGATAGTCAACGGAGGCAGCAACAAGACTCCACCGCCACCCGTACCTACTTAAAAAAGGGAACCCACCAATATTCCCATTCTTGTGACTCCTATTTTCTTTTTGTAATCTGAATTCTCATTGTAATTCATCAATTTTTCAATGGAATCAAAGATGCAATTTTCAGGCGTACAAGAACTGGCAACCACAGTGGGAGCCTCTCTGTTCACTACAGAGAACGTTGTGGCGCAGTCCAACTTGCTACCTATCAGATCTGTCGTCGAAACGCTGATCGTAGAAGTCGATCAGCAAAAATACGAGGAATTTCTCTCTTCCTCCGATTCGGAGCCCAGGCGTCATCGCCGGGCTATGATGAACAAAGGTGAGGCGTCATCGCCCACCGAAAAGAAAAAGGCGTCATTGCCTATCAAGAAATATATGGCGTCATCGCCCGCTGAAACTGACTCTGTCAGGAAATATGTGGCGTCATCGCCCGCTAAGACTGACTCTATCAGAAGATATGTGGCGTCATCGCCTACTCCTAAGTTGAATCAAACTCTCACCCACTCTCAGAAAAGAAACCTGAGGCGTAAGGCCCAGCGGGCCCGCCTCAACAGTGCCTCTGAAAAATTGCTGTCAGAAAATCCAGATCAGGAAACAACATCAGAGAAGAAAAATTCCAAAAGTGGAAATCGACAGGCAGAAATGCTGGTTGCACCGCACGGGGGCAACCCCGGAGTGGCAACCGCGGGTGCAAACCCGCGGTTCCAACCGCAGGTTGCACCCCGCGGGTGCAACCCCGCGATTGCAAATCCGGGGCTTGCAACCGCGGGTGCAAATCCACGATTCCAATCGCGGGTTGCACACCGCAGGTTACAACCCGCGGGTTGCACTCCGCAGGAAAAATCAGGGGTTGGTTCTGGTGTCTATTCGGGCACACGCGCAGTAAGCACATAGCGCACACCTAACTTTTTGATTACTCTCTCAGGGGTACCATCCCACTCCTCTGCAAACAAATATAAAGATGTGCTCGTGCGCTCACCAAGTTCCTCTTCGGATGAACATATTCCGAAGGATAAGTCAGATGCGTGCGGGCCCGCGCAACTATGCAAGCCAGCACACACTCTAGAAGATTTCATAAAGAAGATTGTGTTGATACTGAAGAAATTCTCAGCCCTGAGATATTACAAACCAACCAATATTATGAGCAGAACTTGCGACGCAAGAGGCGTCAAAGTGTAAATTTAAATGGGAACATGTCTCAGGACTTGAGAGAGTATCTCACTCAAAAGAGGAGCACATCCCAATCCACTTCTCACTGCCATTGTGAACGGTTGATCTCAGCCGTTTTGTCAAACTGCAAATGTAAGTCAGGACCACCGTTTTTGAGCGGATTACGGAGCCAAAGAGAAGACGGATAGTAAAAAAGATGCGCCCTGGGGATGATCTGCCTGCCGTTTCATCCTATATGGTTGGTAAAGGTAAGAAGATTGCCGAAAGCGACTCCTCAGACAAAGAGTTTACTTCAAAATTAAAGGGGGTGTCCATTGAGCCAGAGGGCGTGTTTCGACACACTCGGGCTAGGAGAGGAGTCGCCATACCACTAAATTATAAGAAATTAGCTGAGGATCTGATGAAGAGGAGGACAGATATTCTGCTGTTGTATCTTCGTCTTACTCTGATTCGAACAGAGGATCAGAGGCTGCAGTAAACATGGCCGATCTTCCAGAAGAGGTTTCTAGAAGGCTGGAAAGACAAGAACAACGTCTCAAACAGTAAGAAGAAACCATGGAAGAGATGAAACAGCTCTTAAACGGCATGAAGAAGAACAACATGTCCGCATAGAAGAAGATAGCGAAGATGACTACGAAGAAGTACCCTCTCAGTTAGGAGAAAAAGAAAGGGTAAAAGTGGTTATTAATCCTCAGGTGGAGAAAATGGAGAAGATGGAAAACCAGCTACAGGCTCTTCTTCACCGGAAAAAGTTACAGGAAGTCGGGATAGTGCGTCCCTATCCTATAGAATGGGAGACTACACCCTACCCTGCAAACTACAAACCGTTAAACCTGCAATCGTTTGATGGGAAAGGCTCTCCGCAGCAACACATCTTCTACTTCCTGTCACATATAAGGCATTTAATGGGGCATGATCCAACATTGACCAAGATATTTTCAAGTACCTTACAAGGACCCGCATTTACCTGGTTTATGCAACTACCCGAAGGAACGATTAAATCATGGGCCGATGTAGAACGTGAGTTCTTAGTCCGATTTTTCGAAGACGATACTGAAGTCTCGGTACCATTCTTGCTAGCAACAAAGCAGGGAGAGGGTGAGACAGTAAAAGCTTTTGTCGAGCGGTTTCGAGAGCTTTCCATGCGGTGTCCGCATGGCATGACACAGGAGACCCTCGTGGAGACTTGCAGACATAACTTATTGACTGACATCTTAGTCAAAATGGGTTCGGTTGAATCCAAATCTTGGAGAGACTTACTCAAGCAAGGTAAGCAGGCCGAAGACATACTCCGGCGCCTTGAAGAGCAACAGCAATCTACGAGAAGAGTCACCTCCAACAAACCAACATCTCATTTCCCCCGTTCCAGAGGGAAAGATATAATGGCGGTGGAGAATACATCCAAGCCAAAACAAAGGCCGGCTAAAAGCAACACAGCAGGTTCACCCAGGCCACAAAAACAGTATTCATTCAAGGATGAACATACTGTTACCATGTTCAATTTGCTCACTAAGCGCAACATGCTCAAGTTGTCAGAGAGCAAGAGGCCTGAAGAGGTTGGAAAGACCAATGATCCGAATTACTGCTTATACCATCGGATCGTAGGTCACCCAACTAAAAACTGTTTCATTTTGAAAGACAAGATTCATGCACTAATTGATGCTGGAGCAGTTCAGCTCAAAGCTGAACAAAAAAGGGTGACAGCTAACTCGGCTACATTTATAGTGGGTGGTCTAGAAGTACTACTTGGGCTCACACCTATTCCGAAAGATGAGCTCAGGGTGGTTAATTTAGACCCCCATAATCAGCAGAAGAAAGGGTTAGTCTCTTTCACAACAGAGAAACAGGAGGTCCTTTGGGTGCATCCAGACATTCTTGAAGATGAACAATGGACAACCGTCATGACCAGAAAGAAAACTGAAACAAGAGAAAAGAAGCGCATGTGCAATACCGTCTCAGCAACCATTGAGAAGGATGCAGATGACATTCCGCTGTTGACAGATTCTGAATCGGAGGCGACAGCTCCGGCGGTGGAGAATGAACCTGCACCACCTTCTGAAACCAGATCTGAAAAACACTACTTGAAGGATCTCTCAAACACAGAAGCTGGCCCCTCTAAGCCAACCAAGGAGACTAATGAAGGAACTACCAAGCAGATTCCCGACAAGGAAAAACAAAAGGAGCTCAGATACAACCGAGCACTATGAAAAGATGTCTCTGAAGAGCAAAATTCCTCTTTTCAGTTTGATGTCATGGCACAGTTGGCGAATATACCTGCAAGAATAACTCTGTATGAGTTATTACGCCTGTCCAAGTCTACAAGAGATGTGCTAAGAGAAGCCCTAGCGGAATCTGAAGCTTTCTTAGCCCATCTCCCGGAGGAGGTTGAGGAGGCATGTCCGCACTGCAACTCAGTGTCGAGGCACGCTCCTTATATCACTTTTACACCAGAGGACATGCAGCTGAAGAATATTAAGCACAACAGGCCTCTGTACTATAGCGGGTATATTGGCTCAGCGAAAATCGGTCGAATTCAGATTGATCCGGGTTCTGCCTTGAGCATTGTGCCACGGAGGCTTATGCAGTTTTTTGGGATCCCTCCCTACAAACTGACTCCAACTAGCAGTCACCCTCTGGGAAAGATCAGGCTCAGATGCCAGATCGGAGATCTTAAAAGCGAGGAGACCTGTTACGTGATCGAAGCAGACACTTCTTATAACATTCTCTTAGGACGACCATGGATTCATACTAATATGATTGTCCCATCCACCCTGCACCAATGCATGAAGTATGTGGATGAAGACGGAGAAGTGCATACTTTAATCGCTGACAAACAGCCATTCAAAGGTGTTGAAAACTACTTCGTAGACGCCCTTTTGTATGCTGAAAGTGCTGAGGTCGACTCCCCACTACACGATGAATGTGATAGTAGGAATGAAGCGGATACTGAGTCAGGAGTGTTTATTGCCAATGAAGGCTTTGAACCTCTTGTAATTAATCTTGATGATTTGGATGTAAATGACACCGCCAGTGATGAAGGCGAGTGGGAAATAAATGAGAATCTGAACTTTGCTTATTTGCCTGGTGTTCTTACTGATTCTTTAACATCAGCTACTAGCACGGATGCAGATAGTCTCTCAGAATTTGAGACTTTAGCAACCATGCACATGCCTATTAGATCATCAATGATGGTACAACCAAACATCGAAAACGCAGATGGGGTGGTGTTCGAAGTACCGGCCCATCAACCAGATCAAAAACCTATTCTTTTTGGAAGAATTAAATCACATATAGCCTCATCCAGTGATAGTGAGAGTGAGGCTCAGGAAGCCCCTCAATTCTATCATTATGGACTAAAGTCATTCTGGATGATGGCAAAAATGGGATATGATTTCATCAATAAACCCGGATTAAACTTTGGTAAGGGATGTCGAGATCCGCTTCCCTCATTCGTACCCAAAGAAAAAGAACCGGACTATTATCACAAAACCGGCAGGGGGTTGGGATACGTCACAACACCCGATCCTTCGGATATCGAAGATATGATTTGCCAGAATGTGGAAGATTCTAATTGGGATTCGGATATCAACCTGGGTATATTATTTAGAGAGATGACGGTAAACATAACATCTATCAGTCCAACCCAAGATGAAAACGATGAACTGACCCTTATAGAAGATGAAGCATTGGTGAAGCATCTTGATGCCCAATGGAACATGCACTTTGAGCAACGTGAACCTCCTACGGAGGATAAGGTGGTCCAAATAAATATGGGGGATGAAACCAATCTTAAACCCATATTTATAAGCGAGAGTTTACCTCCTAATGAAAGAGACGACCTGGTGACTCTCGTTCGAGAATACATAGACGTCTTTGCTTGGAATTATGAAGACATGCCGGGTTTAGATCCTCAAGTTGCTGTGCATCGACTCAATATTAAGCCAAATGCGAAACCAGTAAAACAGCAACAGAGAAGATTCCGTCCAGAACTGATGGAATCAATCGAAGATAAGGTAAAGAAGCTTATACAATCTGGCTTCGTACGAGAAGAACAACATCCTGATTGGGTAGCAAACATCGTTCCAGTTCCCAAAAAGAATGGAAAAATCCGAATCTGCATCGATTTTCAAGATCTCAATGCAGCATGTCCTAAAGATGAATTTCCACTTCCAATAGCGGATGTCATGATTGACACACCTGCGGATTTGAAAGAATGTCTTTCATGGATGGATTCTCCGGATACAATCAAATCAAAATGTGTCTGGAAGATGAGAAACATACTGCATTCAGGACACCGTTAGGCATGTACTGTTATACGGTTATGCCATTCGGTCTGAAGAATGCAGGTGCAACTTACCAGTGTGCTATGAGCACAATTTTCCGTGAGCATCTCCGTAAAACGGTAGAGTGTTATGTGGATGACTTGGCTGTCAAGAGTCGTAATAAAGACGATCATCTCCGGGATCTGAAAGCGGTGTTTGATATTATGAGAAAACACCAATTAAAAATGAATCCAACTAAGTCCTTTCTCGGTGTTTCTAGTGGCAAATTCCTTGGTTTCGTTGTTACATCCAAGGGTATTTATTTAGACCCTGAAAAGGTAAAAGCAATTCAAGAGATGCAGCCACCAAGAAACCTTAAAGAACTTCGCGGATTACAAGGGAGACTAGCATATATCCGGAGATTTATCGCCAATCTTTCAGGGTGGTGCCAACCTTTTACCAGGCTAACGAAGAAAGGAGTGTCGTTCATTTGGGATGAAGCTTGTCAACAAGCCTTTGAAGATCTCAAGAAGTACCTCACAAAGCCTCCGGTATTGGTAGCCCCTATATCGGGAAAACCATTCTTAATATACGTTCGGGCAATGGACCATTCACTTGGTGCCTTGTTAGCCCAAACTAATGACTCCGGCCATGAGCAAGCTGTTTACAATCTTAGTAGAACTATGGTAGGAGCCGAACATCGGTATACTCCAGTAGAGAAGGAATGCTTGGCCCTGGCATTCGCAGTTCAGAAAATGCGACATTACTTAGTAGGCCAAACAATCCATGTGATTTCTCGGGTAAATCCGCTGAGAGTGCTCATGACCAAGCCTGGGTCGCTCAATTGCAGGTTAGCCAATTGGTCAATCCTCCTATCGCTATATGACATGCGATTTATACCACAAAAGGCGATTAAGGGACAAGCAATTGCTGACTTCTTAGCAGAGCATCCTGTCCCGCAATCCTCGAAACTTTATGAGGATATTCCAGATGAGATAGCGGAAGCCAATATGGTCTCTAAAGAACCGATTTGGCAGTTGTTCTTTGATGGAGCAGCGAGAAAGAACTCTGCTGGAGTGGGGGTGGTTCTAATATCCCCGCAAAACCATGTGATCCCCCGAGGATATTCATTAACTCAACCATGTTCTAATAATGTGTCCGAGTACAATGCATTATGAACGGGATTGCGAATTGCCCAACAGCTGGGGGTCCGACGTTTAGAGGCCTATGGGGATTCCAAGCTCATAGTAAATCAAGTAAGAGGAGAATACGAGGTTAAACATGAGCATCTCGTACCTTACCACAAGAAAACAATCAAACTTGCCGACTCTTTCGAAGAATTTTATATTGACTATGTGCCACGGCACGAGAATGCATATGCTGACGCCTTGGCGTCCCTCGCTGCTACATTAGCGCTCCCTGCTAAGTCAACCAAAAGTGTTGAGGTTGGAAGCCGGAGCTCCTTCGCCCTGAGGAAATACTCGAGGCAAATGAGGTCCATGTGTCAGGGATGAACTTCGAACCGAGAGATTGGCGGTTCGTATTCGTCGATTTTGCGCTCTACGGGATGTTACCCGAAGATCCTAAAGAAGCCACAAAGTGAAAAAGGAAGCAAAAAAATTCTATTATAATCCTGAGCTTAGTACCTTATATCGGAAAATGCCAGGTGGAGTTTTACTTCGGTGCTTATCACAACAAGAAGCACAAGAAGTACTCAAAGAAGCACATGACGGGACCTGTGGTGCTCATCAGCCGGGACCTAAATTGGGAGACCGGATAAAGAGAATGGGTTACTACTGGCCGACAATGATGTCAGATGCCATGGCATATGCGAAGAAATGCCATGCATGTCAGGTACATGCGAACTACATATACCAGGCCGCAGAGTACCTACATCCAACCACAATTACATGGCCATTTGAGACTTGGGGAATGGATATCATTGGTCCCATTGCTCCGCCATCTTCTCATGGACATCGATTTATACTGGCTATAACCGATTACTTCTCAAAATGGGCAGAAGCTATCCCTTTGCGAGAAGTAAAAACGAATGATGTGGTCAGTTTCATCAAACACCACGTTATTTATCGCTTTGGTGTTCCTAGACGGATCATCAGCGACAACAGCCCTCAATTCACTAGCAGAGCCTATACTAAATTCTGTCATAAGTTCAGAATACAGAATATATTTTCGTCTCCATATAATCCGGCCGCAAATGGTCAAGCTGAAGCATTCAACAAGACCATTGTGAAGCTTTTGCAGAATCTTGTCACTTCAAGTCAGCGTGATTGGGACGAAAAATTGGGGGCTTGTCTGTGGGCTTATCGCACGACGGTTAGGACACCCACAAAGAGTACACCATTTTCTTTGGTATATGGTTGCGAAGCTATACTACCTCTAGAAATTCAGATTCCTTCTCTTCGGGTGGCATTAGCTACAAGAATGACCGCCGAGGAAAAACATGGCCAATGACTTGGGGAATTGGAAGCATTGGATGAGAAACGCTTAAAAGCTCAACAACAAATCGAGCTTTATCAGGCGCGAATATCTCGGGCCTTCAACAAAAAGGTGAAGGAACGAACTTTTAAAGTGGGTGACTTGGTCCTAGCAGTCAGGCGTCCTATGATTCTCACGCATAAAACTAAAGGCAAGTTTCAGCCGAAATGGGAAGGCCCATTTGTAGTGGAGACAGTCTACTCAAATGGAGCATACCGGTTGATTAATCAGCATGGAGATCGAATGATGGCGCCCATTAATGGAAAATTTCATAAAAAATATTATTCTTAAAATAAAGAAAAAAAATTACCCAATGCCAACAAGGTTACGGAAAGAGAATAGATTTCTCGCCAACCCTATCATACTGGGGGTAAAATTATGAATCGCCCAACTCCGCCAAGGCAAAGGGAAGACGGAACGTTTGGCCTCTAAGCCCAAACAAAACCTTCGATAACTCACCATGCTGAGGGGAATAGCATGGCTAGCCCAACTCAAACGGTAGTTAGTAAAGGCAAATCAAACCCGTTGATAACTGGGGGTTTGCTAAAAATCCCACGACAAATCTGTCACGATAGTATTCTTATCCGAATATAAGAATACATCACTGTCCTAAGCTGCTAAGGCAAAGGGAAGAGGAAAAGTTTGACATTTAAGCCCAAACGAAATCCTTGACAACTCACCATGCTGAGGGGAATAGTATGGCTAACCCAACTCAAACGGTAATTGGTAAAGGCTAATCAAATCCGTTGATAACTGGGGGTTTGCTAAAAACCTTACATTAGATCAATTTTTTACTAAGATAAGATTTTACCTTTGTCAAAAAAAAAGAGGACAAAAAAAAATCATACTTCATCAAGTCTAAAGTTACAACGTCTGATGAACATAATCTTTTTTTTAGGTCGTTAGGTTAAAAGTTTTCTCTGACGACAATCATTTTTCCTATCAAGTTAACAGTTATCTCTGATAGTCAGAATTTTGAGACCGAACACGTTAACAATTACCTCTGTTTGGTCGGCTCCTTCGTTCCTATCACGACTAGATCCTCTGAATAGGTTGAGCCCCAAGATATGTTTAATAATACCTCTGTCTTTTTCTAACTCGTCATACTAGATGTCACTGAACGGTTAGGATTCTACAAGCACGTTAATATTATACCTCTGTTTGTTATTCTATAAGCACGTCAACATTATACCTCTGCTTGTCATCCTATAAGCACGTTAACATCCTACCTCTGCTTTACATTTTGTCTTTAAGCACGTTAATATTATACATCTGTCTATGTTCGTAAATCCTAATTGGTCGCACTATATGTCGCTGAACATTTAGGATTAAATTTATCTGAAAACTCCAACTATCAAGTCCTGAACCTCTGAATAGTCTGAGTTATTATCCATGAAAGTGTATAAGAAAAAAGATAAAAAAAAAGATAAAGATAGTAATAATGATAATACAGCAGCACATAGCGAAGTCTTTCTTTCTGTATTATTACAATTAAAAAAAATATAATAATAATAATAGTAACAATTACTTTTGAGATAAAGCCTTCAAAGCATCTTCCACTTCCTGCAGCCGTCGGTGGAGACTCTCTCTCGCTGTCTCTAAAGCTCTCCTCTGCAAGTCCATTTTATCCATGAGAGGTTGTTGTGCAGCCTGAATTTGGAGTTCTTCTAACTCCCTGATGCCGACAGCGATGTCATGTTCGGTTTGTTCCTTTTGCCGCGAGATCTCAGATGCTCTGCCAGAAATATTCTGAATTTCAAGTTCAAGATTAGTAATTGAGGCTTGAGCCTTGGCTATGATCTCCCGCTCGCGGTCTATGGAGTTACGGCGGTGTTCAATATCGTTCTCCATCTGGGTCAGGTCCCAAGTCAACTTCTCTGAAGAACCTTGGAGTCCCGCTACGAGTTGGGCCTGGCGTTCTATATTCTGCTGAAATTCGGCATGAAGAGCCAAGTTTTGGGCTCGTAAGCGAGCCACTTCTTGGTTTGCCATCTCAGCAAGATCAGCCTGGCGCAAACTGTTGAGTAACGACAATGGACCTCCAACTCATCCCATCGAGCCCTATAAGGAGCTGCTCGCTGTGGTCCTCCAATCCTAGTGATATGGTCTAGGTGACTCACCATGAGAGGATGGACCTTCTCCAGAGAATCCTCTCCGTTGAGAATCTCCTCAATGCATCCATAAAAAAGTTCAAGAAAGAATTCGACGTTGCGACTGATGATTCTTTCACTAAAGCTGGAGGCCGAATTCTGCTTCAAATCTGTTGAGGCTGCAGGTAGAGGATGTATGGATGATGGAGCGACCGCAGGGAGTACTGATGATATATGAGATTCTAACAATGGAGTTACCGCCGCATCTAATAAATTGGTCGCAACTCGCGCTGGAGTGGTCATCACCTCTGCTGTCGAGGTCGCCAATGTTAGCGGCATGGATAATGAGCCGCACATTGGTTCCATGGCGTCAGAATGTGATGAAACCATGCATGTCGGCAAAGGAAGGCTTTCTATGTTCACAGATATTACTAGAGCCTCTGCAGAAGACATGGAAAGTGCGCTAGCATCTCCTACATCTGGTAAAAATAAAGCGGTCGTGTATTATCGTCAAAAAGATTTGTGCAAAATAAAAAAAAAAAGAGTATGCAAATACCTGTTGGAAAGGTTGTATTGGTGGCGGCTATGGAAATAGAACCAGATCTCTCAGGTCTATCTGCCTCTGAGACCTCCAAAGGGAAGTGAGAGGCTTTGTCCATGCTGGGTTGATAGAAATAGTCACTATCGAACTCTCCATCAGAGCCTAGACCGTCAAGGTCACAAATGTCCCCACTTACACCAGAATAGTCCACAAGATCCAAAGAGTCTGATCTGGCGGTCGGGGAGGCATGGGTCGTTGAACCTTCACCACCTGAAATACAAGCAAATATGTGTTAATTAAAAAAAAATGGAATGAAGTCCAATCCTTAAAGAAAAATGCTCACCAGAAGAGACAAGTCTTGATGCTGGGCTAGGCAAAGCGGCTTCACCGGGAGATGACAAAAAGACGTCTAGTGCACTATCGTCCAATGCAGTACCCGTCGGCTCCACAGCTCCTCTATCCCGGATAGTTGGATCACTCCTGCCAAAATTTGCAACTTTAGGGACTGGATTTACGGTAGCAGGTGTCTTAAGAGTGGAGAAAGCGGCAAAACCATACATCCTGGCAGTCTCACTAGAAGAAGTCGGTATGGGTGTGATAGTGGAAAAGACCGAAAAAGTTGTAGTAGACAAGTGTCCTCCTGATGCAAACGTCGAAGTGGTAACAGGAAAATCATTCCTGGATGAAACGATTGACGGAACTACAGATATCGCGGTTGGTAGATCTGAATGACTCGTGGTCGATGGATCCGGATGAGTTGTGGTCGGCAGACCGAAACGACTAACAGTTCGTCCTACAACCGAATTGTCAACCCGAGCCTGAAATTTTTTCTTCTTTTGAGGAACTTTGACTCCTCTGGGATTTGAGCGCTTCAATGCTGATCTACCTCCATGAGGAGAAGCTGGGGTAGAAGTATCATCTTGTCCATCGCCATCATTGCTATCAGGACTAAGAGAGGCACCTATGGATTGGGATTCACGCGCCAAGCCCTTTTTCGAGGATTTCTGCGATGCCTCAATATGCCTTAAAAAGGAATGATTAATCTGGTAGTCGCCAGGGATAATATCTGCAAGATGATACCAATTACAGAATCCCATTGACGCAAAAAGAGAGGGCGACTGGCTTGGAAGGGTAAAAGATGCCTTTGTACCTCCGGCCGCAAAATGGTACCATCCTCGCGCACCCTCGAGAAGATTTTCCTCACGACGGAGATAAGAGTTCGGATTGCCAACATATAGCTGATCATATCTGAACTGACGTGCGGAGCGACTGGGTGTATAGGGCTCCATAAAGCAAATTCGACCCTGTCGAAAAACCAGATGACTTGGCCGGATGCTAATAAGCCACCAGAAGCAACCCGATGGCAAGGTTGTATAGCCATCATTTCCAGAACTATTTTCAAGTTGGCTACTATAACTTCCTCCGAGAAATTTTGGGAAACAACGGTAAATATGGTAATTTTAGTGTCGCCCAAGGATTTGCCGAATCTTAGCCATGTACCTCCCATTCCATGAGCAATTTTCGAAATGCTGTACATGACGAGTGGCATGATCAATAAGTCCTGAAGGAGAAGTCATCAATTCTGGACAGTGCAATACGAACAAAGCCATTAGATAAGTGAATGGCAGGTCGATGCGTGGATTAGGCGTTTTGAAGATAGTGTTACCACCCTTATCTTCCGCCTGTTGGACTTTGTAAAATTGGGCAATTATGTCCCTCAAGCCACGTTGCAAACTGCAAACCATAGCTGGCAATAACCCCAGAGGCTGGCCAAACGCTAATAGGACTGCAGGGTAAATAACATCAACGGTAACAGTTTCGCGGCACGAAGTAGGCACTACATAGCGCTTCAACCACAACATGAGATATCCGGCAAAAATAGCATTGTCTGATATGGGGGAAGCTGCTTGGTAGTGGTAACTTTCGAAAACAGTCTAAGCTTTGAACCCGTCTTCATCAGATTCTGCAGTGTATGTAGTTGCGAAGCAGGTGCCAATCCTCTCATTGACAGTATCCATATCGCAAGCAGCCCGTACTTATATACTGCGCTCATATCTTTCCAGATTCTAGAATAGATATTCTGCCCAAACCTAATGGCGCACCCCTAGATTTCGGGCCTGGCGCGCCCCTTGATTTCGTGGCCTGGAGATATCAGCACAAATGTTGTAATGACACATCAACTCTCAGTAAGTTGAGTATGCATTAGGAACAGCCTTGAGGCGGAGCAGTTCCTTCGTATTCGGAACATACTCCTCGTAAGGGGTTTCGCCTATGGATAATGCTGAAATCTCATGCATCTCGTGAAGTGCAAATCCCAATTCTCCAAGTATGGTATTGGTCTCCGGATTATACATCTCCAGTATGCAGAAAAAGTGAGGAGAACTATGTGGAATTCCAAATTGCACGTTGCGCACCGCACGATAGAGGCCAAGCTTCTCTAAACGTGTCTTGAAATTTTCCAGAATGAAATGGGTCATCCGAGACCACCATGATCGAGAAGTGGAGTGAATCCATCCAGGAGTGCGAAAATCATGAGCTGGGAATTGACCATGGGCATCCGAAAATTGATTCATAAAGGTGTCTGCTCGTTTCGGGTGCTCTCCAACAGGTAAGTCTTTGCCGAATCTACTGGGCAACAGACCTGTAACATACTTTGCCGGGCCGTCGACAAATGGGCCGTTTCTGTTAAATCTCCCGGTCGCAACGCCATGACTGCTACGGGTAATTTGCCAAGACATCATGTGGGGATATGAAATCCGCTGCAGATAAGATAAAGAATAGCTGCGCTCCAGATCCGGGATAAACATATGGCGACCTCCAATATTGCTCAACCACTTGGTGCTGTCCCATAAATCTTCGTCTCGTTGGTTGACAGCATCCCCAAAAAGAAATTGCGGTTTCTTCAAAATCTGTCTATTGGCGCCTTCAAAGACGGAATCCGTGATTAATTCACGAGCTGTGAGTGGGTTGCAGCTAATAATTTTCTGTTGTCGATCCGCACTACTTCGCTCCTCAACCAAAGGGATGTGACCATCGAATCCAAAGTGAGATTGATTATTCGGACCGCCTGAAAATCCAAAGTAATGATTCTTGGATAAAGGATCCGTTGAATACGGAACTGTAAAAGAAAAAAAAAATTAATTAATGTTAAAAAAAAAAAATTTAACAAGGGAAGGCACCAGCGGAGTGCCACCCGCGGGTGGGCACCCGCCGAGTGCCTCCCGCGGGTGGGCACCCGCCGGTGGGCACCTGCGGGGTGCCACTCGGGGTGCCACCCGCGGGTGCCACTCGAGGTGCCACCCGCAGGTGGGCACCCGCTGAGTGGCACCCGCGGGTGGGCACCCGCGGGTGGGCACCCGCGGGGTGCCACCTGCGGGTGAGCACCCGCGGAGTACCATCCCAGGGGTGGATATATGTGCGTGGATACCCCGGTGCCACCCTCGTGCCAAATGCGAAGTCATCCCTGTGATCATCCTTCCGTAGTTATGCATGGTTCTACATAAACGTGTTATATTTACATCATAACGAAATCTCTTTCGCGTGTTATATTTACATCATAATGAAGTCTCTTTCGTAATAACCGCAAAAGCGATTTTAAAGTAAACGGATGATCGTTTGTTTACCTGATATCAGGGAAGAGAGATCAACAGCGGCGGTAACGCCTGCGTGTCGATCCTCATCGGCGATAACGCCCACTGATCGATCTTCAGCGTTTAAATCCTGTGGGTACGAAGTGCCTGCGGAAGCCATGAGAAAGGAGAAAGTAATCGTGCAAAATAAAAGAACGAGAGATTTTCTGATTATGAGAAAAAGAGGTGGAGATCTATGGGTATTTATAGTGAATTAGCAGGAGTTCAAATAGGAAAAGGAATCAAAGTTCTGACCAAAATCAGAGTTTGATTAGAGTCCAAACAAGACTTGGATATTTATTTAAAATCCTTTTCCTATTCTAATGCTAATTCCTACCCAAATTAAGATCCAAATAACAAATAATCCCAGTTAAAAAGAAAAAGTCCAAAGTATTTTGAAATTCATTACAAATAAATTAAAAAATTCCAAAAACTTTGGAGGGGGTTATGTAGACACTAAAAATAAGTAAATAAAATTTAAATATATATATATATATATATATATATATATATATATATATATATATATATATATATGGAAACTAGGAGAACCCGAGAATGCAACCCGGGAGAGCTCCCACGGGTTGCTACCAGCACGAGACTTCCGCGGGTTGCAACCCGCGGGAGGATCCCGCGGGATGCAACCCGCGGGACATCCCGCGGGTTGCAACCCGCGGGATCTCCCGCGGGTTGCATCCCGCGGGAGCTCCCGCGGGATGCAACCGCGGGAGCCTCCCGCGGGTTGCAACCCACGGGAGCTCCCACGGGTTGCCACTTGCGGGAGAGATCCCGCGGGAGCTCTCGCGGGTTGGCACCTGCGGGAGCGATCCCGCAGGTGCCAACCCGTGGGTTATTTTCCGTATTTTTTTTGTTTCGTTTCCTTTGCTGATATTTCATGATCCGATTTTTCAGGAGCGAATCGATCCGGATTTCAAGTCCTCTCAGTCTATAAAATACAGGATTAGACTGGAGAAGGGACCTTTTTTTGGAGCTGGCAGAGCGATTCTTCACAGAAGGTTGAGAGAGATAAGAAGGAGCGGGTTTTCTTCACAGATCCCCTTCCAAATTGGATAGTCAATGGAGGCAGCAACAAGACTCCACCGCCACCCGTACCCACTTAAAAAAGGGAATCCACCAATATTCCCGTTCTTGTGACTCCTATTTTCTTTTTGTAATCTGAATTCTCATTGTAATTCATCAATTTTTCAATGGAATCAAAGATGCAATTTTCGGGCGTACAGAGTGAGGGGAAAAACTTTTGGAAGGATCACCGAGGGCTTACCAAAAGTTAGAGGGAAGCAGAGGACCCAAAACTGACCGAAATCAGAAATCCAGGGAGGAACAGAGGAGTCCCCACCTGCAGGTACCAACCACCAGAGAAAAGGTCACCGACGACACGTCAGAAGGTGGGACCCACCATGTCAGCAAGGCAAGCCAAGGTCGGCGCCGACAATCTTATGCATCGAGGCAAAATGAAAATTCACGTGGATCAGGGACCATACGATCTAATCTTCAACCAGAGACCAGGGGTGGTCAAGGGAGGCAGACCGGTGGTCAATATCCAACAGTTTGAGAAGGGAAGGGGAGATGATGGGCTCGGGTTCCAAAGCATCGAGTGGAGGATCGGGATAGGAGGAAAAAACAGAACTTTTCGGGAAAGGAAAGGGAGTGACAGTGGCCGAAAAGGAGACCCCGGAGAACTCTCTCAATGGAAGTTGCCCAGATGAAGGAAGGGAGAGAGGGGGCTTTCGAATATGGGAGAGGGGATCAAACTTCCCCCTCATCATTCAAGGAGAGGATGGGAGGTTGACCCTCTACAAGAAAGCTCTGCTCCTCAAGCAGAGGCAAGGGGAGATGAAGATATGCCAGCTGATGGAAGAGGAAGAGGCGGCTGCGGAGAGGGCAAGGGAAATCCTAGGGAGCCAAAACGGTGGGCTAAAAGGAGTGGGTTAGGGTGAAGGGTATCGACATTCTGGGCCAAATAAAGATGCGGTCGAACCCCTGTACAATTTGGGCCCAAATAGTGGTACTGAGAGTGTGGGTTTGGATGGGAATTATTTGGATCAGCCTGGGCCAAGTAATAATGTGGCCCAAGCATTTAAATCTTGGCCTGAACCAGTGGTTCAAATGGGCTGAATCCTGTTCAGTTACTACCAGGTGCAGTAGTGGAGATACAACCTACTTCTTCAAATATTACACAACAACAGAATTCACTCTTCTCTTCGATACCAGGTTCGACAGAGAATTCTTCAAGGAAGCATGGCCAAGACACTTGAAAACCTAATTAGAGGGGAAGGAGCCACCTCTACAAGGTGACGTCAACCATCTCGTTGACTGAAGAGACTCGAGTGAAACCCACTCCGCGTAAAAAGACACCTGGCAGTGAGATTCCAGTGGAGACACTGACTACTTATTAAGATGGAGTGATGCCTCAAGACAAGTTGGGGGGCTGTACTCGGTGGAGGAGGGTGCAGAGAGGATCCCGGCAGCACAAGAGGGTCCAATATTGGACTTTGAGCAGATCACAGGCATCCCTAATCCCCTGCCCACGATCAAACCAACCAGACGCAGCAAGAGACTCAACGAGAAGAGAGGGGACAGGACTACCAGATTAGACAGGTAGCCTCACTTGCGTCCAAGAGGAAGGCGATTCATGTTAATCTCGACAAAGCTACCTCTGTTTTCTTTTGATATTCTTAATTTACTGTCAAATCAAACATTACTAGAATTTGCAAAAATATGTAATATTGTTCTTGGAAACATCAAGGATGCTAGAAGCATGAATATTGATCTTATAAAAAAGCTTACCCTCTGGGGACAATAAATGGGTAGGTAGGACGACCAGCAAAGATCAATGAATCTCGCCATGTCAATCATGGAGAAATAGTTAAGCAATTGATCATGAATACAATCTTTTGGAACGTTAGATGTTTGGGGGATAGAAAAAAGAGACGTATGGTCGTCGAGATTCTTTGGAACAATGAAGCTGATATATTTTGTTTAGAAGAGACAAAATTAGTGGATCCACTGATCTCAATAGAACAGAAGATCGCCCTGAGAAGGAACTTCACATTAGTATTTAAAAATGCTAGGAGAGCTTTGGGGGATTATCATTGGAGTCAATCATAACCAATAGGAAATACTTGAATCATTGGCCAAGGAATTCACCTTGACGGTGACTGTCAGACAGCGAGCTAATGGTTGGGTTCGGAAAATTACTGCATTATACAAACCAAACCAAAGAGATAGAAGAGCTGTTCTATGGAATGAGATTCTTAAGATTGGTCACCATTATAATCTCCCTTGGGTGATAGGAGGAAATTTTAATGTAGTAAGATTTATGGAGGAGCGTAAGGGAGACCATAACATCTAAGATACGGAAGCCTTCAACAACATCATCAATGACTTAGGCCTAATAGATATTCCCTTACTAGATTAACAGTGGTCAAACATGAGGGCAGACCTATGCCTGGCTAAATTGGATAGGGTGTTGGTCTCAGATACCTGGGAGGTTTAATTTGGCCTATCCAGAGTATACTCGATAACCAAAGCTATGTCAGATCATTCCCCATATTGCTTGGACTCAAGCAAACTTAGGCCTAACACTAATAAACTGCTTCGAATCGAAAGAGAGTGGCTAGAACACGATAAGATCCATGACCTCATGCGAACGAATTGGTCACTCCCAATCGGAGGAAGAGACACTGCTAAGATTCTATGCTCCAAGCAGAGAAGACTGCGGCCGGTCCTGACAAGATGGGATAAGAGATTTCATGGACTCGCAAGAGTCAGGAGGAGTTATTGCAAAGGATTGCAGGCTTCGAAAAAACAGAGGAGATCGCGAATCTCACAGAAATTGAGAGAGGATCGTTACTGGACTATCAAAAGGAAATTCAGGAGTTCTACAAAATGGAGAAGATTATGTGGTGCCAGCAAGCCAGATCCAACTAGTTGAAGAAGAGTGATACTAATACATTGCGAACATGAAACATATGTTAAATGTGATCAATGCATTGAATACCTCATCGGGTACGACAATCAATGGAGACGATCTCAAGAATCATATCTTCAAATACTTTCGACGAATATTTGGGCACTCTGAAAGTAGAAAAATTACTTTCCTCAAAGAAATGTGGCTAGATAATACTAATCTACAGGAGTTAGAGAGGGACTTCTATAAGGAAAAAATTAAAAAGGCCATTTGAGATTTAGGGCAAGATAAGGCACCAGGCCCTGATGGCTGCCCCATTTTTTTCTTTCGAACTTTTTTGTCGACGGTTAAATAAAATCTCATCAACCTATTTAGGAAACTGAACAATGGAGATGCCCGTCTCGATAGACTAAATTTTTGTTTTCAAGAAAAACAGGATTTGATCTTTCCATTACCATTGATAGAGAAAAATTTACAGATTATAAAAAATTTTACTTTTTCAGATTACAATGAAAAGAAGATTAAAACCGACAGAGAGGACTTATAAAACACGTCGCTCTCTTTTAATCAGAAGATCGTGGGATTTGAGGCAGTTATGGGGTTCCTCGTTGACGATCTGATGTCGATGGTTGGAGGCGAGTTCGTTCTTCTTCTCTACTGATTATTAGAGGAAGCACGAACGCTTGCGTGGGAGAGAGATCTGGCCAAAGGTCTTCTCTTTTTCGGTTATAAGGCTTTGAGGCTCTCGCAATTAGATTGATTTGCCAAAGGTCCTCTTTGAGTTATCTTTGGAGGTATTTATAGGCCCCCAAGTTGTTGACAGAGTTTTCTTGTAGATAAAATCGAGATCTGGTTTCCTTGTAGATATAATCGAGATCTCCTTGTAATGTTGATGAGAAATTCAAATATTTTTTTGATTTAATTTTTTTGAATCATTGTATCGGGTCCTATTTCTGCACCCAAAATCAATTAAACTCAAATTAGAATTTGATTAGAATTTATAAAATTATCAAACTCAAACAGAATTAAATTAGAATCCTACACCCAAAAATCAATCAGAGTTTAATTAGAATTTGCATAATTATCAAACTCAAATAGAAATTAATTTAGAATTCTGAATCAAAAAATTAATTTGAGTTTGATTAGAATTTGGGTCTAATTAAAATTGCAAAATAGTCCGAGACAGGGCCCAATTTATTGTGCAGAGAGAGAGATTTTTTTTCTTAATAAATTTTTTAAATTTTCTTTTCTTTTCTGTTTCTTTTTCCTGTGGTTCTCTTCTTTGGTGAGCCTTGCGGGCGCCCGCGAGGGTGGGAGCCTCGTGGGAGCCTTGGAGGCTTCTCCTTTATTATTTTTTTCTTTGGTTTGGTGGCTTTTTGGCCACCTAAGCCTCGTGGATGCCTGCGAGGGTGGGAGCCTAGCGGGGGCTTCCGCGAGGCTATTATTTATTTATTTATTTACTTATTAACTATTATTATTATTACTATTATTATATTATTTGGATTTGGATTCGGATTTTGGACTCGGATTCAGACTTAGACTCAGATTTCGGACTCGAACTCGGATTTCAAATTCGGACTTGAACTCAGATTTCAGATTAGTGCGGGGATACTTTTTCTCGTTCTATATTATTCATTTATAGTACCATACCAAAAAAGACCTCTCCAGAGTCGATCAATGAGTATTGCCCGATTGCACTTTTGAATTGTGTAGTAAAATTTTCTCCAAGGTCTCCGTCTTACACCTCATCTCTATGAAATGATAAGGGACACACAGACGGGTTTCATTGCGGAATGGAGTATCCTAGACGGGGTGGCCATTGCGCAGGAGGTGATTCACTATTGCAGAAAAACTGGTAGAGAAGGTTATTTGCTAAAACTTGACTTTGAGAAGGCCTTCAACAAAGTAGATTGGGAATGCATCTTGGAGACTTTGAGGAATAGGAGATTCGGTCCTAAGTAGATTAAATAGATCTCCATTTAGCTAAATTCAGTTAATGTCTCTGTTTTGGCTAATGGAGAACTAGGGAAGGAGATTGTCTACAAAAGGGGGCTAAGACAAGGAGATCCTCTATCGCCATTACTATTTTTCTTGGTGGCTGAATGAGTCAACTTATTTGTTTATGCACATGAAGTAGGCAAACAAGATTGAGCGATTGCTTGTAGCTCGCTCGGTACCATTCACAAATCGACAATATGCAGATGATACCCAAAGCTTTGGCCGTTGTGACATTCTGCAAGCATGTGCGATTAAATAGAATTTAAACTGCTTTGAAGTTTGGTCTAGATTGAGAATTATTTACTACAAGAGCTCACTCACCCTCATTAATTGAGAGAACTTCATTGGTAGACTCATTGTAGAGATCTTTGGATGCATGGAGAGCAAATTCCCTATTATGTATTTGGGGATTCTTATCAGATCAAAAAAATTTAGGAAATCAGACTGGGATCTGGTCATTGAGAGAATCAGTAAGAGACTGAATGAATGGAAAGGGAGAGCTCTATCCCTGCGTGAGAAACTTTTATTATTAAATGTTGTCCTCTCAACCATCCCCATATATTTCTTGTCTTATTTCATCATCCCTCGGTAGGTGAGACAAAAGATTGATAGGCTGTGGAAAAGATTTCTATGGGGTACTCAAGAGACTATAGGGAAAAATTCTATTTATTCACTTAGGATCAAGTATGCAAAGTAAAGAGAGAGGGTGGTCTAGGTATTAAATTTGAAGAATTTCAACCTGGCACTCATTATCAAATGGTGGTGGAGGTTACTTACAAAACCAGGGGGAGTAATGCAATCACTTCTATGGAAGAAATATCGATCGGTGAAGGAGTCATGGAGAAGTAAGGATATAGTAACACACAATATTTCGGGTTTGTGGAGAGATATAAGAAGTACGAAGGACATCTTTTAGAGAAGTATCGCTTTTAAGGTTCGAAGGGGTAATACAATTGTATTCTGAAAAGACACCTGGTGTGACATCTTACCCCTTAGAATATCATTCCCACTGGATTACGAAGCTTGCCTTAATAAACAAGGAACGATTGCAGAATTCTGGAGTAGGGAAAGATGGATGCTAGGAAATGGTACTAAAAAGAGTTGGAGTACGTTACGGAACATATAAGAAAACTTCCGGATTAGTAATATTGAAGACCGTCTGATATGGAGATAGGTCAAATCTGGAATCTTCTCTGTGCAATCGATGTACGACTTTCTCAATGATGGTGGGATCAGATCTAAACATGCGAACCAATATGAAAGACAAAATGCCCTCTAAAAATTAAGATATTTCTTTGGCTAGTAAACAAGAGAGCAATCCTAATATGGAATAACCTACAGCGCAGAGGCTGGCAGGGTCCCAGTGAATGTGTCATATATGGAGCCTTTGATGAATCAGTATCTCATGTACTAATGGAATGTTTATACACTGGTACAGTCTGGAGGGAAGTTGCTCATAAACACAATCTCCAGATTAGATAGAACAACTCTCCATCAATTTGGATGAGGCTCTATTCTGTATAGGGTAACTCTCACACATCTAGGAGAGGTATAGCTGCCTTGTTTGGAACCTAAGATTGGAGAGAAATAGAAGAGTTTTTAGTAATTCGGTTTTTAATTTGGATCATTGTATATATTGTATTTCTAATAATGTTTTATTATAGTCAGCAGTTTTTGGAGACACTGGGATAGCTCCCTACGTTATTCCATCCAGGAACATTGCGGTATCTACATACAAATCTCCACAGGAGATGACTGAAGCAAGCGATGGGATAGGCATACAGTTGCGAAAGACTCCAAATGAGGGAGAGTAGAATGTTTGGACATATGTTAACTGTATGATCCTAGATGCAGTTGTAAATTGTTTTTAGTCTTCTCTTTCTAGAGTGGTTTGTATCTGAGCATCATGTAATCCCATTTTGCTATGGATGGATAGATGTACTTTTTTTTTTTTTAGTTTATGTAAGTTCTGTTAAAACGTTTTAATAGACCGCAGGGTGCCATTGCTCACCGTTTGTTTCAAAAAAAAAAAAAAAAAATCAATCCATTCGATGCATGATTGAAGCACGAGTACAGTGAAGTTAGAAGAGAGTGAAAACTTAAGGCAGATGGGATAGTCTTCTTGGGGAAAGATAGAAAACTGAAAGTTGAATGCAACTGGCTACGCTGGTAATGGACTATCTCAGGTAATTAACTTAGTACTATCCATATGAATCATGAATTATTGTTCTCCATGTCCATGCGAACAATTCGTTACATGACAAAACTATTGGCAACTTATAGAACAATGAAATTTCCTTCACACAATAAACGAAAGCGACATAAGCCTTCGTATCTTCTTTACAAAGATCATAGATGTCAGTGAGCTTTTTCAAACACAATGTGATAGGTCTCAGATAATCAAAACTTCTATCTGGAACGTGGTAAGGAGAAGAAAAGCAAAGAATGCGATGTGAAAGAAACAGAATTTTTCTTTCTTTCTTTCCCCTTTTTTTTTTGATTTTTTTTTTTTTTTTTTTTTTTTTTGATGAAGGAAACAGAAATATTTTAAAGTTAAGACAAACGAATAACTTCATAAAATTGAATAACTATATCATTTTTGATAATAAATAACAACACACGTTCATAACTGTATTTGTACAGGAAATGCAAGTATGCTAATCATGCGGTCCTCCTCATAATTAAAGGTCGAAATTTCTTTACAGAACGTCACAGGTGAAGGGAACTTTTCTCTAAGATAATATGGTAGTTCATACGTGCTGAAAACTATTACGTGAAACAAGGCAAAGAGAAGAAAAGCAAAGAATACAATGTGAAACCGAAAGATTTTAGTGCTACGACAAACGAATTCAGTTTATGAAAAAGGAATACTATTACTGAAGATGCCTGTTCATAAATGCATTCGCACTTAAGGTGAACAGGAAACGCAGCTGTGTTAAATCGTACAGCTCTGCTCACAAGTAAAGGTTTTGCTTAAGTGATGCTTGCCCTTTGTACCGGTTACCATAGCGAATTGGAGTTACTCCACGATGTAATAACCAACAAAAAATGAAATGACGAGTTCTCCACTGTAGTTTTTTTCCGCAAAGGAGAAAAGTGAGAAAGCAAAGATGCGATGAAAGATAAGCTGGTGCATAAAAAGGTTGTGTGCAGTGCAACAGTAAGAATATAGAGAATGTCAGAAGTAAAAGATGATCAGTATCTCTTAGTGCAAATATGCACATGGATAGTAAAAACGCAGAAGGCAGCAAAATATAGCGGAGGAGGAGGAAAGTATACTGGATAGTCTATGCGCAAGATGATGATGAGGTCCGTGATCCATCCAAGTCCATCAAGGGCTAAATTTTTGTAGTGGCAGCAGGGGGAGAAGCTCGTGGTCCACTTATTATGGTCTTTCCTATGAGCTTTAATTGAGAAGTTGACGGTCCAGGATTCAAAAACCGAGACGATGGCTTGGAAGCAGGATTGGATGCTCTTGGAACCCACTTAACTGACTCAACAGTGTGCTTGCTTGAGTAAACTGTGGAAAATATAACGGTGGTTGGCTGCTGTAATTCGGACGTATTCATGACTTTGTGTGTAGTGGCGAGCACCTTTGAACCTCCATTTGGCTGGTGAGTCAAAACGTGAGCATTTGAAGTTAAAAAGTATTCAGTGTTTGAGCGTGCTATAGGGTTGAGACGTGACTGTATATTGTAATAGTTAGCACCTCATCCATTACTGGATCGATATCATCCCATGATGTGGTGAGTAGTTTCTCTGATTTTCTATCGAAGAGTGTGAAAGTCGCTCAGGCAATGTCATCTGTGACTTAAACATTGACTTTATACCTAGAAGGTGCAGGAAAAAGGCTGAGTTAGACATGCTTATGAGCGTTTGTATGTAATGAATGGTGTATTGTGCAGGTGGTTAGAGAAACGAAACGAGAGACTATTCAGCATCCAGATCAGTACTTTTGCCCTTGCGCATGACTGTTCAGCATAGAGCACAACTCTTATATGCAAGGGTGGCTTCATTCCATACTCGGACCACCATGGCTTTGATATTCGAGTGGACGGTGGCAAATAGTAAGATCTGCAGAGGGAAATGAAGCTGTGTTTCTCATAGGTATTAACAAAGAAAAAAAAAATGAACAACAGCAAAACCTCAATAGGAATTGGAGAACATTCGGATATGACTCCTAGGTGATTGATTATGTTAAGTTTGAATGATTGTTTTCTAAAGCACTTGCTGTCCTTGGGATGTTGTATCGTGTTGACTTGATGGTTTACAAGTTTGTTGATCCTTCAAGGAATGATGAAATAGTTTGTTAATGAAAGCCGAAGTCAAGTCGAAATTTAACTGGAGTAAACACCCAACTTCATTGTGGTACTAACTCATAAAGAAGTTTTTGAGCAGCTTCAACTTCTTCTGCTTGACATAACAGTGTTGCTGTAAAAGAATTTTTCTGCTTGCTGTATTTGCCTGCATTGTAATATTAGAAAATGTTAGAAGGTTTGGATATAGAAAACTTGTAACCCCCGACATCTCAAAGTACGGATAGCATTCGGCGACATATCATAAATAAATATGCCAAACCTAAAATACGTGAATATAAATAGTACAACTGTCACAAAAATATACACATATACAATCGGATAATAATATGTAATTAAAATAATAAATTATTCCAAAAAATAACGATCAAGACGAGTTTATAGGAGGGTCAAAATGATCCTTAATACATCATGAAAAGTTTAAGTGAAAAAAAGAAGGATGAGTACTAAAGTTTCTATAAAAACAAATACTAGACGAGTCTCTCTCGTGTCCCTTCTACAATAAATGCACCTATTGAGAATCTGCGAACTCCTTGAATTATAGTTCCAGTTATGGTAGAATTTTTCTCTCGGTAACTTGTAAATTAGTACCTGGACATGCCAAAACAAGATCGTTAGAATGACCTAGCAAGCGTTACAAAAGCAGAGATAATAATACATATGTATGCTATGGATGATGTATATACATAATGTACAAAATATTAGTAAAATATGAAACAAATACGAGTATCATGTAAAATACGTCTAAATGAATCATGAATTTATTTATACTTTTATGGAGATGATAATGTCAACAGTTAGTATATACTTGTTATGGATAACATTGTAGCAAATATAGAAAAATAGAAATAAGTATGGATATAAAACATGATATGTCATATTATATTTATTGTGAATTTATTTGTAACTTTCAGGAAGAAAGAACTATTGTTTTAAAAGTACCCTGTACATACTCTGGATAACAGCCTCATGACTCCTGGTATTAGCATAAGACCGTACCATTAGGTACTCAAGAAAATATGATGGACGAGCTTACACTCCAGGACCCAATGCCCTATCACATGATATGGTGTGATCCAGTATTCACTTCATGACCTCCCAGGTTAGGTCTCTAAAATTCGGTTGCTCAACCTAAATGTATATCTCTAAAAATATGTTCCACTGTCTGCTTTCAATTTCCCCATAACCCCATTATTATATTTTTTTTGATATTCAAAGAGTAACAACTCTATAATGTAGCATGTAAATGACAATTTAAAATAAGCGCTTATATCCTAATTTTGATTATGGTGGACAAAGGTGTAACAAGACAAAATAGACATGTAACTGCACGTAATAAAATAACACACATGTTGATGGCAATACAGGTTGAGTATGTTCCATTGATAGAAAGAAGGTTAGTAAACTTTCTATAAGGTGTGTCCAACTACTACTCCAGTTAATCTTTTCCTATCAATCCTAAGCATTATTTCTTTTATTTAGGTCAAAATAATATAAGCTGGTGAAATTTGTTTTAGCAATATATATATAATATATATTTATAAGAAAATAACAATTGGATGTCAAAAAGAGTAATTGTAATTTTCTTACTATAATAATTTTATTATAGTTTTGAGTACCCCTCTTTTAATTATATAAAATTTTGTATAGTGGAAAAAAAATAGCAATAAAGGTGAAAATATAAAGGTTTTATTTTTTAAATAAAATAATAGAAGTCATATTTTATTATAAATCTAATTAACAAGTAGCTAATTTATCATTTGGATAAAATAATCTCATAGCATATATGCACTTAACTTTGCATCCATATGATTCTGCGAACATTATATACTATGTGTTCAAAAAATAATTCGTTAATCATAGTTTAGTTTAAATATTAATTGTGATACCCACATGATTTGATGCAAGTGAAATACAAACATAATATAGAAATGAAATGAAATGAAAGCTTTGGAACGGTTCCACACTCATAATATTGCAATACATATAATTAGAAGATAATCATATTGCGTTTCTAATGAATTTAAGAAGGTAAAGAAAAAAAATGGAATATAAAAGTCCCATATAAAAATAATTAATATTTTATTATTATTTTTTCATTCTTTTTACTGTGGCTAGAAAGGATTTTAAGTTTCTTTTCTTTTCTTTTCTTTTCTCTTCTTTTTTTCCTTCTTTCTCTGCTCAACAGAGTAGTGGAAGGAGGGATTTTATTTTGTTTTTTCTTTTTTACTTATTTATACTTTTTATTAATTTTCCTTTTCTTCTCTTCTCTGTGCTATTAAAGCACAGAGAAGTTTCTTTTCTTTTTTTTTTAATTTATTTTTTTTGTTTTGTTTTGTTTTAAATGAATCAGTTAATATCGAAAAATAACTAAATTATATATATGATAATTTAAGTAGACTGAAATTAAATTGATGATAGGTCATAATAAGGACATCTTAGAGATTTGGAATCAGATTCATAAAATTGGTGCTAAATTCAGTGATCCAAATATAAATAAAAATAAAGTAACGTAGTGATATCTTAAAAAAATTCTAAATTCAAGAATAAAGCACTTGCCTTTTTTAGAGAAAATTCAAAAGTTTGGAAGATCACCACAGCCAACAATTCAGATCTCTCTCTTCTCTCTCTCTCCCGCTCTTCTTTTCTGTCTTTTTTTTTTTTCTCTCTTTTTTTTTTCTCTTTTCTTCTCCTCCTCCTCCTCTTCTTCTTCTTCTTCTTCTTCTTCTCCTGCTTCTTCTTCTTCTTTTCTTTTTCACTGTTTCTTTTTTTTTTTTCTTAGGCTGAACAGGAGAGAGTTTTTTTTTCTTTTCTTTTCTTTTTTTTTTTGAGTCTTGTTCAGTTTGTTAATTTTTCTATTTATATATATTTAAGTTGAGATAAAATGTTAGGTACATGAGGCCACAGTACGTGATGATATGACTTAGCAAAAAAAAAAAAAAAAGAAGTTGGGACCTCTACTTATAAAGAATTTGGGCTTAAGTAGTGTGCAGAGTATTAGATATGGTAGTGCACACTCAATGAAATGATCGTTTCAAGTTGAGTTGTTTGCATTGAAAGTATTTGACATTTAATGCAGTTAGGCTTAAGATGCTCACAAATACAATCTGGTCAATAGATCCATTCTCAAATTGGTGGCCTCACTTTTTTGGCCAAATATGTATGCCTCAACAAACTTGACTACTTGGCATCAAGTTCATATGTGAGTATAGTCTAACATCTGTTAGGACAAGAAAAATTTATATATTTAAATACATAGTTGGGACCTCTATCTATTTGGTGAGAGATAAATTTTGTCTAGATTTCTATTCGTGACATAAAATTTTTGTCGGGAACTATAATTTTTGACAAATTTATTTGTACAGAACTTGTATTAATTAACTATAAAGAATTTTATTTTGTAATTGTAATTTTTTGCACTAGTTCTGTATTTTGTTAAAAAATTCCAATAACATATATCGTATTTCACAATTTTATTTCTCTTTTGTGCATTAGAAACAATAAACTGAAATACCTATACAACAAAAATTTCAAACATAAATTTATGCAACTTGTTTATGAATTAATAAAATATTCATATGCCCAAAGACGTACTCATACATTAACATTCCAATCAGAAAAGAACTAATAAATCTCCATCCACTAATATACTATCCATATCCAAAATAATTTGCTAAAAAAAATTATATATCCATATCCAAATACTAAATCCAAGTCTTAAATTTAACCTAATGGTATCTAAAATATTAAAAAAATATTCATTCAAGTCACATCTCTTACCACTGACATTCTACCTCCAGAATTTTCAATTTTATTTAGATGACTAGCATCCTATAAAATAGACAGAATGAAAATAAGTTATAAATAAATAAGTGATTGTGAAATTATAGTGGATAATAATAATAATATGTTCTAAATAATCAATGCATGGAAGCATTCGTAAATTTCTTAACAACTTTGAAATAGTTTGCTCATATTTCTCATGATCCCAAGAGGTAGAGTAGTAAGTATAAATTCTCTCATTTGTGTAACTTGGTTTTGCAATCCAATCACTGCCTCCTCTACCTCTTGTATAGGTTTTGATTTAATGGTGCTTATCCTATTGTCCTTTTTGGCCTATATGCTCCTGTACCCCATTAGTTTTCTATGATCCTTTTTTTTTTTTTTTTTCCAAACACAGCCTCAATGCATTTATCTTGTATTTCATCTGGAAGTTGCACAATTTCTATATTCTCTTGGATTTTATAACTTGAGAGTGACTTGAGAAATCTTATGCGCGAGAGCATCCTACATGTAATTTTTTTGTGTTAATTTAAATCAATTAAATTTTAAATATAAAATATTTATATTGGGTAAGGTACAAATTAAGAATTTTTTCACCTTAATAGCTATCTCATCTTTTACTAGATTCTCCTTCCTTTTTCTTTGTTTCTTCCGAGGCATGTATGCCTTTTTGGCCACCGCATCAACATTCACTGGACCACCTGAATCCTTTTCCATAATGTGCACATTCAAAATATCAATTCAATAGAATATATTGAACCTTTACAATTTCACATGCAAAATATTATTTAAAAAATTAAGAAATCAATATTTTTCTCACCATTCTATATCATAAGTTTGCAATTGACATAGATCCCAATGAATGATCAAGATCATACTTGAGCATTGTACAATAATTGTGATTGATTTATTCTAAAAAAAATTTATATGCTACTTCTTGTTTCCAATTCAACTATGATGCATCATGATATTTTCACAAATACATTTGGACATAGTGGCCAAGCTTAGGTGCAATTGATTTTCAAGCAATAGGATGTATCTTCATTTGAGAGTTTAACTATTTCTATAATTTTATTTTCTTATAACTTTTCATAGAAAAAGATAGTATCCCATCCTCTTTCATTATTACAAAATAATTATACAACCTACAGTTTGAATAACTTGCTCATTATATTTTTAAATGTTCTTTTTAATTTCTTTTTCTAGTAATGTTTATGAAGTGGTATTTGTGTGTTTCTTTCGCTACATAAAATTTCACTTCATTTATTGTTCTAGTAGTGTTCATGAAGTCACATTTGTGTGATGCTTTTAACAACTAGTGATGCCTCCTCTAGTTTAGGGAATAATTTAGAGCGGCCAGTTTCAAGGAGACAAATAATTCAAAGTTCTTAGGGTGATGTGTTCCTCTCTTCTTTATCAGATTAGCTACAAACAATTAATTTTCTGCAGTGCTTTGACCTAGTAAACCAAGCAATAATGGGCTCTGACTCTATACGATTGCTGAAACTATCATCCAAAGAATTCTTATTACTTTTCTCCTATTTCAATTCCATCCGTGACCTTCTGAATCAATTTTCCCTGCAATTCCACTTGGAAAAAAGCAACAATTTAAACCACTCATTCTAAAGATTGATCTATTCTTTATCACGATCATCATATTTCACATAGTGCAGTCTGGTGGCAGGATCATAGTCCTTCACAAGGCAAAAATTAAATTGATCCATATATTTAAAAAAATAAAATAGGACCAGAACCTTAAATTGATCCATCTGTCGAAATAAAATTAAAAACTCAACCAATTCCAAAATGAAATAAAAAAGAAATGAGGAATGAGATCGAGAGAAGTACCTGAGGATTATAGATTGAATTAGAGGTGATGGACTTCTCAACATTGGGGTTAGTTAGAGGTGATATACTTCTCAACATCGGCGTTGGTCGGAGGTATTTCCACCAAGTCTTCAGTAGATGAAAAAAGAAAACAATGTTGAAATTGAGATGATGATATGATAAAAAAAATTTGGTGTTAAGATTCCGTTAAAAAAAATTATTGTTGAGATTGAGATAAAAACTTTCACGATTAGGTTGTTAAGACGTCGGAACTGAAGAAAAAAATTAGCAGTAGTGGAAAAAAAATTCCCGGTTTTTTGAAAAAGTTATCTAATTTTTTTCTTCTAGATTAATTTTAATCTTATAGAATCTTAGCCATCAAAATAATTGAATCAAGATTAGATATAATTCTATTAAGTATATTCTCTAGATTAACTAAAAATAATCTCAACAATCCAAATATTTTAATAAAGATTAATTATGTTTCTCTCAACATTGTTCAAACTCTCTCAAGAATACTATATTTTTGAGAGAATATTAATGACTAATATTTTCTCTCTAGATTATGTTGTATTCTCCTCTAATATTTTTATAGAAAATAATTACTCAAGAAAACTAAACTTTCTTCTAGCAATAAACACATATATCATGTCCCTGCATACGCTGCTTGATTAATAATATGATACACACATGCACATGTTCAATCACTCTTATTATTACCTGTATATATTAATTTCAGATTAGTCATAGCCCATATCTAGGCAAACATGCCATGTTCATGTATATACTACTTAATTTAAGATATGATATATATATATATATATATATATATATATATATATATATATATATATATATATATATATATATATATATATATATATATATATATATATATATATATGCATACTAGTTTATTTATGTATGTTATTATTTGTACATGTTATTCTTTCTTGGAAATGATATCTCATGCATGTGAATATGTCATATAACTCTCGTACATACTAGTATTACTCTTGTACTTGCTACTATTGCCACTATGTTATTTTATATTTACATGGCTATTGATACATGTACCTTTATTGCATACTTAGCACATACTGTATTGTTGGCAAAGAGAAAATTAAAGGTGGAACGAAATACGTATTGTGAAAATTCTTGTTATGTTTGGATACATCCATCGACCTGTGTACTAGCACTATTGATTTCTTACTTATCTTGTTTCTTATTTGTTTCCTTAGTGATATGTCATTCGGTTCAAATGAGGACCAGTATTTGAGGCTGTGATCCCGAGTATGCACGAGATATCCAGTGTGCCTAGCAATACGTCTTCTGGTTCGTATGTGATCAGTTTTGGATCTAACACTTATAAAACATTTGAATACTCTCACCATTCAGTTCCAAACAAATAGGATAGAAAGTTCATCTATTTGCCTGATCATATTATATTATGCATATCATGTTCTACATGATTCATGTTATATTTTACATACCATATTGCTTAATCATATAGTTTGATCATATTATACCACATATATCAATTGTTTCATGATTCATATTATATTATGCATATCATATATTTCATGATTCATATGAATATATCTTTTACCATATTTCTACTGGCAAACCACATTGATATGGTTCTTATAGTATGACACGAGCTTAAGTTTCTATTCTTATTTGGATTCTGATTCTTAAGATTATTAAACCTTAGGTCTACCAGCCAAGACAACAGTACCCAAGGTAGAGTACAACCTCTCAAGGATCCACATTTCCAAGAGTAGGTCCAGCACCAGTAGCTAGCTTATTATGGAATCTTCATCTCTTTTGTGTATTTATCATTTTGGTTTATATATGCATATGTATCGTACTTTCTAGATCTGCTTGTGGTACCAGATACTTTTGCATACACTCAGTACTTATGTTGCTCTATTCTAATACTATACATGACTCTAAACAAGCAACCTATTGATGTACATCTGATGAGTGTTATATTTTGCATATTTTCTTCCATATTTTATCTATTTTTATATATAAATAATTGTTACTCAGGTATATTTAGTGTGTTTTTATAGGTAATAAAGGATTTTAAAGAAAAAGAAGAAGATGAAGGAAATTTGTCAAGAATCTGAAAAAAAAAAGTCAATTAAGGTAAAGACAGAAACTCAAATGCAGCAGTAGTAACTTTAAGAGCATATTAGACTAAGATAAAGATTAAACTGGAAACATTTTATAAGAGAAACTTGTAGATCTCGGGATTATTTTTGAAATGAGCCCAAGAACAACTCAATTAAGAGTAAAAATTATGGCTATTTTACTAAAGCACTACGAATGAAAAATCCGATCTAGCGGGCTACGGGTGTACTGAACTTAATTTTGGGTTTTGGACCTGAAAATAGTATTTTGAGACATCTAGTCTCAACCATTGATTTATAATACCTATGGATTGAATTTAGATTATATATTTTGAGATTAGTTTGTGTTGGATTAGAATTATATTTTTGGTACTGAGTTTGAATAGAAGTAGGATTGTGTTTGGGTTATAAATATCTCATGAATCCTTATAAATTATGGAGAGCATTTAGATGTAATTTTGTACTTTTAGTGATTAATAAAGATTAGGGTTTTGCCGAAGGGGTGACGACCGCCATACTGAGCTCTAGAGGTAATTCCATTGAGTTCAGTGCTTTCTAGTGAGTGTAGATATTTCTTTTGTTTTTAAAATATATTTAATCACTTTCTAGTATAGATCTTTAATTATTATATAGGAAAAATAGGATTTTTAGTTGCTTTTATGAATAAAGATAGGATCTTTTTAATTAGGAGTATGAGTAACTAATCCACTTAGTCCTAGAATGCAGATGAAACTAGGGATCAATATCATATTAATCTATTTATGCTCTTTCCAAAATAAAAATAAAAAATGATAGAATTTTTCTATGAAACAATAAAAATATAAGAACTTGTAGATTAAAAGTTTGATAGGTTATGCTTAATTTAAGTCTTTTGATAACCTATATTTAGTAAGGGTTTAGAGTTGTTGGTTTTTATTTATTTTGTTGAATTAATCTAATGATTTGGTTTATTTCTATGAAAAATATTTTTTTGATGGATTATACTTGCCTATAACTTGATAGTCCATACTTAGGATGATTTAAGTAGAAATTAAACTAAAACATTAGATTTTTATGAAAAAAGAAGATGAAATAGATAATGGTTGGTTGTGAACTAGTTGATTCCATGTCCTAGACTAATTAGAATAACAAATCATCAACTTAGAACTTATAATTAGCTCGTTAGAATAATAGGATTAGCAAGATAGCAAAACACCTTAAATTCGCATAGAAATGACCTGTTTGCGCTACAACTAGTATTGTGCGCTTGCAGTAGATTTATCACATCAATATGTTGCCTATCATTTCTATTCATATGATTTTGGATATTACTATATTCATATCTGTGATATTGTGGCAAGTAGATTCAGAGCTGTGGTATGTATATGATATTTGCACATTCCATATCTCTTGTATGTGTTTGTATGAAAAGAAAAATGGTTTTGTGCACTCTGGTATTGAGAGCGTCCATCGGTGACATATTATCAATTATTGGGACACAGACTTGGGCCCGCCAGTGTGACTTGAGGTATCACAGGGTGGTATCAGGAGAGCTATTATTTTTTTAATTTGACCTATGACCATAGGATCAACAACATAAATGCAAGCAATATTCATTAACATTTCTTTGTTTCGTTATATTGTTCTATATCATATCCTTTGTTTCCAATTCTAATTCGATTATTGCCTTCTATGAACGACATGTGCTTATTATTATATTTTTAGGAACTTGTCGTAGATTATTAGATTTTCCCAGATACCGATGATATTTCTTATCAAATAGTTATATATTAAACACAAATATGACAATATCTGAGATTATAGGGTGAATCCAAAGTAAGCACATTAATCATTAATATTATATTGAAGAATCAAATCAATATGATGAATTGAGGGACAAATGGATCATTAACAAGATGAGTATATAGTGGATTTGTTTCCTGTACAAGTGCAAGAATTCAAACTATTGTGGTAACTTGTTTGATTTGGATAGAAAGGACTTAGTGTGATTTGATTCAATGAGACTTTATTTGGTGTACTCAATCTGATAACAAGATGACTAAATAAATAGTATGGCTAAAGATGCAACATGGATAGAGCCAATAATAAATAAGGAAAGTACTGTGTGCGTAGATGTTTATTCGGTTTATCTGCGAAATATGCCAATTATAAATTATTAATTTGGGAGACCTGGGATTTAAATTTTGGAGTCTTTGATATATTCTATTGTAGTTAAAAAGAAATGAAATTATGTTGAGATAAATTTTTATTCATCAGTCAAGATTTTCTATTAGAGATAAAAGATCACAAGGATGAAAGAATAACTTTCATATATTACTGAATTATTTATTTAATTAATGTTGAAGTACTTCGATTGTGATTCATTTGGTGGACGTATTCCATCTTTATAGTCAATATTGTTTTGATTTTGAATTTCATATTATATTAAAATACTTTTCTGATATTACAATTGATTTTGGATCATAGACCCAAAACCACATGACTGATCATTTCTTTTAAAGGAGATACTTCTATATTACATGCACAATAAATGTTTAAGTGATTCGATTGAGGGAATTTGGTAGGATACTTGTGAGATTGTTGAGGGTGATATTCAAATATTTCTTCCGATTTATAAGGGCAATTATAAATATCATTTTCTAAGGTAAAGCTTGAATTTCTATATGGCTAAAAGTTTGATGACTATTGGAGATACCTAAAATTGTTGAATTTGGTGACCCAAGTTAAGCCTTTAGGAATGAATATTTGGATTACTGATAAATAATGTTACCCTTGAGCGTTAAATGGAAAAAAATATTCACCAGACACTATAGATTTGGGATAGAGCCTTGTTATTGTCTTCGTTAATATTGTATGTTTATATTATGGTTTCTATTTTAGTTACGGAGATGTATAGGTTTGATTGTGGATACTGGCATATTTTGTTTGGGATTCTAGACTGGAAAGTTATGGAGATTAATTTTAGAGATATCCACATCTATTCCAATTATATTCAGGTGCCTATTTAATTCATAATTACTCCATCAAGACTTCTACATTTAGTTTATTGTTACCTTTTGTTTTTTTTTAAATTTTGAGGCTGGAATTTTCTATTAGGTGGGTGACTGTAACGTCCCTAATATTTATGCCCGTATATCAATTTATCCCATATGTTCTGTATCAGCTCGGAAACTTAGATACTAATATCAGCGGATACTGAGTAAATTAATTTATATCTTTCAATCTAGTCTTTAATTTCAAATTTCACAGAACTTAGACATCTTATCTTATTATTTTGGATTTTTTCATATTTTTCTTAAATTATTCCGGATTGATTTTCAAGCAAATACGTGATTAAAATAATTATATCATGAATTTCAATTTTAACCTTCTACCAACTTGAAATTTATCTCCACAAGCCCAACAGCCATCCTTGGCCAAATTTGGATTATATTTGACCAAATGATAATTTTGTAATTAAGTTGAATTTTTGGATTTTTAACTTGGCAGAATAACCACCTTTCAACAGCTGTTTGACCCTCGAATTAAATTCAGAAAAATCTAAAAAAAATCATGCTTCTTTCTCCTGTACTTCTCTTCATTTTCTCTTCAGATCTCTAATACTAATTTCTTCTCTAATTTTCTTAAATAAATTGCTAAATATTCAGCTAGAGTGGGCTAAAGATCCATTAAATTGCTGCATGTACCTTGTTCTTGGGTTCGGCCTCTTCAAATCAACTCTAAACAACTCTAAATTTCTTAGTGTGATTCTTGAAAAATTTCTCCATTTTTGAGGAGCAATTACATCAATATTGGTTCATTACTAATATGGGTTCAACTAGATCCAAGAATAAACTTGCAAATCCTTTAAATTGTGATTTTTTAATGTAATCATCTCATAGATGATATTAGATATATTATCAAATATTATTCAAGATTATAGATGCTAATATTTACATTTATCTTAAGTTTTATTGTATGTATTATACGGTACATGTTATACATGTACAAAACGTATCGCTGTCCATATATATACAGAGTCTATTTTAGAACCAGTATAACTTTTGCATCTTAATTCTGATTAATTTTATTCTAGTGCTATTTAGAAAGAAAATTCTCTAATTTATAAGAAAATTCACTATTTTATAATTCATCCAACTACACAGATTCTAATTTACTCATTTACTTAGCTAAAAAATAGCATGGAAAATCAATATTCACTATTGTCCCGAATCAGCAGCACAACAGTAGTAAGCCATGATAAAATGATCATAATTTTTACTCTAGAACTCTAATTAAGCTCATTCAAGTTTCATTAGGAAGTTAAGTTAATTATCTATAATTGTTCTAAATATTAGGCAAAAATTTAAATTTTATCCTGTTAAAATCAAATCTGGAAGTTCTCCCTTGCTGTTGTACTAGGTCTATGCAGCAGGTCCAAAGTAAAATAACTATAATCTTTATTCTAGAACTCAAATTAAGTTCATTTAAAATTTTATAGAAAGATAATTAAAGTTTTTACAGCTATACAAAATAGTAACATCTAATTCAATTTTGTGCCAGTCAAACAAGACTTTAAAATCTTAAATATCAATTGAGTTGCAGCAACATAAAAACATTTATCATGTCCATGTATACATTGCGTAATTAATAATATGATATACATGTGCACATGTTCAATCACTCTTGTTATTACATGTACATATTGATTTTAGACCTGTCATAGCCTATATCTAGGCATATATGCCATGTTCATGCATATATTCCACTTGATATAAGATATGATATACATGTACATAAGTTTATTTATGCATATTAATACTTATACATGTTATTCTTACTTAGAAATGATACCTTGCACATATGAATATGTCCTATAACTCTTGTACTTACTAGTATCACTCTTGTACTTACTATGCATTTACAGAGGAACAGGAGGGAACACCTAACAGAGTGACAAAAAAATTAGGTGTGCATTGTGTGCTCCCTACACGTGCGCCTGAAGAGGCACGGGGAAGTGTAGTTGCGCACAATGGAAGGTGAGGATCATGGGAGGCGACTCGTGGTTGCCCCCTCGGGGTGCAACCCGCGGATGCAACCCGCTATTGCACCCGCGGGTTTGCACCTGTGGGTTTGCAGCTGCGGGATTGCTTCCGTGGGATGCATCCCGCGGTTGCACCCGCTGGTTTGCACCTGCGGGATTGCATCCGCGGGATGCAACCCGCGGTTGCACCGGCAGGTTTGCACCCGCGGCATGTATCCTGCGTGATGTAACCCGCGATTGCGCTCCTGCGGTTACACTCGTTGGTTTTCATTCGATGGGTGCAACCCGTGGGTTATCGCCCATGGGTGCCACCTTTACGGTGTTCTCCATGCAGATCTTTTCCAACTGTAACTTTTAAGAAATCGTCCCTTTTGTACTGTTAAGGCATGCTCATTAGGCCTTACGCCTTTGATTTCTTTTTTGGGAACGGGTTAAAGTCCAGTTTGATTTTGGAACAAGAGATGATGCCGTATCTATTTTGATAGACGATGACATCTTGTCAGTTTTAACGGGCGATGATGCCTCATAAGTTTTAGTTTTTATGGGCGATGACGCCTCATAAGTCCTGGCAGGCAATGATGCCTTTTGAGTTTTGGTAGGCGATGACACCTCATCTTTCTTCATCGTCACCCGACGATGACACCTAGGCCCGAATAAGAGGAAGTGAGGAATTTCTCATACTTTTTCTAGTCAACTTCCACGACCTGGGTCTCAACGACCGATCCGATAGGTATCCGGTCGGACTGCGCCACCAGATTCTCTGTCATGAACAGAGAGGCTTCCACTGTGGTCGCCAATTCTTGTTTGCTCAAAAAAGTGAATTTCTCTTTCATTGCAAATTTTTGATTTACAGCAACAAAAAATGATTGAATTACAAAATTTTTGAGGTCACAAGAATGGAAAAAATTGATGTTTTCCCCTTTTTAATTGTGGGCTCGGTGGCGATGGAGCCTCACTAATGCACTCTGTTGACGGTCCGATTGGGAAGAAAAAGATCACCTCTCTTTTCTCTGGATTCTCCACTCCTCTACTTTCTGGACTCTGCTAACTCTCCAAAAAAAGTCCCGCGTTTCTAAACTCCGCTCCCATTTTTTTTATAGATTGAGGAGTCACCGTTCCCTTCATCTCCGGCTCAAATTCTCCCTTCGAATCCGAATTAAATTTACATAATTAATCCCTATAATTTCGGATCACGTAATCACAGCATAGGACTGGACGACTCTGCGGGAGCAACTTATGAGTGGCACCCACGGGAGCACCACGCAGGTTGTCACCTGCGAGAGGCTCCCCCGGTGTGCCCCGAGGGAGTGCTCCCACTGGTTGCCACCCACGACACCCGCGGGAGTCTCTCGCGGGTGGTACCCATGGGAGTCTTCCGCGGGTGCACCTGCGGCGCGCGCGCGCGCACACACACACACACACACACACACATATATATATATATATATATATAGATATATATATATATATATATATATATATATATATATATATATATATATATATATATATATATATATATATATATATATATATATATATATATATATTGTCTACATATATAATCATTTCATAAAGTTTAAGCTCAGACTTAGCAATCTTAGCTTAAGCTATAGCAATAGTCTCTTGAGCGTGAGAAATTGTAGTATAATGGAATTCAGCATCACGCTCGGCCCTGGCCAAATCATGGGCTATCTTCTAAGTGGAAGCCTGTAGCCCTGTAACTTGCTAGGCACAATGCTCACCTATTGCTGCAATACAGCCTTGAGAGCCCTTTTGGCTTGTAAGTGAGCCATCTCTTCATCTACCACAACTGCAAGATCAGTCCTCTACAAGTTGTTGAGTGATGTTAATTGGGCCTCTAGCTCATCAAATCAAGCTCTGTAAGGTGCTGCTCACTGTGGCCCTCCCTTCCAAGTAATATTGTTTTATTAGTTTAGGAACATAGGACAAGCGTCTTTTATAGAATCGCCTCCGTTGATGATCACGTCAATGCATTCACAGAAACATCTAAGGAATTCTCCAATGAAGCGGCCAATGAACCTCCTTAAGATCATATGTAGGATTCTATATGGAAGGTGGACAAGCTGCTGGTAGGGATGAGAATGGCAGGGCCGGATTCGGCTGGGCCGGATCCATTCAATGTTCATAATAAATTTTTGAACTTTGAACTGATCCAAAGCCCAAATGGATAATTCTTAAAAAAAATCCAACTCGGTCCAATGGACTTCAAACAGCCCATGGGTTTTTTGGATCTGTCCTTATCAAAATTCAAAACAAAAAAAAATGATGCTATGACCATCAAAGAAACTATGTTCAAAGTTCTCCAACAAAATAGAAATTGCACAGGATTCATGGAAAAATATTTATTTACAAGTAATTAGATACAGTTCTCTTTGGTAAGAGTAAGAAAACAAAATAACAACTCAGCTTTTATAACCATATTCTAAGTTCTCCAACAAAAAAAATTCCAAATATGCTCACTGTGCTTCTCGATAGATATAAAAAAAGAAACAAACTGAATCCTCCCTCTCTTTTACCTACAAAAACCAACGTGTTTCTTACAGTATCTACATCTGTTGTATCTAGTGAAGGCCTCTTGAGGGTGCCAGTGGTCAAGCTATAGATGTCAAGATCCAAGCTAAAGAGATACTGCATAACAAAAATATTGCTATCAGAATCGTTATTGGCTGTACATTTGAACAGATGTGGAAAGATATATATATATATAGAGAGAGAGAGATCAGTATATGTCACCCATTGAGGCTGTAGAATGCTGCCTTTTCTATACACAACAGCGCAATACTGCACAAAGGCAGAATTAGTATCAACTATAAATGTCTAGACTATAAGGGTGCATCTGATGCTTAACAATCAACAGAGCATCATGTTTACATAAAAACATTCACAAAACACAAAACTTTGATGAAGACAACAGTGGAAGAGTTACGGAGGAAGCAATTCTATAGCAATTGATCAATCCCAGCACCAAAACAGTAATAGTAGAATTTGAACAAGAACATGAAAGTTGAAACTAACAAACAAAGTAATGGACAAGTCATTAAAAACAAACTTTTCTCTGCCAGCAAAAACAGTAACATGCATGCTGCCTTTAACGAAAATATAGCGAAGAAATAAGTCCATACCTTCTCAATAGGATACACAGTTTTCTTGCAAATGATAATAGAAACGAAGCAATACAAACTTTGGCAGAGTATATAATAGGATCAAAGATCTATTGATTAATCTATGTTACACTACATTTTTCTTAATTACATTGCAGTGCAACTCCATTTGCTACCAAAAACTTAAAAAAAAAATCAATGGAGCTAGAAAAATAATCAACATTTTCAAGTTCCATCATAACTCAACTATCTTTATATCATCAAACTTCTCTAATAAAACTTTTAATATCACATAGAACAAGCTGAGGAATGGGCCACAGGACTAATGAAACTTTTGTAGGCCTAAAGTCAATTCCTCGAGCTCGGATGGGGACGTTGTAGACGAATAAGCCTAAAGTATATTTTTCTTGTTATTTTGAGTGTAGTGGTCAACTATATACATTGAAATACTAATATTATTTCCAATTTGCTTCAATTATTATTCTCGCAGTACCTGAATCTTATTGATTTTTATAATCAACATTTTCAACTTTAGTTAATATATTCATGATTTATTTTATTGCTATTGAATTAGACTCATGTATGTCAATCATGCATAACAAGAAAAAGAATATCAAAAGTCTACAATTCTAATGCAGTGGATGCCACTGTGATATTATGAAGATAAATTTGACTGAACTTATCATGTGTATGTTTCCGTTGAACCAGATTCCTGCATATCAATCATCTTGATAAGAGAAATATTGGACTTACTAGAAGTCTTCAATTAAACCATCTAAGACGTTCGAAAATGAGAAACTTTTCTATAGAAATTGTTTCAAGATAAAAAAAGCTACATATTCTTCTGCAGCCTCACCTAATCACTCCTAACATTTTTATATAAAAATCTCAAGGACTACATTAAACAAATAATTGAAAAGTCATAGTTAATTGGCCCAATGTCCATACATATATACAATATTACTACCAATTATTAATATCACCATTGCAATTCAACTACAAATACAACAAAACTACCTAATTTTTGATAGGAAATTGTTTTTGTCTCAAGCATGCAATATTTCGAAAATCCGCAACTCAAACTTTCTTTTATAAATTTTAAAAAAAATAATTTTTCATTGAAAAATGTAATTTTGAAGCCTAATAAAAGTACAGAATTGCAAATTTCATAAATTTTAGCACGAACAGGGCTTAATTGAAAAAAAACGAGAAAAGGGGTGAACTCCTACAGTAGAGTAGAGAAAAGGAAAAATAACCCTAAAGATAAGAAAAAAGAAATTAAAAGAGATTTGAGAGAAATCTCACCGAGATCGATCGAAGGAGAGAAGTTCCAAAAATTTAAAAAATATCCAGAAATTCTAACGCAATACTGGTTCAAATAAACAAAAAAAGGATCAATCTTTTTACCAGAGGAGTGATGGGAGCACGAGGGACAGTCGGATAGAGATGCCGCTGCAAGACTTGATTGGGTAGATGAAGATGGAGGTGATCGTGACTGAACCACCGCGTTTGCTGAAGATCACGAACTCAGGCGAATGAACTAGGGCGAACAAACTAGTGCGAACGAACGAGGAGAGAGAGAGAGAGGATCCTTCGGCGTTTGGGGATAGAGTGAAGAAGGGGATGGAGAGGAGAGAGAGAGAGAGGAGGGTTTTCGAGAGACTTGGAGAGAACGAGCGAGAGGAGAGATAGGATCCCTCAACGGTGTCGGCGAAATAACTAAACTAGGGCAAATGAATGCAGATATTTTGGGAAGTGGATTTGACTCGTATGGGTTATTTTTTGGGCGGGTTTGGACATGTCCAAACCCAGTCCGATAAGAAAAAAACTGAAATATTTTATATCCAATTGGATCCATTTGTAAAACGAATGGATTTAAATCCAGCCTTTTCGGGCTGGCTCGATTGGACTTTGGACAGACCCGAACCCATTATCATCCCTAGCAGCTGGAAGAGGTTTCATGGGAGTTGAAAACATAGGAGAACTGACACCACCCCTTACCGATATCTTGGGTGTCACGGTGACAGATGGAGGAGTTCTCGCCACTAATGTTGGGGTTGCTGGTATCATTACTCCTATTGCCATTGAATCAGAAACAACGACTTAAGATGATAATATTGCAGATATTGTTCAGTTGATAGCCATTATGGCTATTGATGGGGTTGTTGTTGCTGATACTGCTGGTTTTATTGGTGGGATTGTCATCAAATCAGCTATTAGAACTCGTGGTATATTTATTGGCAGCACTGTCACTGTGATTAGCATTGGCGCCTGCGAGATGGAGAATGCCGGAATGATAATCGTGGTCAACGAGCGAGCTGCAATGGTGAGGTGTTGATGATCAGAGATATCACAGCTGGGGGTGAGCTGGTCATTTCGACTGACAAGGAAGGGCCTTCTGCACATGCAGACTCTACTAAAGTTTCGAAAGCGAATACCAAGGAAGCCTCAGTTCCACCTACCACTGTCATGAATGAACTAGTCAACTACAATGAAGGTTAGTCAATATATAGTGATGCAAATAAAAATGAATAAAATACCTTCTTGATGAGCAGCAGTGTCTGCAGCTGTAGGAAGAGAGCGAGCTCCTTGGGGTTCTTCCATCTCCAAATCCTCTGGGCGCAAGTGGGAGATCTTGCTAGTGTCTAGTCGAGGAAAATTAATTTTATTAAATTCTTCCCCATAACTAGCACCACTAAAGTCATAAATTGTACCACTTATGCCAAAGTTAGTATAGTGGCTCCAAAGAATTTGATTTGGCTGTTGGGAAAGCAAGAGTTCTCAGAGCTCCACCACATGAGATGCAAGCACATAGAAATTAATGGCCGATAAAACAAGGTTAAAATGATTTAAAAAGGAAATACTTACTTGAATCAACTAGTCCAGTGGGTGTACTAGAAGGCAACTGCCTGGTCTTCAATCATTGTTTCCTCATTACCAACTGGTGGGGTAGAGGAGTCTTCTTCTGTAGGTGTTCCCAAGGCCGGAATAATCTCAGAGGTAATCATTTCTACATTATAAGGTTGGGCAACAAGGAGTGATGTAGTCTGCTCAGTGGGCTGCTAAGATGTTTGAAATATAGAGGTCAGTGGGAGCGTCCCTGGCTAAAACATTTGTTTTTCTGGCACTAACATGGCCTTCGAAGGCTAAAGGCTAACATTGCCTTCTGTTTTTTGAATGAAGGACTGGCCACCTTAGGCCTTGGATGCTTCGAATTTGATGTGCTTCTAGAAGGAGGTGGGACAGAAGCAGTAGCATCACCTCCTCCTCCTCGTCTATTTCCTTCCTCTTCTTCATAATTAGAAGCAGTACATATGGATTGAAACTCATCCATGCATTTTAAGCATGCTCTGTTAAAAGACTTCTTCTGGGAATATTACCAACATACAGTTGATCATTAACAAACTGTCCGCAAAATGACTACGCATATATAACTTCATAATGCAGTCGCAGCCTTAACAGAAAACTAGATTTCTCGGGGGAATATTGATAAGCCTTGAGAGTTGTAAGATCGTCGTTTCTGGCCAAAAAAGGGATTTTGTGTAATAAGTTTTTGATATTCAGCCATACTTTTTAAAGAATAATCACAGAATGGTTTGCTTAGGATTAAAAGTATGAGGTGTTAAAAATCCCATTAATTTTTGTCTGCATCCAAAAAAATTTCCCCACACAAAGACACTCTCTCACCCCAACATCGTCACACATACACTCCAACAACGAATCCAAAAATCTAAGGCAACACAAGCTAGCAGAAAAGCCAAAATCTAAGGCAAGAGAGGGGTTCTCCAACATCGAGAAATTTTAAAGAAAAAGGTAAGTAACACTCAATGCTCCTTTCCCCATGCACTTCTAGATAATAATTGTGCTACTTGATAATTTTTCTTTGGTAAATTTAAGCTATTAAATTAGTAGTTGTTGTTTCCTATGTTGAGATCTTTCAATTGAGAGTCATCCTTTATGATGGTTCTATCATTGCAAAAACAATTAAATGATGTATTTAGCAAGTCCTCTTTATTTTCTTATTTTTTTCACTATATGTTGTTTGGCAAGCCAATGTCCTTCTATGGCGTGAACACGGCAACATGTCTTAGTAGCAAGTTATATTGAATTAGGACTATTAATTGTCTAGATTACTTAATAATATTAGTTGATATCATGATATGGATATTAGTATTCCCGGCACCATTGTGTATATTAGCAATGTATATCTATAGAGAGAAATATATGTGCATATAATTCATGACATACATCAACTCCCTTTTCCACACATCCCTCACAGATTGACTCCTTCTTTGTCCTCTCCTTTCCCTGCAAAGACCAACAGTGAGCTTCCCTTCCAAACTTCTTTTTATGTTCTTTATTTTTGATTTATTTTCATTCCTCTTTAGAGGAAAAAAAATACAATAGCCGGAGAAATTATTGTAAGGTAAGTAGTACATTCCTTTGGACCTAGCTATATTATGTTGTTTGGGATCATAAATGACTTGTAAATTGGGATTAATAAAATTTTGTGCAAGTGTAACTTCTTTGGTTTGACTGTGTATTTCTCATAAGATGTTTTTTGTAGTCAGCTTTGGGATTGTGTCATAGTGCCCATATCACATATGCATATGCTCCCTGCTCATGGGCCATGTCATAACTATTGTTAATTTGACCTTTAACTTTACCCTGTAAATATATTTTGTAATAACTTTTTTGTTCATAGTATTCAAGCATGTGTATCTAGCATTAACTTATATATGCAAAGTTAGACTGAATGTGTTAAATGTCGGTGTTTAGCCATAAATACCCAACTAAACCTAGGCCAGTAACAATATTGAAGAATGGAAAATTTGGAGATTTGCCATGCCAATTGCATTCATCTTCCAAATGAGTCAAATGTTTAAAATAGTTATTTAATTATTTAACTAAACAATTATGTTGTGTTTCGACATCTTTAGTTAAGTTAATTACTGAAGTTTGGTTTTGATTATTGCGTGTCTTTAATTAAATAATTGTATACTCGTGTTGTTGCTAATGGAGCCCATTGCCGTAGCGGGTTTCGGTCAACCGAAACGGGTCCAAAATCGGTCCAAACCCATTATGATATAATATTTATATGGGGTGTGGTGCTAGGGTTTTGATAGGGCCGAAAAAAAGAAGCCGGAAAGAAAAATTAAAAAAAAAGAAGAAAGAAACGAAACAAAGGGTGGCAGCTGAAATAATTGGCTGAAATTATTTTTGGCCAAATCCAAACAAGTTGTTGTGTTGCTCTTGATTTCGGCAGGAGGGCTCTCAGCCGAAGGTGATTTCGGCAGGAGGGTTTTTTGGTGCAAGGCTGCTGCTGTACGTCTTTTCTTTTTTTGTGGTTTTTTTTCGGCGGCTGAAACAAAGAGGTAAATCACTGCAACAAGAGGTTAGGGTTTGATCTCAAAATCTTGTGTGATTTCTTTGTGGTTTTTTCTCTTGTGGTTGAGAACTAGAAAGTTGTAATTCTCTTTTGATATAGTGGAAGTTTTTCGATCGTGTCCCCGTGGACGTAGGCATATTGCCGAACCACGTTAAATCTGCGTGTTCTCTGTCTCTGTTATTTTTCTCTTCGGTTTACTATTTGATTCCGCTGGTTGTTGCATTAGTATTATTCCGCTATCTTTTGCTAACAATTGGTATCAGAGCCCTGGTTCGGGTCAGATTTCACTCAGATCGGTATTGATTTTGAGTGGGAGTTATGGCGAAAGATAGGAAGGGAAAAATTGAAAAATTTGATGGGACAGATTTCCAATGGTGGAAATTGCAGATGGAAGATTATTTATATCAAAAGAATTTACATCAACCACTGATTGGAGAAAAGCCAGAAAAGATGACTGATGAGAAGTGGGCATTGTTGGACAGGAAGGATTTGGCGCAGATTCGATTGTGCCTGACAAAGCAGCTTGTGTTCAATGTCTCTAAGGAGAAAACCACTTCAGGTTTGATGTCAGCGTTGGCTAAATTTTATGAGAAGCCGTCTGCTTCAAATAGACTGTTTCTAATGAAAAAATTGTTCAACTTGAGAATGCCTTCTGATAGTTCAGTTGTTAATCATTTGAACGAATTTAACACATTATGGGCACAACTTGAATCCTTAGATTTTGTCTTTGCTGATGACATTAAAACTTTGATATTTATGTGTTCGTTACTGGATAGTTGGAGTAATGTTATTATGGCCATCAGCAATTCTTCCAATACTGCTCTTAAATTTAATGATGTTGTCAGTACAATCATTAATGATGAATTGATGAAAAAGAGCATGGGTGAGAGCACAGTTTCTACAAGTACTGCTCTGTCGGTTGATAATGACAGAAGGAAGGAAAGGGGTAGAAATTTAAGCAGAGAGTCGAAGCAAAGAGGGAGATCAAAATCTAAGGGGAAGTTCAAGAAAAAGTTAGTGTGTTGGAAATGTAAGACAGAGGGTCATATGAAAAAGGATTGTCCAAACAAAGATAAGGAAGGAGCGAATGTGGTGAATCCAAGTAAAGAGTATGATGACTTGTGCTTGTCTGCTCATACAAAATCGAGATCAGATCTGTGGTTTGTGGATTCAGGGGCTTCGTTCCATTGCACTGCTCGCAGAGAATGGTTTGAGAATTATGTCCAAGATGATTTTGGGCATGTGACTGTTGGTAATGGGCAGGAATGCAAGATTGTCGGTAAAGGGACAATTCAGTTGAAGTTGCACAATGGTGAAAAGTTGCGTTTTACAAGAGGTCAGGCTCATACCAGATTTGAAGAAGAATTTGATATATGTTAGCAAGCTGGATGGCGAAGGTTATCAAATCTCATTTGAGAAGAAACAGTGGAAGATCAGTAAAGGAGCAATGGTAGTGGTCAAGGGTGAGAGAGTGGGAACTCTATATTTACTCTCAAGCTTAGTGGATCAATTTGTTTCTTTGGCCACAGTGAAGAATGAGAAGGCTACCTTATGGCATCAGAGACTCGGTCACTTGAGCGAAAGCGGCATGAGGGTATTGCAATCCAGAGATATGTTGACAGATATGAAAGATGCTAACTTTGATTTCTGTGAGAACTGTGTGCTTGGAAAGCAGAAAAGAGTTAGTTTTATGAAGGATGGCAAGGAGAAAAAAACCGAGAGATTGGAGTTGGTATATACAGATGTATGGGGGCCTTCTTCGGCGAAGTCTCTTGGAGGTAATTCTTATTTTGTCACTTTCATAGATGATGCAAGCAGGAAAACATGGGTGCTCGCACTTAAGCAGAAATCCGATGTTTTCAAGATCTTCAAGGTATGGAAAGCTCTTGTTGAGAATGAAACAGGTTTGAAGGTGAAATGTCTGTTGTCAGACAATGGTGGGGAATTTTGCAATAGAGAGTTCGATGACTATTGCTCTACCCACGGGATCAGGAGAGTAAAGACTGTACCGAGGACACCGCAGCAAAATGGCGTGACTGAGAGGATTAATAGAACCATTTTGGAGCGAGCTCGGAGTATGAGACTACAAGCAGGTTTGCCTTTGCAACTTTGGGGAGCCGCTGTAGATACGGCAGTCTATCTGATCAACAGGAGTCCAGCTAGTGTTTTAGATGGAGGAATTCCAGAGGAGGTGTGGTCTGGTAAGACTGTAAATTATTCATTCTTAAAAGTATTTGGTTGTATAGCATTTGCACATGTGGATCATGAGATGAGATAGAAGCTTGATTCTAAATCTCAGAAGTGTGCATTCATTGGATACGGTGGCGACGAATATGGTTATCGCTTATGGGATTATGAGCATAAAAAGGTAATTCGTAGTAGAGATGTAGTATTTAATGAGGGCTGTATGTATAAAGACCGAACGGAAAGTAAGAGTGAGAAAGCAGTGGAGAAAGAGCGCTTGGAGCTGGATGAGCCACATGATGGGATGGATCCCATGGATAAAAGAAAGGAAGAAATACCTACATCTGAAGGAGAAGAAATGGCTACACCTGAGAATACACAAGTTTCAGATGAGACCGAACGGAAAAGAGAGCCATTGACTGAAGTAGATAGTTCCAGTACTTCATCAGAGAGTGCTCCAACTTTGAGGAGGAGCACGAGGATAAGGAAGCCAACTCAAAAACTTTGTCTTCCATTATATCATGTTTTGTATACTGATGCAGGTGAACCAGAGAGTTACCAAGAAGCTATGCAGGATAAACTTCATCTTAAGTGGGAGCAAGCCATGCGTGATGAGATGTCTTTTTTGGAGGAGAATCACACATTGAAATTGGTGAAGCGTCCGGAAAATATAAAGGTATTGTATAACAAGTGGGTATACAGAGTAAAACATGAGGCAGGAGGGACACAAAGGTTCAAGGCTAGACTTGTGGTGAAGGGATACGGTCAGAGAAAAGGTATTGATTTCAATGAAATATTTGCACCTGTTGTCAAGATGACTTCTATCAGAACAATACTAAGTATTGTGGCTGTGAAAGGATTATATTTAGAGTAGCTCGATGTGAAAACTGCTTTCCTTCATGGTGATTTGGAGGAAGAAATATACATGGAACAGCCGGCGGGATATGAAGTTAAAGGAAAAGAGAATTGGGTATGTCGACTGAAAAGGAGCTTGTATGGGTTGAAACAAGCGCCGAGGCAATGGTACTTAAAGTTTGACAAGTTTATGTTGGATTCGGGTTTTGCCAGAAGCAATTCAGATCATTGTGTATATCTACAAAAGTTTAAGGATGGTAACTTTATTATACTTACTTTTTATGTAGATGATATGCTTGTGACAGGTAAATGCATGAAGAAAATTAATGATCTAAAAAGAAAGTTGGCAGGGAGATTCTCTATGAAGGACATGGGTGAGGCTAAACAACTTCTTGGAATGCAAATTACCCGAGATAAGAAAAGCAAGAAATTGTGGTTATCTCAGGAGGGGTACATCAAGAAGGTGTTGGAGAGATTTAATATGGAGAATGCAAAACCGGTAACTACAGCTCTTGGTGGATAGTTCAAACTGTCAAAGGAGCAAGGTGCTAAGACAGATGAGGAGACAAGATACATGGAGAATGTGCCTTATTCATCGGCCGTTGGGAGTCTCATGTATGCAATGGTGAGTACAAGACCAGATATTGCAGATGCAGTGGGAGTAGTGAGTAGATTTATGAAGAACCCTGGAAAGGAACATTGGCAAGCGGTGAAGTGGATTTTCAGGTATTTGAAAGGTACTTCAAAGTATTGTTTATGTTTTGAGGGTGATAACATTGATGTGCAAGGTTTTATGGATTCGGACCATGCGGGTGATAGAGACAATGGCAGGAGTACCACAGGTTATGTTTTTACTGTAGGAGGGACAGCAGTAAGTTGGGTTTCAAGACTACAATCAATTGTTGCTTTATTTTTGACAGAAGCTGAGTATGTTGCAGCTGCAGAAGCAAGTAAGGAGTTTATTTGGTTGCAGCGATTGATGAGTGAGTTGGGTTTTGATGGAGTGGATTGCAGGTTATTCAGTGACAGTCAGAGTGCAATTCATCTTGCTAAGAACTCGGCGTATCATTCACGGACATTTGAGATATCACTTCATTAGATCCTTATTAGAGGATGGCCAATTGAAGTTGGAGAAGATTGAGGGCAGTAAGAATCCTGCAGATATGTTGACAAAGCCGGTTGATGGGAAAAAGTTGAGCTATTGCTAAACTTTAGTGCATTTGTGTTGAATGCTGAAATCGGGACTTTAAACGATCGAGGTAAAAACTTTGGACACTGATTATCATGTATAGAGATTACAATTTTTGTAATGGTCTCCAAGTGGGAGATTGTTGCTAATGGAGCCCATTGCGTAGCGGGTTTCGGTCAACCGAAACGGGTCCAAAACCGGCCCAAACCAATTATGATATAATATTTATATGGGGTGTGGTGCTAGGGTTTTGATAGGGCCGAAAAAAAGAAGCCGGAAAGAAAAATAAAAAAAAAGAAGAGAGAAACGAAACAAAGGGTGGCAGCTGAAATAATTGGCTGAAATTATTTTTGGCCAAATCCAAGCAAGTTGTTGTGTTGCTCTTGATTTCGGCCGAAGGAGATTTCGGCAGGAGGGCTCTCAGCCGAAGGTGATTTCAGCAGGAGGGTTTTTTGGCGCAAGGCTGCTGCTGTACGTCTTTTCTTTTTTTGTGGTTTTTTTTCGGCAGCTGAAACAAAGAGGTAAATCACTGCAACAAGAGGTTAGTGTTTGATCTCAAAATCTTGTGTGATTTCTTTGTGGTTTTTTCTCTTGTGGTTGACTAGAAAGTTGTAATTCTCTTTTGATATAGTGGAAGTTTTTCGATCGTGTCCCCGTGGACGTAGGCATATTGCCGAACCACGTTAAATCTGCGTGTTCTCTGTCTCTGTTATTTTTCTCTTTGGTTTACTATTTGATTCCGCTGGTTGTTGCATTTCTATTATTCCGCTATTTTTTGCTAACACGTGTCAAGTAGAATACCAACTCTTGATTATAATTAGATCCGATAACACAACATGATCAAATGACTATGGAATATCGCGCCATGATGGGCATGATCATTCATGGAAACATGATATTAATGTTTATATATCTTGATTACATGGAAATAGAGTATTCTTGAGATACGTGTGTACATAACCCTGTATTAAATTGATTTTTGAGCTCCAGTTTCTGGTAACAAACATGCATACAATTGACTTAACATATTATTATATATCTATTGGTTCATGTATATCATGCATCATTGATTTAGGAATTGGGAAAACTGCACGATAGAAAAGGTTGTATCTTATGAGGATAAAGTTGGTGGTTAATAGTTAGGTGCTGAGGATTTGTACTGCAGTAGCACTATGTAATAAGGAGCCACGTTTGATATTTAAGTTCCCATAATGGGTTACGTCCATTATTGTTTAATAGTATGAGGTTTGTCTAGTAGCACTTAGTGGTGTGTTATACTTCGGTACCATGAGTTCTGATCGAGACCTGGACATACATAGGCACTTGTACGATATTGGAAACACTACATCATCTTATCCATCATTTAATTTCAAATGCTAGCAGAAACATGACCTAGACATATCATCTTTACATGATATTTACATACTACTTACAAACAATATATATATATATATATATATATATATATATATATATATATATATATATATATATATATATATATATATATATATATATATATATATATATATATATATATATATATATATATATATATATATATATATATATATATATAGTTATTGTTTATTTTATTATTCATTATTCATGTGATATAACTGGCACCAACACAACTTATTCACATGTTCCTTATTTCTAGTGCTATGATAGCACACATATTTATCCCTCTTATATGTTATTTACTGGATTTAATTTTCTGGGTTTTGAACCCCGGTTTGAAAAGAAAAGAAGGAGAGTCTGTCCCAACCGACGACCCATACTTTTTCAAACAGACTGAGAGGCAATAAAAGGTGGAGTACTTCCAAGAGATTCCTTGCATATTTGTTTATATTTTCTTTTGCCTAAACACTAGTTTCTCTTTTGATTCTTTTGTATTTATATTCAAAACAGTATGTCATCTTATATAATCAACTTTTTATATAAATAAAATCTTTTTAGTTCAGATATGTTATTATTCATTTGAATATGGTCGTAATTACGGTTATTTCAAAATCCTAAAATTGTTGGGTTGTCTAATATTATTTTAAGTAGAATCCTTTATTTTAAGAAGCAGCTGAAAAACAGGGATGCTATAATAGTCTCGATATGTTGGCATAGATATAATAATGGCATATCAATTCTCAGTAGGTGGAATAAACTTAAGGAGTGGTTGCTTTGAGGCGATTAAGATCAGCTATTCCCGAAATATATTCTTTTCAGGAAACTTCGCCCATACATAGCATGAAACTTCAAACATTTCATGTAATGCAAATCCCAGTTTGCTAACGGGCATGAAGAAAGTATTGATCTCCACATTGTTCACCTCTAAGATGCTTAAGAAATGGAAGGAGTTATGGGAAAAACCATACTACACATTCCTTATTGCATGATAGAGCCCAAGTCTTTTGAAGTGTTCTTCGAAAGTCGCCAGTATGAAATGAATCATTCAAGTTCACCAAATCTTTTTAATTGAATGGATCCATTCTGGCATTCAAAAATCTTGAGCTGGATATTTGCCTCCAGCTTCCATAAAAAAGTTTACAAATGTACTGGCATGCTGAGGACTTTCACCCACGGGGAACTCTTTACTAACACTGCAAGCATTAAACGGACAATGTATTTTGCAGGACCATCCACATAAGTGCCAGGACTTTCAAATTTATCAATAAGAATATAGTTAAGGGCTCGAATAATAGTCCAAGACATGCTCTGCATATTTGAAAATCCATTGAAGAAAGGACAAAAGGAAGCTTCGTTCTAAATCTAGCACGAACATATATCTATCGCCTACCACAACCACTTATAAGTGTCGAAAAGGCTATCATTGAATCAAGTGATGGAGTATCCATAAAGAAATGAAGGCTTCCTCATCACTTGCCTGTTAGCCCCATCAAAGATGGCATCAATTATTAATTCTAGATCCGTGAAAGGGTTGCAAATAATGATTCTCTCCTTGCGTTTATCAATACTCCTCTCATCTAGCAGAGGGTCATGACCAGCAAATCTAAAATACATTTCATTATATAGGCTGCCTAGCAATCCAAAATGATGATGCTTCGTGAGAGGATTTTTGAATATTAAACTGCACAAGTCAGAGTAAAAGGTCAGAAAGGCCTGGAAAAGTTAAAATTTTAGCCAAATATACAAATCAAAAACAAGAATTAAAGTTCATGGATATCCATGATCAGGGTGAGAGGCTAACCTCACACCGATGCACGCACGACGCGGGCTAACCTCGCGCCCAAGTGCATGAGGCTCATAATCGTGCACAGGGCCCTCGCACTAGGAGCAAAGATAATCATGTGCTCGCGTGAGGCACAAGGATAATCCCTCGCCCGTGTGTAGTGTTAGGTTAACCCCACAACCACCGGAGGCACAGGGCATGCACTCACATGCAAGGTGCAGGGTTGACCCTATGCCCTGTACGTGAGGTGCGGTGCAAGAGCCTATGTGCAAGGCACAGGACTGATATCGTGCCCTACATGCGAGGCATAGGGATGACCCCTCTCCCTCCATGCGAGGTGCCAGGCATGGGCTAGCTTGCTACGCGGGACTAATCCCATGCCCGCGCTCATCATGTGGCCAACCTCGCGTCTGTGCACTCACAACACAATGCTAAAACCACATCCACATGCATACAATGTGAGGTAACCTTGTACCCAAGCATGGGCGCAGAATTGACCAGTGCATATACTAGTTTAGACAAAATTTCTCTCTTAACAAATTGCTGAATCAATGAAGAGGGTGGACAACCACCAATTCCATCAAATAGCAATTCGAAGTTGTAAATCAATTACAAAAACTTACCTAAGATTTGGGGCACCCGTTGAAAACCTCAAGAAGAAGAGTCAACGCCAGCACTGATGCTAGTGTGACGAGCCGACGCTGAGTCAGATGATTGAGAGCCCGATGATTGCGGTGCTTGACAATGATCGCTGTTTGGAAGCCATCACAGATTAGCCTTTCCCATCAGTGAAAACGAAGAGAGCATAAGAAAATTGGACTTCATGATGATCTTAGAAAGGGATGGGTGACAATCGGGAAGACAGGAAGAGGGAAAGAGAAGGATAAGTTTTTGAGCTTAATCAAGCCTCTACAGACTATTTATAATAAATAGTCCAGAATTCGTAGTCAATCCAAAATATGGCAGCTATAAATTCCTCGTCAATTCAGAATCCATAGTCAATCCGAAATCAGATAGGATAGCTTTCCAAAGTTTTTCATAATTCAAAAAAAAAAAAAAAAATTGGGCGTGTCAATATTCAATCAGAAATCAAGGAGATAGCTGCCAAAATCATTTTCAAAATTCAAAAAAAGATTATGGACACTAAAAGTGCCTTCGAGAGGATAAGGAAAGTCCTAAGCCAACATTACAAAAAGGTGGATAAGGAGGATTTGGACTTATAACCAAAAAAAAGAAATCGTAAAAAGTAATTATCAAATTGTGGTGTCCTCAAAATAGTTTAAGATTACAAGTTAAAGTTCACCACAATGATGTAGAATAATAAAAATAATCCGGATCTAAAATTCGAATTCGAGTCTGAGTCCAGATCCAAAATCTGAGTTCAAGTCCGAGTCCGGATTCAAAATCTGAGTTCAAGTCCGAGTCCGGATTCAAAATCTGAGTCCAAATACAAATCCTAATTCAAGTAGCAGTAGTAATAATAATAATTAATGAATAAATAAATAAATAATTAAATTAACAAAATAATAATAATAATAAATAGAATAAAAAATATAAATCAGCCTCGCACCCACGGAAGGCTGAGCCTCGCGTGGATGCGAGGCTGAGAAAGAAAAATAAACCGAACAAATAAAAAAAAATTCTTTTGCATGAGCCTCGCACCCATGCGAGGCTCCAGCGAGGCTCACCATGCAAAATTAAGAAGAAAAAAAAAATAATAATAATTTGGCATGAGCATCGTGCCCACGCAAGGCTCAGCCTCGCGTGGAAGCAAGGCTCAGGAGACCCATGCAAAATCCCAAAAAAAAAAAAATTTAGAGATGAGCCTCGCACTCGCGCGAGGCTCAGCCACGCGGGGATGCGAGGTTCTCAGGAGAACCGAAGGAAAAGACACAAAAAAAAAATTGCATGGCATGAGCCTCGCACCCACGCGAGGCTCAGGCCAAGAAAAAGAGAAAGAGAAAGAGAAAGAGAAAGAAAAAGAAAAACAAAAAGAGAAGAAAAAAAAGACAAAAAAAGAAAGAAAGAAGAAGAAAAAAAAATTTAATCAATTAAATAAAAAAAGTCTCTCTCTATCTATTTTTCTCTCTCTCTCATTGGCCCCGTTCGATCGCCCGCTCACCCCGTTCAGCCCCGTCTCGGGTGCCCGCTCACTCCGTTCGGCCTCCCAATTTCGCACAATAAACTCCCGACTTCATGCACGCAATGTATTTTGGTCCAATTCCCAATTATTTTGTAATTTCTAATTCTAACCAAATTTTAGTTAGAATCAATTTGATTTTTGGATAAGAAATTCTTAATTAAATTTATTAGAGCTTGGATAATTTTTAATCAAACTCAAATTAATTTTTGGATGAAAAGTTCTAAATTAATCTCATTAGAATTTAATAATCCTACAAATTCTAATTTGAGTTTAATTGATTTTGGGTGCAGAAACAGGACCTGATTCAATGAATCTGAAGAAAATCAAATCAATAAAAGATTCGAATATCTCATCGAGATCACAAAGAGATTTTGATTCTATTTAAAAGGAAATCGGATCTTATTCTTATCTACAAGGAAACTTCTCCAACAACCGGAGGCCTATAAATACTCTCCAAGAGAACTCAAAAATGACCTTTGGCATATCAATCAACGCGCGAGAGTCTCAAAGCCATGCAACCAAAAAAGAAGAACGGGCTCGTCTCCAACCATCGACGTCAGATCGTCAACGGGGAAAAGACCAATCCCCATACCTGTCTCGAATCCCACATTTTCTGTAAAAAGAGAGCAACGATCTATAAGTCCTCTCTGTCTGTTTTTTTTTATTTTCTTTTCATTGTAATTCGAAAAAGAGGAATTTTTGATAATCTGTAATTTTTTCTATCAATGGCAATGGAAAGATCCAATCATGTTTCTACCGAAAACAGACTGGCGACCACAGTGGGAGAGATCTCCTATACTGAAGAGGAGATGGTGGTCCAATCTGATGTTCACAAGATTGGAGAGATGGTCGAGATGCTGGTAATCGAAGTCGACCAGCAGAAATATGAAGATTACGTACCTTTGGACTCATCGAGTCCACGCCATAAGAGATTTGCACGAAGAAAGCACGAAAAGACTAACTTTGAACAAAAAGAGGACTTTATGGTCTTGGATGATAAGGAGGCGTTGATTCATCAGCAGCCCCTTGGTTCTCCGAACTATGATTCGTCAAAGCCAACGGTGTTTCTCCCAATGTTTAGAGAGTTCGCTGCATATGATGCTAAAGGAGAACCTATCGCGACACAAAAACGGATCCAAATCCGCAACCGGAATCGAAGGGCGCACCGTAGAGCACTCAAAGCTCGTTTTGCATGCCAGACTCAGAATCAGTCTAGCATGAAGTAAGGAGGATGTCAGGCTCAAAAACAGCCTTGCACCCATCAGCTTGGCAAAGGCCAGTCTTGCACCCATAAGTTTGACAAAGGGGAGCCTTGCACCTATCAGCTTAGCAAAGGGCAGCCTTGCACCTCTCATCCTGACAGAAGTCAGCCTTGCACCCATCAGCTTGGCAAAGGCCAGCCTTTCACCCATCAGCTTGACAAAGGGGAGCGTTGCACCCATCAGCTTAGTAAAGGGCAGCCTTGCACCTCTCATCCTGACAGAGGTCAGTCTTGCACCCATCAGCTTGGTGAAACTCAGCCTTGCACCCATCATCTTAGCAAAGGGGAGCGTTGCATCCATCAGCTTAGCAAACGGCAGCCTTGCACCTCTCATCCTGACAGAGGTTAACCTTGCACCCATCAGCTTGGCGAAGACCAGCCTTACATCCATCAGCTTGACAAAGGGGAGCCTTGCACCCATCAGCTAAGCAAAGGACAGCCTTGCACCTCTCATCCTGACAGAGGTCAGTCTTGCACCCATCAGTTTGGCGAAACTCAGTCTTGCACCCATCAGCTTAGCAACACCTCTCATTCTGGCAAAGAGCAGCCTTGCACCTCTCATCTTGGCAAAGGGCAGCCTTGCATCTCTCATCCTGGCAAAAGGCAGTCTTGCACCTCTCATCCTGGCAAAGGTCAGTCTTGCATCCATCAACTTGGCGAAGGCCAGCCTTGCACCCATCAGCTTGGCAAAGGAAAGCCTTGCACCTTTCATCCTAGCAAAACTCAGCCTTGCACATCTCAACCCTGCAGAGGGCAGCCTTGCACCTTTCATTTTGGCAGAGGTCAGCCTAGCACCTCTCATCCTGGCAAATATCAGCATAGCACCTCTAGCCAAGCAAAACTCTGCCTTGCACTCATCAGCTTGGCATGAATAAGACCAGATGCCAACCTTGCACAAATAAATTTCAAAACCAAACTAAGTCTAAGCCAGTACGCGGGGCTAGTTCAACTAAGCCAGCATGCAAGGCTAGATAAACACACCAGGCTCGTCCAGTGCGCGAGGCAAGAGTCAAGCCTCAGCCTCACACAAGAATAGAAGGATCCATGGCTACCCAGCAGGGTCATGCAAGACATACCAAAATTAATTATGAACATCGAACTGGACTTGGAGTTAAGAAACATAATTTCTATGATTTCTCGGAGCCATCTGTCTGGACGAATAGACATCACTCAAGAAGTAGGTCCCATCCCCAAAAGATGGTTATATCTGCACCACAAGAAGAAACTCCGAATTTATGGAGTTATCTCACGAACAAAAGGGAAGCCGCACAGTCCCATCTGTCATGCTGCTACGAAAAATTAATTGCCGCAGTTTTGACTCACTGTCGCTGTGAAACCCCGAGAACATCAGTGTTCAGCCGATTGTCAGCACCAGAATCTTGCATTCCAAAGAAAAGATGACTGTAGAGATGAGACTCAGACTCAAACCAAGAATTACCTATTTTCACATCAAATATGGTGAGTAAAGCCAGTCGCAGAAGGGTATGTCTCTGACATTAAGGCAGAGAAGACCTATCATTACACACGCCTCAGAACAGGTGTGACAGCTCTTCGCAATTACAAAAATTGGCAGGGGTATTGGTAAAGAATATGTAGAATTTAGCGATCGAAAGAACACAGAAGACGGTGCAGGGGGTTTTTCCTCTTTTGATAAATCTAATAAAGAAAAGGATGAAATCGAATCCAACCATGATAAAACCAAGAAAGATGAAGCTGAATCTAACCGAGACACCGAAGGAAACGGCAGTGAGGACGAATATTACGTTGATCCTCTTAACGAAAGAATGGAGAAGCTTCAAAACCAGATAGAAGTCTTGATGCACCGCAAAGGATTGGAAGAAACAGGGATCATGAGACCCTACCCGATAAAGTGGGAGTCCGCCCCGTTTCCAGCATAGTATAAACCTCTCAAGTTAGAGTCATATGAAGGGAAGGGATCTCCGAAACAACATATGTACTACTTCCTTTCACAGACCGGCCATCTCATGGGCAATGACCCAGTGATGACAAAAATTTTTGCAAGTACCCTACGAGGGCTTGCATTTACTTGGTTTATGCAGTTGCCCCCGGAAACCATTAATGCCTGATCTGATGTGGAAAGGGAGTTCCTAACTCGCTTCTTCGAAAATGACACCGAAGTATCCATTCACTCTCTTCTGGAAAATAGGCAAAAAGAGGATGAGACGGTTAAAAGCTTCATCGAGCGTTTCCGCGAGATATCAATGCGATGCCCGCATGGCATGTCGCAGGAGACATTGGTGGAGACCTGCAAACACAACCTGCAAACCGAGATATTGGTCAAAATGGGAGTGGTTGAATCTAAAAGCTGGAACGAGCTAGTTAAGTAAGGCGAACTAGCTGAAAATCTCATCCGCAGCCTGGGAGAACAACGCCCCACAAGAAACGCCCCGGAAGGACGACGATATCCTCAAAACTTTCGATCGAAAGGAAAAGAGGCTATGGTAGCGGGAACGCCTCCGCAACAGAAAGCCAAAGATCAAAAAGAAAAAGGTTTGCCCAAGCAGTACCACACACCTATCTACGACTTTAAAGACGAGCAAACAGTAACGCTCTTCAATTTGCTCAACAGAAAAGGGATACTCCAGTTTCCCTCCAATCCGTGGCCGGAGGAAGCGGGGAAGACCAACGACTCCAAGTACTGTCTCTATCATCAGAACATGGGGCATGCTACGAAGGATTGCTATACATTAAAATGAAAGATCCAGGCACTAATTGAAGCCAAAGAAATCACACTAAAGTCAAAGCAGAAAAGGATAACGGCTAACGCGGTCACTCTAACGGTTGGAAGTAATGAGTTTCCCACAGGAGTGTCTCCAATGCCCGCTGGAAAGATGGTGTTGGTTAATCACGACCCACATAATGTGAAGGAAAAATGTCTCTCCCCAGTCACCATGAAGAAATGTGAGATTATGTGGATACATCTGGATCTTTTGAACGATGAGCATTGGTCTTCATCCAATAAACAGAAGCTGAGCAAAGGAAAAACTTGCCATGCGATTTCTGCAATCATCGGTGATGACCACGATGAGGCAACTATGTTAACCGACTCCGAAACGGAAGCATCGGCTTTGGCCACTCATCAAGATGAGGCAGGCCCATCAGGAACTCGCTCGGGGAGGAGCTATCTCAAAGATTACTCCAAAGTGCGGCCCAACGAACCCACCGCAACGAATGAAGGGCCACCCTCTACACAGAAGGAGCTCCGCTTTAAGAAGGGGACAAAGAAGGATAGTGAGGCAGTTGGTGCACCATTTAAGTTTGATGTGCTTGCTCAGCTAGCCAACATCCCGGCCCGCATAACTCTCTATGAGTTGTTGCGATTATCAAAGACAACCAGAGACGCGTTGAGGAAAGCTCTGGCTGACTCCGAAGCCTTTTTGGCCCAAATCGAAGAGCCATCTGTGAACGCTGAGGAACCTTGCCAGCACTACAACCAAGTGACGAGGCAGGTTCCACGCATCACCTTCTCGCCGGATGATATGCAGGTCAAAAACATTAAACATAACAGACCATTGTATTATACAAGATATATGGGCTCTCTTAAAGTTGACCGAATTCTCATAGACCTAGGGTCTGCCTTAAGCATCAACCCAAGGAGATTGATGCAAATACTTGGGATCTCAATCAGCCGATTGACGCCCACCAACACCTCCATCTTTGGCTTTAACTCCAATGGGAGCCATCCCTTAGGGAAGATCCGACTTCGCTGCCAGATTGGAAGTCTGAAGTCAGAGATGACGTGTTATGTCATCGACGCCGACACTTATTACAACATGCTTTTAGGACGTCCTTAGATTCACTCCAACATGGTGGTGCCCTCTACTCTCCACCAATGTATGAAATATTGCGATGATCAGGGGGCAGTCCACATGTTGATCGCCGACAAGAAGCCCTTTAAGGAGGTGGAAAACTATTTCACGGATGCCATGCTGTATAGAGATACAGTAGAGGCATCCGCGGAATCAACAAAGAATGTCAAATGGGACTATGACAACAGCAACGAAGCAGATATTGAACCCGTGCAAGCAGATGAAGAAGACTGCGAGTTCGAGATAAATCCTTTTGTAATCAATATTAATGATTTTGATGTAACCAACGCTGCCGATGAGGCGGATGAGTGGATTATTAATGAAAACATAGCTTTTGCTTATGTTCCTGCTGTTGCTTCGGATTCTACTCCGTCTTGTACAAACACAAAGTGGATAACATATCCGAGTGGGAGACTCTAGCGGTATTCCATCTGCCAATACAATCGTCGTTTGCTGGGCAGATCAAAATTCACAATGTGAACAGGGCTACTTTTGAGGTGCCCGCTCGATGGCCAGACCAACAGCCAATAATATTCGTGCGAGTTGAGTCGCGACCTGAGCATACCATAAGTAGTGAAAGCGATGACCAAACGGCACCTCAATTTGGCCATTATGAATCAGTCTCCCATCAAATGATGAAAAGTATGGGCTAGGATTTCAACCGAAAACAGGGATTAAACTTCGGAAGAGGACGATGAAACCTTTTGCGTTCGTTTGTCACATGAGGAAAGAATCCCGATTACTATCATAAAACCCACAGGGGGTTGGGATATGTTACTACTTCCAAATCCTCAGGAAGAGGGCACATAGACTCAGCCGAATCAAAAAATCCTAAAGAAATAATAGAATGGGATTCTAATATTGGTACAAGTGTAATATTCAAGGCCCTTGCTGCGAACATGGTTTCAGTAAGCCATGAAGAACCAGATGATACCTGGGCATAGCACATGGATATCCAATGGGATATCAGATTTGAGCAGAGAGAACCGCCAACTGAAGACCAAGTGGTTCAAGTCAATATGGGAACATAAGAAGACCCAAAACCCATCTTTATAAGTGAGAGTTTCACTTCTCAAGAGAAAGAGAATCTCGTGTCCCTCATAAGAGAGTACATTAACGTCTTTGCATGGAGCCACGAAGACATGCCTGGTTTGGACCCACAAGTTGCCATGCACCGACTTAATATTAAGCCGGATGCTAAACTCGTAAAACAACAACAAAGGCATTTCAAGCCCGAGTTGATGGAAGCTATAGAGTCTGAAGTCAAGAAGCTGATAGACTTAGGCTTCATCCGCGAAGAGCAACTTCCTGACTGAGTAGCAAATATCATGCCGGTACTCAAGAAAAATGGCAAGATGCAGATATGCATAGATTTCCGAGATCTTAACGCTGCATGCCCAAAAGATGAATTTCCACTCCCCATCACGGATGTCATGATTAATAACACGTGCGGATTTGAGCGGATGTCCTTCATGGATGGTTTCTCGGAATACAACCAAATTAAAATGTATACAGAAGACGAGAAACACACGGCATTCAGAACACCGCTAGGAATATACTGCTACACAGTGATACCCTTCGGATTGAAGAATGCCTGCTTTACTTACCAACAGGCTATGAGCGTTATCTTTCAAGAACACTTACGTAAAACCGTTGAGTGCTATGTGGATGACCTCGCCGTTAAAAGTAAGAAGAAAGAAGATAACCTACAAGACTTGAGGGTGATGTTTGATATCATGAGGAAGTATCAACTGAAAATGAATCCTACCAAGTCATTTCTTGGAGTATCGAGTGGGAAGTTCTTGGGATTTATTGTAACCTCGAAGGGAATCCACCTTGACCCTGATAAGGTCAAAGCGATAAAAGAAATGCAGCCACCACGGAACTTGAGGGAACTCAGGGGGTTGCAAGGCAAGCTGGCATATATCCGGCGGTTCATAGCAAATTTGTCAGGAAGGTGCCAGCCATTCTCAAAGTTAATGAAGAAGGGAGTCTCTTTCGTCTGGGATGAAGATTGTCAACAAGATTTTGAGGACATTAAAAATTACCTTGCAAAGCCACCTGTGTTAATATCACCTGTTTCACGAAAGCCTTTTCTGATCTATGTGCGAGCGATGGACCACACCTTAGGGGCTCTATTGGCTCAACATAATGATCAAGACCAGGAGCAGGCAATCTACTACTTGAGCCGGACAATGATTGGTGCGGAGCATCCGTACAGCCCAATCGAAAGGAATGCCTAGCGACAGTGTTCGCGGTCCAAAAAATGCGACAGTACCTAGTCGGCCAGACAATACATGTCATTTCTTGGATAAACCCGCTGAAATTGCTCATGACCAAAAAGGGATCATTAAATGGTTGTCTCGCCAATTGGGCGTTATGATTGTCTCCCTACGACATGCATTTTGTGTCTCAGAAAGCGACGAAAGGCCAAGCCATAGCAGACTTTCTCGCCGAGCACCCTGTTCCAAAGAACTCCAAACTCCAAGCTGACATCCCAGATGAAGCTGTGGAAGTTAATGTGGTCTCAAAAAAATAGATGTGGCAACTGTTCTTTGATGGGGCAGCAAGAAGAGATACTGCCGGCGTGGGGGTCGTACTGGTTTCTCCCCACAAACACATAGTGCCTCAAGGATACTCATTAACCAAGCCCTGCATAAATAATGTGGCAGAATACAACGCTCTTATCACTGGCCTCCAGATAGCTTGGCAACTGGGGGTGAGACATCTCGAAGCATATGGCGATTCAAAACTTGTCGTTAACCAGATGACCAAGGAATATGAGGTAAAGCATGAAGCCCTCATATCGTATCATCAAACAGCGATGCGACTAGCAAACAAGTTCAAATAATTTTCTATCGACCATGTGCCAAGATACGAGAATACATATGCCAATGTCCTTGCATCGTTGGCTGCGACCCTGGCGGTACCGAGCGGGTCAACTAAGCATGTTACCATTGGAAGTTGCGAACTCCTACATCCAAAAGCAATCATAGAGGTAGATGAAGCGAACCAAGTTGGAATAAAGTTTGAGCCACGAGACTGGCGTTTTCCACTTGTTGACTATGCGTTGCACGGCATCCTCCCTGAGAACCCTAAAGAAGCGGCTTCCATAAGAAATAAGACCGTAAAATTTTATTATAACGCCATGCTCCAGACTCTATATCGAAGATCTCATGATGGCATCCTACTTCGTTGCTTATCAAAAAGTGAAGCTCAGGAAGTGATTAAAGAAATCCATGACGGGACCTGCGGGGCCCACCAGCCTAGACCAAAACTCTGGGACCGCATTAGAAGATTATGATACTTTTGGCCCAAGATGATCACAGACGCGGTGGCATATGCAAAGCGTTGTCATGCCTGTCAGGTCCATGCTAATTTCATACACCAACCTCCAGAGTACTTGCATACATCGACTGCCAGTTGGCCGTTCGAGACGTGGGGAATAGATGTTATTGGGCCAATCACTCCACCATCCTCCAAAGTACACCATTTCATATTGGCGATAACCGACTACTTCTCAAAATGGGCAGAAGCTGTCCCCATGAGAGAAGTGAAGACAACAGATATGGTCAAATTCATCAAACACCACGTAATTTACCGCTTCGGTGTGCCTCGACGGATCATCCACGACAATGGGCCTCAATTCATTAGTTAAGGCTTTGTGAAATTCTACAGCAAGATCAGAATTCAAGATGTGGTTTCAACGCCTTATAATCCGGCAGCAACGGATTAGCTGAAGCTTTTAACAAGACTATTGTGAAGTTTCTACAAAAGTTTGTTTCTTCGAGTCGCCACGATTGGGATGAGAAGTTAGGCGAATGTTTGTGGGCTTACCGTACGACAGTGCGAACTCCAACAAAAGCTACGCCCTTTTCTTTGGTGTATGGTTGTGAAGCAGCTGCCGTTGGAAATCCAAATCCCATCCTTGCGAGTAGCGCTGGCTACAAAAATGACGACTGAAGAAAAACATCAAAAGCGGCTATAAGAATTAGAGACATTGGATGAAAAATGCCTGAACGCAAAGCAACAAATCGAGTTATATCAAGCACACATCTCGAGGATATTTAATAAGAAAGTTAAACGAAGAACTTTCAAAGAAGGAGACTTGGTCTTAACTGTCAAAAGACCAATGATCCTGACCCACAAGACAAAAGAAAAATTCGCACCCAAATGGGAAGGACCTTTTGTAGTAGAAACTGTCTACTCAAATGGAGCTTATCGCCTAATCAATCAAGATGGCGACAGGATGATGATGCCTATCAACGGCAAATTCTTGAAAAAATACTACATCTAGCCACCTTCCAAAAAAAAAGGAAGGCTAATGAATCAACAACCCAATGTTGAAAAAAAAACAACGGGAAGAGAAATCGAACATTTCTTGCCAACCTTAGCATACTGGGGGTAAGAGTACGAAACCAGTCCCCCAATACCAAAAAGGTAAAGTAATGAGGGAACGTTTGGCATTTAAGCACAAACAAAACTCTCGACAACTCATCATGCTGAGGGGAAAAGTATGGCTAGCCTAACGCAAACGACGATTGGTAAAGGCACATCAAATCCGTTCATAGTTAGGGGTTTGCTAAAAATCTCGTGACAAATCTGTCGTAATACTATCTTATAAGGATAAGTTATGACCCGATGCTCCAAAAGCAAAGGGGAGAGGAATTCAAATCCTCGATAACTCCTCATGCTGAGCTAAAAGTATGAACCACCCAATGCTCCAAAAGCAAAGGGGTGAAGGAACGTTTGGCATCTAAGGCAAAACAGGACCTTCGATAACTCATCATGCTGAGGGGAATAACATGACTAGCCAAACACGAACGGCGATTGGTAAAGCCATGTCAAATCCGTTGATAGCTGGGGGTTTGCTAAAAATCCCGTGAACCTGTCATGTTAAGATCTTATTTCTGACAGCAAGATTTGAGCAATCACAAATAATGCAATCTATGATCTCAACATGATCACTGGCTCTGTCTGTCAACCAGGTGAGTCATCAGCTCTGTCTGTTGGCCGGACGAGCTACCTTATAACTTAAATCTAATCACCTCCGTATGTTTAACAGTACACCTCTGCCGAAACTTCTTGGTACGATTTCTGAACACCTCTGCCAAGACCCCATGGGTACATTTTCTGAACACCTCTACTCATGGTTTCTGACCCTAACACGGTCACCTCAGTACGTTTTTTGAACACCTCTACTGAGAACCCTTCGGTATGTTTAACAGTACACCTCTGTCGAAACTCCTTAGTACGTTTTCTGAATACCTCTGCCAACACCCCATGAGTACATTTTCTGAACACCTTTGCTCATGATTTTCTAACCCTAACAGAGTTACTTCGGTACGTTTTCTGAACACCTCTGCCGAGAGCCCATGGACACGTTTTCTGAACACCTCTATCCATGATTTTCGACCCTCACCCGATCACAATCCAACAATCTATTGAATGATTACCTTTTATGATAAGAAAAAATGAGCAGACAGCTCAACGCCCTTGAGGCAAGGGGCAAGAGGTAGTTAAAATCCTCGACCGGTCTTATCATACTGGGGGTGGAAACAATCCAATGCCAAAAAAGCAAAGAGAGAAGGTAACCCATTAAACATACCAAACAGTCTTGATATGCTTAACAAGATACCTCTGCCAAAGCCCCATGTGTACGTTTTCTGAATACCTTTGCTCATGGTTCTTCAATTTTAATTCGAAGGTAATTACCGGCTCTGTCTGTCAGTCAAATAAGTCATCGGCTCTGTTTGGCAACCCAAACGAGTCCCATCACAGTCAAAATACTCAACTTGTTAAACTATCTCCACACACATAACAAGTTCTATCTCTGTGAACTCAACCACCCATTCAAAAAAAAAAATCCGAAGCATTTCAAAATTTCCAGAAGAGACAAAATTATGAAAACTTTGGAGGGAGTCTTGTAGAACAATAAAAATAATCCGGATCTTAAATTTGAATTTGAGTCTGAATCCATATCCAAAATCTGAGTCCAAGTCCGAGTCTAGATTCAAAATCCGAGTCCAATTTCGAGTCCGGATTCAAAATCTGATCCAAATACAAATCCGAATTCAAGTAGCAGTAGTAATAACAATAATTAATGAATAAATAAATAAATAATTAAATTAAAAAAATAATAATAAAAAAAATAAAATAAAAAATATAAATCAGCCTCGCACCCATGCAAGGCTGAGCCTCGCGTGGATGCGAGGTTGAGAAATAAAAATAAACTGAACAAATCAAAAAAAAAAAATCTTTTGCATGAGCCTCGCACCCATACGAGGCTCAGCCTCACGTGGAAGCAAGGCTCACCATACAAAATTAAGAAGAAAAAAAAAATTTGACATGAGCCTCGCGTGGAAGCGAGGCTCAGGAGACCCATGCAAAAACCAAAAAAAAAAAAAAAAAAATTTAAAGATGAGTCTCGCACCCGCGTGAGGCTCAGCCCCGCGGGGATGCGAGGCTCTCAGGAGAACCGAAAGAAAAGAGACAAAAAAAAATTGCATGGCATGAGCCTCGCACCCACGCAAGACTCAAGCCAAGAAAAAGAGAAAGAGAAAGAAAAAGAAAAAGGAAAAAAAAGGTGAAAGAAAAAAAAGAAAAAAAAAGAAAGAAAGAAGAAGAAATTTTTTTTAATCAATTAAATAAAAAAAAGTCTCTCTCTATCTTTTTTCTCTCTCTCTCATTAGCCCCATTTGGTCGCCCGCTCACCCCGTTCGGCCCCGTCTCGGGTGCCCGCTCACCCCGTTCGGCCGCCCGATTTCGCATAATAAGCTACCGACTTCATGCACGCAATGTATTTTGGTCCAATATCTAATTATTTTGCAATTTCTAATTCTATCCAAATTTTATTTAGAATCAAATTGATTTTTGGATAAGAAATTCTAAATTAAATTTATTAGAGTTGGGATAATTCTATAAATTTTTAATCAAACTCAAATTAATTTTTGGATGAAAAATTCTAAATTAATCTCATCAGAGTTTAATAATCCTACAAATTCTAATTAAATTCTAATTTGATTTTAATTGATTTTGGGTGCAGAAACAGGACCCGATTCAATGAATCTGGAGAAAATCAAATCAATAAAAGATTCGAATATCTCATCGAGATCACAAAGAGATTTCGATTCTATCTAAAGAAAACCGGATCTTATTCTTATTTACAAGGAAACCTCTCCAACAACCGGAGGCCTATAAATACCCCCTAAGAGAACTCAAAAAGGACTTTTGGCAAATCAATCTACGCACGAGAGTCTCAAAGCCTTGCAACCAAAAAAGAGAAGACCTTTAGCCAGATCTCTCTCCCATGCAAGCGTTCGTGCTTCCTCTAAGAATCAACAGAGAAGTAGAACGGGCTCGCCTCCAACCATCGACGTCAGATCGTCAACGGAGAAAGGACCAATCCCCATAGCTGCCTCGAATCCCACATCTTTAATAAAAAGAGAGCGACGATCTATAAGTCCTCTCTGTCTGTTTTTTTTAATTTTCTTTTCATTGTAATTGATAATCTGTAATTTTTCTCTATCAATGGCAATGGAAAGATCCAACCCTGTTTCTACCGAAAACAAATGAAAATCCAAATTATTTCGAAATTCATTATAAATTGATGATGAAATCTCAAAAATTTTGGAGAGGATTATGTAGACTATAAAAATTTAAATAACCCAGTCAAAAAAGAAGTGGCACCTAGCCAAAAAAGAAGCTGTGCAAGCTAGCCCCCACACACGCCCAAGGAGGTGCAAAACACAAATTAGCACACCCACCACTGAACGTGCACCCCTCACGGGGCCTTCAAGTCAAACCTCATGCGCACCCAAGTAGACATGCGGGCTAGCCCCGCACACATCTAGGAGGGTGTACACGGGGGTGGTGGCCACGTGGGGGGAGGCTAGCCCCATGCGCGCCCTGATAGGCGAGCGAGGTTAGCCCCGCATGCACCCAGTAGGGCGTGTGGGGCTAGTCGTAAGCACACCGAAGCTGGTGCGCGGCGCCGACACTGCACGTGCCCAGAACTCCAATTGTAACATGAGGCTTCGTTACCCTGTACCACAACCATTTCCCTACAATTTTGGGAGGATCGATTATAACTCTCCACTTTTTCATAATATGGGTTTTGAAACTCCCGTTGCAGAAAGAATAATGCAGGAAAAAAAGAAATAGTTATGCTCTCCAATGGCTCTAAATAGCCGTCTTCGGATGAGAAAGTAGAATCAAACAATAGAGAAGTTATAATTTATTATCTCCTTGAGAAGAAAATAGAGTTATCTCTATTGAGAGTTTCAGAGCTTGGTTCAAAAGTCAACGAGCATTCGGATTGTCAACGAAAGACAGAAGCTACCTTTCATTGCTACCCAAGAGAGCCAACAACAACAAGAAAAAGAATTATCTCTTTGTTTCCATTTATTCCGAAGCTGGCCATTGTAATTTATTTATTTCTTTTGCTGTAATAAATCTTTTTATGGCAACGGAAATGAAGTTAGCAATTTCTGGAATACAACTAAATTTAAATTTTTTATTTTTATTGTCCATGCCTTCCATGCATGCATTTATATCATTATATCATGGTTTTACTTATTATTGCTCATATTTACATTATGTTTACTGTAACGATTCTAATCATTAAACTCTTGCATTAATTTATTCCTTATTGTCTGTATCAGTTTGGTAGCGCAAACACTGATATAGATGGATACTAAGTAAGTTAAGTTATATCTTTCAATCTAATATTTAATTTTAAATTTTGTAGAGTAGAGACCTCTTATCTTATTATTTTAGATTTTTTATAATTTATTTGAAATATTCTGGATCGACCAATTTTCATACAAAAACCTAATTAAAATAATCAAATTAAATCTAAAAATTTTAATTTTAATCTTTTTCCCACCTCATATTTATGTCTAGTAGCCTAACATCCTTATTTGACCATTTTTGGATAGAAGTTGATTAAATAGCAAATTTTAATTTAGATGAAGTTTAAGGGTATTTTGCATGGTAGCATATCTATTTTCCAGTAGTTGTTTAACCCCTCAAATAAATTTATAAAAATCTGAAAAAATCAAGTTTCTTTCTCTAGTGTTCCTCTTCCTCTTCATTTTCTATTCATACCTCCAACCCTAATTTCTTCAAAAATTCCCTCAAATAATTCACCAAATAATCAGCCTAAAGCTAGGCTGAAATCCTACTATATGGCAACATGTAACTTGTTCTTGGGTTTAACCTCTTAAAATAAGCTCTAATCTTCTCTAACAATTTGAGGCAATATTCTTAAGCACTTGTCCTTGGCTCTAATTTGATTGTTGGAGATTTCTCCACTTTTGAAGGGTAAGCACATCAATATCAGTTCTTTTCAGATTTGGGATCTATAAAAGGTAAGAATACACTCTTAAATTCATTGAACTTATGATTTTTTGATATAATATCCTCGTACATGATACCAGATTTATTATTAACCCAATTTTAAGATTATGCATGCTCAAACTAGTATGTTTCTTGAGTTTCATTGCATATGTCAGACTGTGCATGTTATATGTGCACATACCGTATCGTTGTCTAGACATACACAATAGTCTATATGAGAACTGTTATAACTTTTGCATTTTAATTCTGATTGACCTCATTCTTATACTATTAGAAAGAAAATTTACTAAAATATAATTCTTCCAATAAGAGATCCTAATTTAGCCATTTACCTCCCAGAAATAGCCTACAAATTCATCACTTGTTGTTGTACAAGGTCAGTAATTCAGTAACACCGTGTCCATGGTAAAATGGTCATAACTTCTATCCTGGAATTCCAATTGAACTCATTCATGGTTGATTGGAAAAGTAATTGAATTATATAGAATTGATTAAGTTTTGAGGCTCTAAATTTTATTTTGGACAAAAAGTTTTAGCTGTACTAGGTCCATAGTATCAGCAGCTGGTTCATTGTAAAATAACCATAACTTTTGTTCTATAACTCTAATTAAACTCATTTAAATTCATTAGAAAGATAAATAGTTTTCTACAACTATAAAAATCTTAGCCTCTAGTTCTATTTTTACCCTAGACAAACAAGACTTGAAACTCTAATTGCCTGCTGAATTATAGCAACATAGGCATATATGTTATATCCGTGCATGTCCCGCTTGACTTATGATATGATACACAATGCACATATTCAATCACTCTTGTTATTATTTGTACATGGTAAGTTCAAACCTGTTATAGATCATGTTTAGGTGTACATACCATGTTTGTTGCATATAACACGATATAAGATATGATATATATACACATGTTTATTTAAGCTTGTTATTACTTGTATATATTATTCTTATATGGAAATGATATCTCACGTACATGAATATATTATACAAATCTTGTACATGCCAGTATCACTCTTGTATTTGTCATTGTCGCTGTGTGTGTCGTTTTATATTTACATGGCTATTGATATATGAATTCTTATTGCATATGTCACATTGATACTTAGCATATACTACATTATGGGTATGAAAAAATGAATAGTGGTATGAAACACATATTATGAGTCTTTTATCTTGTTTGGGATGCATCTAATGATATGTGTACTGGCACTATAGGTTCCTAGTTGTGTCAACAATATTTCATCTAGTCCATTTGGAAACCCATACTTGGGCTATAATTCTGGACATGCATGGGTTATTCAGTGCGCCAAACAGTACATAATCCGATCCGTATGTTATTGGTCTTAGCACTATAGTACTGGGTATGTATGGTACACTTATAGATCACGTGAATACTCTTACCTTTCAGTTCCAAATTAGCAGAATAGAATGTACATCAATTTGCTTGATTATGTTATTTAATATATACCATTTGTTTTATGATTCATATTTTCTTATGCATACCTTATACTTTATAGTCCATATGCATGATCATATTATATTATATATACTATATACTTCATAAATCACGTTATATTGTACATACCATGTACTTCATTATTCATGTTTTATTTTACATTCTTTGTTTTTATCACGTTATACTATATGTACCATGTATGTCATGATTCATGTTATATTTTTCATACTTCATGATTCATATGCATACATATTTTATGTTGTTTCATGCTAGCATGCCACACACACATTCTTATATATTTTCTATAGCAATGCACGAGCTGGGGTTTGTATTCTTATTTGAATTCGAACTCTGAGATTATCATACCTCATAACCAACAGCCGTGATTGTAGTGCCTGAGGAGGAGAACCCACCCTTCAAGGATCAACACTAGGAGTAGGTGGAGTGTCATTACCCAACATCTCCTAGGACCTTCATTCTTTTAGTATGTATGCTATTTTGGCTTGTATGTGTATATATATATATATATATCATATTCTAGTTATGTCCGTAGTATTCGGATACTCTTATATATATTCAGTTCTTATGTTATTATGTTCTAATATCATACTTGACCCTACATAAGCAATATTTTTGTGTATATATTAGTTATCTTTCCAATATACCTATTTTTAGATATTACTATATTCGAGTCATTGATGTTGTGGGAGATCGATTCAGACATGGTATATATATTATATTTGCGTACTTCCATATCTCTTGTATGTGATTATATTATGTAATGGCCTCGTACACTCCAGTATTGAGAGTGCCCGTTGGTGACACTCTACCAATTATTGGGACACACACTTGGGCCCACTAGTTTGATTTGGGGCATCACAAAGTGATAACAGAGCTGCCATTATTTTTATCATTTAACTCATAACTTTAGAATTCTGCCACATAACAAATAAGCAATATCAATTAACATTTTTTTTTCCATATCTTGTTCTATATCCTAAACTTTATTTCCAATCTTGATTCCATCCTTATCCTTTTATTTCTAGAGAAATGATGTCTCATAATCAACTTGTAAACAAAATTGTGACATTATTTATGGAACAAATTTATAGTGATGATTGGGATAGGCGGGTCTATTTTAATAATCTTATAGTCTATATTTGTTGCCTTTGGAATTATGTTCATGGTTGTAAACTTGGTATGCCAATTAAAGCAACTGTATCTGCAAGTGTCTTGGAGGAGATACTAAATGGGTCTATTATTGTGTGTCCACTACAGATAGGACAACCTCTATATAGAAAGATGGAGAAGCAACATGCTCATTTTTATTTTGTAAAAAGTAATAGAACAAGAAGCACAAATGGGATGTTCTGGTTGGGTGCATTCAACTGACAAGAGCAAATTCAAATATTTGGCACAAAATGGACCCAAGGCCATTATTGAATTAGAATCCCAAAGAATTGCACCAGTTGGAGTTCGTTTGAAATTTATACATTGGGCCCCTTAGGAATAGCTAATCCTTTAAGTTTTGATTTGGGCTTGCTGAACTAAGCAAGTAAATAAGGGTTTACTTAATGTTCCACAAAATATCCATACTTGCACATAGTTTAAAGAGAAGCAAAAGAAGTCAAAATTATTTCTATATAGTAAAGATTTAAGAGTTCAAATTTTGTCCAAAAAAAAAAAACTCAAGTTACATCTATGAACAAAAGAATTTGGTATCAGTCACTAACCTACTTAGAATGAGAATTGGAGAAGAAAGTAAATTGTGACACAGACGATATATATATATATATATATATATATATATATATATATATATATATATATATATATATATATATATATATATATATATATATATATATATATATATATATATATATATATATATATATATATATATGGATTTTTTATATTTTTTTCTATGGATGGAAGGATTTTGAATATATAATAAAGAAAATAAGAAATTCACTGACGGTGAAGGAAGTTCCTTCACCGCCGCTTAGGTGGCCCAATAAAATTATTACATGTAGTGCCACTCAAGGTAACAAATAAAAGAACTCACTTAACTACTCTTTGAGTGGCGTTATATGTAATAATTTTATTGGGCCATCTAAGCGGCGGTGAAGGAACTCTCTTTACCGCTGGTGAATTTCCCATTTGCTCTATATAATAATGCTTTAAAATTGAGATTTGAAATACGTGTTGATATGATATAGATGTATTTAAATTCTATTGAGATAGGATAAAGAAAAATATTGTTAAGCTGTTAAAACTTTGGGGTATCAGTTGGTTAAGGTAGGACATTGAAGACCTATAGGGTGGCACATTGATCATTAGAATTGTGTTGAAGAATCTAATCAATGTGACAAATTGCGAAACATATTAATCTTTAATAAGGTGGATACATTATGGATTTATTTCTTGGAGAGATGTAAGAATTTAAACTATTGTGGTAACTTGCTTGATTTAGATTGAAAGGGTCATAGTACAATTTGACTCAATTGAAAGGGTCATAGTACAATCTGTTAAAATTTTTTTCTTTCTGTTGTATAAAATTTTTATTTTTCTTTATTTTCAGTTATCCTTATTTTTATTTTCTTTATTCCTTAATCTATTTTCTTCATGAATTTTGTGGGTATATTTACTGCAAACCCTCACGAAACACAACTCATCCACTAGAGTAACCTAGGAGTTTAAAGGCTTGTTGCACATGCTAAGTACAATCGCGATTCCTAAGAAAGTGAGTTAGGACTTTTTTTCCTTTTAAGATCTAGGTTTTGCTCGAGAACTAGCAAAAGATAGGTGTGAGGGTGTGATGAGTACCATATGTTGCATATTTATAGCCTCAATATTATCTATTTTTATATTTAAATAATGCTACTAGTGTATTTTTAGTGTATTTTTCAGGTAAACCTATTCCTACAAGAAAATAACATAAAATCGGAGCCAGATTAGGAAACCAAGCCTAAAAAAAGTTAAAAGTGAGTAAAGCTACAATACTATGATACTGCACGAAGTCAAAGTTCAATACAGTCATCAAAATTAAAAGAACAAGATAGAGACTCATGCAAAAGAAAAACCAAGAAAAGAAGCCAGGGTTTTGTTGCTATTTGGCGGCAAAGTGGGCCCAACTCTGGGTGATTTTTCTGCGGGGCTTTGATATAATTTTGTAGTTTTTCACTTGTACTCAAATTAGGGTTTGATTTTTTGAAGTTTATATATTGGTCGTATCCTTATAAACTAGGGTTATCATAGAGAAAAACGGATATAGTTTTGTACTCGAATTTTTTATTAATAAAATTAGGGTTTTGCCGAAGGGGTAGCGGCCACCATACCAACTCCAAAGGTATTCCTTACCGTTCTTCAATTTTTCGTAGCTAATTCTCTTTTAATTGCTTTCTAGTTTAGATTTATATTGCTTTCTAGATTAGATTTCTTTACTTTCATGAATAAAAATAGGATTTTGCTAATTAGAATTATAAGTACCTAATTTGCTTTAGCCCTAGAATGTAGATGAAGTTAGTTTAATAGATCTAATATGGATTTATCTCATCTTCTTCCTAAAAAGAAATAAAGTCATGATTTTCTATAAATAAATAAAAAATAGATTTCGTAAATCATAATTCTTTGATAGATTATGCTTAATTCATATTTTGATAATCTATACTTAGATGAAATTCGAAATTTATATTCTTTGTTTTTATTTATAGAATTATTAATAAGATTTTCCTATAAATAAATTGAAGAGAATAAACTTGTAAATCAAATTTTTTTTGGTAGGTTATACTTAAGTTTGGTCTTTTGATAGCCTATACTTAGATTAGGGTTTGAAGTTTATTTCTTTGCTTTTGTTTATAAAATTATCTACTAGATATAATTTGTTATAAGGAAAAATATTATTTTTGATGATTTATGCTTGCACATCACTTGATATGTCATACTTAGGGGCACTTAATTAAAATCAAATTAAAAAAATCACCTTTTTAATATGTTACTTGATCGTACATAATTAAAAAGTTAGGAAGAAAAAGATAATTTATTATTAGGCTATTATTCAAATGGATTCGAAATCCTAGGCTAAACTTTAGAACTTAAAACTCATCCTTTCAATTTAGAAACTCATAGTTAACTTGATAGAACTAAAGAATTAGTGAGAATAGCAAAACACCTTAGATTTCTATGGGACGACCTGTATAGTGCTACACCGATACTGTATGCTTGTAGTAGATATTTCACATCACCATCCATTACGTCTGATGCCCTTAAGTCCTCTACCAGTTTGCATGTTCGTCATTCCTCTAGGGTAAGAGCTCTCCCTACACGTCTCACTGATTATCATTGTTTTTATGCTCTTGTCACTCTTCATTTGCCTCACACTTATCGCAAGGCTTTCTAACCGCTTTGGCAGCAAACTATGTTCAAAGAACAGGATGCTCTTCACAAGACACGTACATGGGATTTCATTGATCAGCCTTCTGGCAAGACTATTATTGGCAACAAATAGGTCAACAAGATCAAAACTAATTTTGATAGGTCTCCAATGCAGTATAAAGCTCGTCTTGTGGTCAAGGGCTATACTTAGGAGTATGTATTGACTGTGAGGAGGCATTTACTCTAGTTGCTTGCATTACATCTTTTTGCTCTCTCCTGGCTATGGTTTCTGCTCGCCAGTGGTTTTTGTTTTAGATGGATGTAAAGAATGCCTTCCTGCATGGTGATTTAGTTGAGGAGGTCTATATGCAGCCTCTTCAAGAGTTTCTTCATCCTCCAAGTAAAGTTTTTCGGGCTGAAGCAAGCTCCATGCATCTGATTTGGCAAGTTCAGTTCCACTATTGGCCAACTTGTTTTTGCCTCCAGCCCACATGACTCTACTATGTTTACTCATCATACTGATGCTGGCATTACGATTTTGCTCCTTTATTTTGATGATATGATTATTACTGGTAATTGTGCTTTTGTTATTCTTGAGATTAAACAGTTTTTGTGTTAGCATTTTGAGATGAAGGATCTTGGTTCTCTTAGTTGTTTTCTAGACTTGGAAGTTACTTCTACATCAGATAGCTACTATTTAACTCAGACTAAGTATTCTTCTGACCTACTTTCTCGTTCTGGCTTGACTGACTGTAAGATGGTTGATAGCCTTCTTGAGTCTAACTTTAAGCTTCGCGCTACTGATGGCAAGCTCTTTGCCGATCCTACCCTTTATTGACAACTTGTTGAGTCTCATCTACCTCACTGTTACCAGGCTATATATTGCTATCCCATGCATCTTGTTAGCCAGTTTATGGCTGCCCCCATGCTCTATTTACTATGTTGCAGTTCTTCGCTTCCTGCGCTATGTGAAGGACACCTTATTTCATGGGCTCTATTTTTCATCTCCTTCATCATTGCAATTGCAGATTTACTCTGATGTTGATTGGGTAGGTAACACTACCAATCAACGATCCACCACTAACTTTCTCTTTTTGCTAGGTGACTATCTTATTTCCTAGCAGAGTAAGAAGCATATTGTTGTTGCTCATTCAAGAACCAAAGCCAAATATGGCGCTCTTGCTGACACTACTTCTGAGTTTCTTCGGATTCGTTGGCGTCTTCAGAATATGGGCATGTCTCAGGACTCCAGTACTCCTATTTATTGTAACAATCATAGTGCTATTCAGATTGCTCACAATAATATTTCCATGAGTGCACCAAATACATTGAGATTGATTGTCATTTGGTGCATCATCACCTATAACAAGGCACTCTTCGTCTTCTCTGAGTTTCGTTGACTAATCCGCTTGCTGATATCTTTATCAGGGCCCATCCACCTGGTCGTCATCATGATCTCATTTCCAAACTCAAGATGGTGTCTTCCAAACCATCTTGAGTTTAAGGGGCGATATTAGCATATCTCACTAATTTAGGATTCTTCCTAAATTAGGATATTTGACAAATCTAGTATATCTTACCAATTTAAGATATTTTTTAAATTAGGATATTTAACAAATCCTCTAATATTTGACAAATCCTCTAAGTTATTAGCATATCTAATAATATCTTCTTAACTTTGTATATTTGACTAATTCTCTTAATTAGGTTGATTATGTGATTGAGAATTTTATGTAATTAGTATCAATTTGTATATTTTTTGTTTTTACTTTTTATGTTTGCTTCTTCCACCTATAAAAGAATGGTGATTGTACAGTTTATTCACACCTTATAATACAAAGCTATTCTCCACTTATTCAATTCGTAGTTTTATCAATTACAAATATATTTCATATGATATTGAACTATTCAGTTTACATTTAATTTTATTTTCATTTTCCATGATATTTAGAAAAGATAACCCCAATTATGTCCTACTTAGTTCAATCAGAAGCATGTAAGTAGCACTATAAATCCCAAAAAATATTATAATGGCTTTTCATGCATAAAAAATTATTTTTTCCTCAAAATTGGATATTAAAAACTTGCAATACTTCAATCACTGCAAACATCAGAGTTGCTTGGTTCACAACTTTATAATGGAGTTGGGCCATTACCATAGCTCACTGTTAGTTATCCCAAATCTATAAAATTCTCACTTTCATTCAATGAATTTTTGTTGGATTTGCACTGATGCAGCCATGAATTAATTCATGAATTGGTTTTCACACATTTTTCTGGAAAAACAAACCAAAAGTTTAATTTCTTATTTGATAGAGAGGGAAAAAAACTTTTCCTTTATCATTAATATTTGATAGGAAGACAATCTTTTACCAAATTCATACCGCTTCTCGATAACTCTTATTCCAGAAATAAAACATGTAAAGTAAGAAAGACCTTTTCTTACCACCAAATGTTTAACTCTTTTCCATAAAGCAAAAATAACAAAACCAAAAAAGTAGAAAAATGAGGATCCAGTGATCACCCTTCACCGTCATAAATACATATTAGCCTGTGTGACGAGTCGTTAAACCCCTAGATTATCCTAGTACATGAGTGGTCTCTTGTGAGGGTTTGCTATGAATAAACAAATAAAATTTAAAAATACAAGGGGTTTAGAAATAAATCAAGATAATAAGGATAATCGAAAAGTAAGAAAAAGAAAATTCCTAAAAAAAAGAAAAAGGGGAACATAATACAAAAAAGAAATAAAATACAAAATATTTTTTGGTTTTCCTACAGTCAATCTCATAAGTAAACAAAATTAGAGGTGCATCTTAATTATCAATTTTCAAATCTAGTTCCATATCAAACATATGTGTTATTTTAATCAAATATTACAAATTCTATTTTTCAACACCCATCAATCCATACCCTTGGGCTCCTATGTATCTCTCTGAACATATGATGATTTATTTTAGCTTTGGACTTAGAATCAAACTCCTGATTCATCTTTTATCCCTAAATTTTTTAATTCATTTTATATAGATGCATATTTCACTTTTCATGCGATTATCCACAATTATCGAGGTGAAATTACCCAATTTCACTATTCTTATACGATTTATTTAAACACCATTCGTGTGTATCTATTTACTTAGCATGGCACACATATATTTTTATTTTTGTACTTTTTCATAGTTATTAAAAAAAAGAATCTTATTTATTTATATATTGATGGTTATGATGAGTATGAGCGGCTAAATTATTGTGTTGGTTCAGATAAGATAACGAATCCTAGAAAATTTACTTGTATGTGATTTATTTGCTTATCATGTTTGATTGATTTATGTAAAGCTGATATTTTTGGTTCCCTAATTTAAATATGATTTTGAGTTTTTGATGATTTATTTTTTGATGATATATTCGTTACTTAATTTTTGATATACTGTAGACTCTTAATTTAGACATGGTGTATATTTAGATTTTGAATATTTATTTTTATTATTAATATATAATGCTTAAATAAACTCAAAATACATAAAGGTTTAATCGGGAGAAGCTATCCAAATTATCAAGTTTATAGCTTTGTTTGATTTTAAACTTTAACGATTTATTTTCTTGTTGTAGGAAGGCCACGTGATCTATGCAACTGAAATAAATAAGTATAAATATATTTAATAAATTAGTTTATGGGGATGTTAACTTATCTAACAACCAATTTCATTTCAAGTAATTTAAAAACTTGCAATCTTTAGTTTTAGTTAATAAAAATTCCACCTTTCTTTCTATTCTGTAATTTATTTTCTATAGTGTATAACATAATAATCAAAACGATACTCATGAAAACAATCTTTGATTACCAACCTTATGCTTTTTATTTGATCACTTATACTTGGGAACGTACGATTTAGATCACAGTCAAGTTTTTGATACTGTTGTCGATGATCAATACAATTGTATTACACTTTAGTATAAATTAAAGTTTCTATGCCATAAAATTGTACGATTTTGAATTCATATGACTAGTTGGAAGAGAGCTTCTAACGGTAGACTCATTCGACCATACTCAGGTTTACAAATACTTCTAATCCACTAATCATCTCACAACATGAGTGCTAGTAATAATAACAACATGAATAACAGTAATAATAACAGATTTAGAGATAACAACACAAACGATAACACCAGCTATCATGAAGGCAATGGAAGGTTTTTTATATAATTAGCTACAATCTGATAGGACAACCCAACCTTTGTATATAGCGTTTTTTTGAATATAGGACACTTCGAGATTAAAACTGGAATAGTTCAACTTTTTTCTAAATTCCATGGGATGAATGTAGAGAGCCTATATTTGCACCTTCGAGAATTTGAACAGGTTTGTTCTATTGTTAATCTTCAAAATATTACCACAAAACAACTAAAGTTAAAATTCTTTCCATTCTCTCTAAAGGATAAAGCGAGGACATTGCTACATTCATTACGTCCCAATTCAATAGGATGATAGGATGATATACATAAAGAATTCTTTCCTTCACATCGAACAAATTATATGCGAAAGCAAATTCTCAACTTTTGTCAGAAAGAAGATGAATTTTTGTTCGAATGTTGGGATAGATTTAAAGATTTGCTACTCTCATACCCACATCATGACTTCGAGATATGGAGGACTGTAAGTACCTTATATAGAAAACTAAATATTGCAACCAAGCAATTTATATAAACAATGTGTAATAGTAATTTTTTGAGCAAAGATGTTGCAAAAGCATGGGAATATGTTAATTCACTTGCCAAGAATTTATAAGCCTGCGAAACTGAGAATATTTCAGAAAAAACCAATTGGTGGAGAAGCCTCAAAATAGATATGGACTTATTAAATTTGGAGAAACTGAAAATATAGCTGTACGATTAATCACTATCATGAAAAAATTAAATATTTGCTTACTAAGAAAATAGAAACAGTTAAGGCAATAGAAGAAATTCTAGAAGTTTGTGATATTTGCGAATTATAAGGATATGTAACTCACAATTGTCCAATACTTCCTTCTTTTAAGGAAGTATTAAATGAACAAGTTAATACTTTTAACAAAGTTCCTCAACCAGCAAATAATCCTTATTCATAAACTTATAAACCTGGTTGGAGAAACCATCCAAATCCTCAGCAGCAATTCAACCATCAAAATAAGACATCCACTAATCCAACACCACAAATACGTCCAAACTTCTAATCAACCTTCGGTGTACCAACCATTACTAAAGTAGAATCATGAGGATAATATTAAATAGATACAATAGAGATGGATTAAATGATCCAAGCATAATAACTGTTCATTCCGTTGCAACAAATGATCAATAGTTTGAATGTAATAGCCTCTAGTGATATTTGATCTCGGATAAGCCACCTTAGTTCTGCTCTACAAATGAAGGAAAAAGATAATGTACCATCTCAACCGGAGGTTAGCACTTCAGGTAAGTCAAATGTATAAATGTTATTATTTCTTCAATTGATATAAATATACTTGAGATATTGCTGCAATTAGTTTATAAAGTGGAAAAGTACTTATTGAGCCCATTTCAAAAGAAGATACTAAGGAGAAATATGGTGATGATTCAGTACAATAATATAAAAAGACAATTCTAAAGAATTCACTTTCACAAGTTACAAGCCACCTATACCATTTCCCCAAGGATTGAAAGCTAAAAATATTAATGCATCTTACGCTGATATTTTATAAAATTTTAAACATGTACAAATTAATATCCTTTTGTTGGAAGCAATCAAACAAGTTCTCTCATATACAAAATTCTTAAAGGATTTGTGCACAATCAAAAGACGCCACAATGTACGAAAGAAAGCATTTCTCACATAGCAGGTAAGAGCATATTCCATTTTGAAATGCCTTTTAAATATAGAGATTTTGGAAGTCCAACTATTTCGAGTGATAGGCCAACCAATATTGAAAAAGCTCTACTATATTTGGGAGCTAGTATAAACCTTTTAACATATTCGGTTTACAAGCAATTGGGTCTAGAGAACTTAAACCTATACGTATCACACTATAATTAGCTAATAGATCAAAAAGGTATCCTAAAGGTGTCATGCAAGATATTTTAGTGTAGATCAAAAATATCTATTTTTTAGTAGATTTTATAGTTATTGACAATGCACATGTAAAGAATTCACATCTTCACATTCCTGTTATCCTTAGATATCAAATTTTAGCCATGGCTAATTAATATGGATATTAATTGTATGAATGTTATGGTGACACTATCATTTGGTAATATGACTTTTGAACTCAATGTTTTTAATATCTGCAAACAATCAAATAGTGACAATGATAACTTGTAGGACATTAATTACATTGAAGAAACTAGTGAAGAAGGAGACATTGTGCATCTCCGACCTGAACACACTGTTAATATTATAAAATATTTAATTGATGGTCAATATTCAAATATCATAGAAAAAGGAAGTATATGAAGAGTTACCCAAAGTACAAGAAATTAATACCATCCGATATCCAAACATTAACACTTGAGGTAAAACCGCTACCCGAGAATCTCAAGTCTACATTTTTGGGACGTAAGAAATTTTTTTCAGTAGTCATCTCAGCACATCTTGATGAGAATCAGGAAGAGCAGCTACTATCGACATTTCAAAAGTATAAGGGAGCTTTTGGGTGGAATATGGCGGATATCAAAGGTATGGACCCCCTTATTTGTACACATCACATCACTCTGGATGAGCCAAGCCCATAAGGCAAATGCAACAAAAACTTAACCCTTCTAAGAAGAAAGTGGTTAAAGCCGAAGTGTTGAAACTCCTAGATATTGGCATCATCTATCCAATTGCTAATAGTAAGTGGGTAAGTTTAACCTAATTTGTTCCGAAGTAAAGTATGTAACAGTATTAGAAATGAGGATGCAGAGATGATACCCACTCATACAACTATGAGTTGGTGTATGTGCATTGATTTTAGAAAATTAAACCAAGTAACACGAACATATTACTTTCCGTTATTATTTCTTGACCAAGTGCTTGATAGAGTTGCTGGGCATAAATTTTAATATTTTTTTGTTACTTATTCTGGCTATTATAAAATTGAAATTGGTTTAGAGAATCGGGAAAAGATAATTTTTACTTGCCCTTCGGCACATTTGCATTTATAAGAATACCATTTGGATTATGCAATGTGCCCGCAATATTTCAAAGGTGTATGATAAGTATCTTTTGCGACATGGTTGAAGACTATCTAGAGGTATTTATGGATAATTTCTCTGTACTTAAAAATAATTTCTAATCATATTTAATTAATCTAGGAGCTATACTTGAAAGATGCCAACAGAAAAATTTGCTCCTAAATTGGAAAAAAAATGCCACATTATGGTTACAAAGGATATTATATTAGGTAATATAGTTTCATCTAACGGGATGGAAGTAGATAAATGTGATATCCCAAATCACACTGGTAGGCTCAACTGCGTGTCCCAATAATGGATAGAGTGTCACCCGTGGGCACTAAAAATACCAAAGTGCACGAGGTCATTCTTTTAATACAAACACAGACAAGAAATATAAAAGCGCTCAAATATGAGATATATCTTACATGTCTGAATCTATCTACCACATCACATGCATAAATATAGTAATATCCAAAAACAAATATATAAAAATGATAAGTAACATGTACATCAAAAGGCTACTCATATAAAATTAAGTATAATATCTAAACATAGTAACATAAATATTGAATATACACAAGCATTCTGGATACCACGAACAAAATTAGGAAGTAGGATATATATGTATATACAAGCCAAAGGATAATGCACAAAAAGATGAAGATCCTACAAGAAACTGATTACTAGTACTTGGCCAACTCCTAAAAATGTAGATTCCTAAGGTGTGGATCTTCCTTTGCAACTGCTATGTTGACCAGTAGACATGGGATGAGATAATCTCATGGGTCAGAATTCAAACAAGAATATAAATCCAAACTTGTTTAAGTCTATGGGAAGCATATAAGGATGTGTATAGGGCATATGCTAATATGAAACAATATAAAAGAGGTATATATATGAATCTTAAAGTAGGCTAAATATAATATGAATCATGATGTACATGGTAAATATAGTATAACATGGCCAAACAATAATGTATACCAAATATAATAAGAATCACGTAGTACATGGTGTGCATGATATAATGGGATCAAGCAATAAGGTATTCCAATATTTAACAAGAATCATATGGTACCCGTTTCCACACAAATCGGATAACACGCTATTAGGCGAATTTAGATATCATGTTCATAGTCGTGACCACAGCTCAAGTACTGATTCCTACATGAACCAGATCGCACACTGTTAGGCGAATTTAGATATCCCATACATACTCAGGACCATGGCTCATTTATCAGTTTTTATAGGAACCGGATGGCACGCTGCTAGGCAAATTTAATATCCTATGCATATCTGGGACCACAGCTCAAGTACCGTTTCCACACAAATTGGATGGTGTCGCTAGGCGAATTTAGATATCCCATACATACTCGGAACTACAGCTTAAGTACCAATTTCCATACAAACTAGATGGCACGCTGCTAGGAAAATTGGATATCCCCTACATAATTGGGACCACGGCTCAAGTACCAATTTTCAACGAACCGAATGACATGCCATAATGTGAATTAGAAATATGCAAGGGGTTATAGAATATCAATATTCAAGATTTATAGACTACAATTACATCATACATATTAAGGTGTCATATGCAAGGGTACATATATGAATGGCCACATGAATATGAAATAACAGCACAACAATACTAGCAAATACAAGAATGATATTGGCAAGTACAAAAGTTATAGAACATATTATGTATGTGTGGTATCACTTCCAAGTAAGAAAATCATGTACAAGTAATAACATATGTAAATAAAAAAGTGTGTATGTATATCATATTTTGTATCAAGTGGTATATGCATGAACATGGAATGTATGTCAAGTTATGAGCTATGACAGGTCTGAAACCAATATGTACAGGTAATAATAGTTGTGATTAAATATATGCACGTGTGTATCAAATTATTAATTAAGTAGCATATGCACAGATATGATATATGTACTTATATTGCTACAACTCAGTGGACATATCAGATTTTCAGGTCCTGTTTGACTAGCGTAAAATGGAATTAGAGTCTAAAATTTCGTACAGTGGTAGGAAACTCAATTATCTTTTAAACAAATTTTAAATGAGCTTAACTGAATAGAGCAAAAGTTATGGTTGTTTTACTGTGGACATGCTACTACTGCTATGGACCTGGTACAGTTGAGATTTTTCGATTATTTTTTACCAAGATATCTTTAAATTTAGACCCACAAATCTTAATAATTTCTTTAAAATTCAATTTTCTTTCCAATAAAACTTGAATGAACTCAATTGGAGTTTTAGAGCAAAATTTATGGCCATTTTACTATGGACATGCTCTACTAAACTGCTGACATGGTACAACAGCCCTGATGCAACTTCCATATTATTTTTGGCTAGATAAATGGTCTGATGTAGTTAGATAGATTTTAGTTTAGTAAATCAATTTTCTAATGGTACTAAAATAAGGTTAGTCAGAGTTAAATATAAAACTTATGTCAGTTCTAAGATATGCTGCTGTGTATGTAAAGACAGCGATATGATATGTGCACTTATGACATGCATGGTCTGATATATGCAATTAAACTCAATATAAATACAATTTAGAGTATGTATATCTGAAAATTATGTTAATATTATATCTAATATCATATTTGAGAAGATTTAATTAAAAATCACGACTTTAAAGGATTTGAGAGTGCATTTTTGCCTCTTCTTGAATCCAAATTGGAAAAGAACTGATATTGATATGCTTGCTCTTCAAAAGTGAAGAAATTTTCCAACAATCACTCTTGGAAATAATATCAAGTGCTGGAGTTGATTTTTCCATGTTGAAGGAGAAAATTGGAGCTTATTTGAAGAAGGAAAACTCAAGAATAATGCTCTTAGAATAATATAGTGGTTTTTCAGTTCACTCTTAGGCTGAATATTTAGCAATTTATTTTAGACAATTAGAGAGAGAATTAGGATTTGAGGTCTAAATAGGAAATATAGAGGAACAAGGGAGGAATAAGCTTGATTTTTTTATATTTTTCTAAATTTATTTTGGGGGTCAAACAGCTGCTAGAATGTATGTATGTTGCTATTCTAAAAACCTTAAACTTCATCCCAATTATAAGTTCGTCATTGTGTCAATTTCTATTCAAATTTGGTGAAGGATGGTTGTTGGGCTTCTGGAAATAAATTTGAAATTGGTTGGAGATAAAATTGGAATTAATGATTTAATTTTATATTTTTAATCGAGTATTTGCCCAAAAATTGGCCGATCTGGAAAAATTAAAAAATTTAAAAAATCCAAAATAATAAGATAAGAGGTACCTCTCTGCGAAATTTGAAATTGAATACTAGATTGAAATTTATAACTCAATTTACTTAGTATCCATCTATATTAGTTTTAGGGCTTACGAACTGATCCGGATGATGCAGAATAAACTGATACAAGAGCATAAGGATTAGAAACATTATATTTTACCCACCTAACAAAAAAACTTTGTCCTCAAAATTTAAATCCAAAACTAAAGATATCAATAAAGTAAATGGAGAAGTACTTATTTAATAATAAATTTAATCAGGCACTTGAATATTAATGGAATAGATATAGATATCTCTCCGAAATATAATCCTCAAGCTTCGATGCCACTCACTTGGACAATAATTATCCATTTCCAGTGTTAATATTCAATATTGAGTCTAAGGTATGTTATGATGGTTATGATGGTTGATAAATGCAGATAACATGGAATAGTGTGATGTACAGGAGTCAATTAATACACGTGCAGATACATAACCAATTAAAATAGTATCTGTCAAAACTTACTTATATCCATTTCTAGTGTTAATATTCAATCCTGAGTCTAAGGTAATGTATAGGATGTTATGCTAGTTGATAAATGCAGATAACATGGGATACTGTGATGTACAGGAGTCAATTAATACATGTGCAGATGTATAACAAATTAAAATAGTATATATCCAAACTTCCTCATCTACACAGGTGTTCTCTACTATCATGGTATAAGTCTGACCCGGTCTGTGCCCTGGAGCTTCCTGTGCCTGAGCTCCAGGGAGGGCTTGTTTCTATAGTGCTAATAGCCTCCTCGGTGTTAGTTTAGTAAATCTTAAAACTAGTATTTGATTTTGTTATTGAGGTGGCACAATTCTTTGTTGATACTTCATAGTTGTAAAGGCCTCTGAGTCTGCACTGCTTGTCCCTAAACTTTGGAGAACCTCCTTTGTGGACATGTCCCTATTTGATAGTCTGCAGTGCCACAACTCAAACATAACCAAAGAGCTCTCATGCACATACCCCTGGTCTATCCTGGCAACTGACAGTAGTTACAAATTAGTATTGGTCTGATTATAGGAGTCATTTGGTGCTTAGGTAGAGGAACTCTACTGCTTGATGCCTCAAACATTTGGCTTTTTGAATGATTCTGCTTCTCTATCTTTGCCTTCCTCCTCCAAGTGACATGCTCCTGACATTGCGCTGCCTCGAGAAGTTCTGCATAAGTCTTCAAAACTGTCATGACCATGTGCTCTTGTATCTCCAAACTCAAAACCTACTAGAACCTACGTGCCTTGTCTCTCTCCTCAGCTACCAAGATAGGAGCAAATCTGCTGAGTCTCGAAAACTCAGTGGCATATGCATCGTATACCTTCCTACCTTAGATCTATAAACTTCCATTCCATATCATTTTGAGTTGTCAGTGGAAAGGACCTCACATAAAAACATCCAAGAAAACCTTCCATTCAATCGGCCTCTCTAATCTGGCCTCCTCAGATTTGCACCAAGTCCTAGCAACATCTAAGAGTTGGATCTTCACATCATCGAATTGACTTTCTGGTGGTATACAAGCCGCCTCAAAAAGGTTTTCCATATCATTTAACCACTCATCCACCTCCAGCTATGTTCCAGTCCCAGAAAATGATATTGGACGAAGCCTCCGGAAATCTTCAATATTGCATGCTCTATCCTACACTAGTAGTGCAAATATCCTTTCAGTCCTATAGGTTGCTATTGCCTCCTCCTATGCCGCCTCAAGTCATGCCTTGAGCAATACATTCTGCTCCATCATGGCATACATAAGCTCCCTCATGTGGTCACACTCCGTCTGAGGTGCCCCTCCATGCTTAGAAATTGCCTTCTCTTGACAACGGGAAGTCATTTCTCTAGAAATAAAAGGATAAGGATAGAATCAGGATTAAAAAATAAAAGGATATGATATCAAACAGATAAGGGAACAAGAAAATACTAATGGATATTGCTTGTTTAATTGTGGAAGAATCCTAAGGTCATGGGTCAAATGATAAATTATTGACTGCTCTTATAGCACTCTGTGATGCCCCAAATCACACTGGTGGGCTCGAGTGCGTGTCCTAATAATGGGTAGGGTGCCACCGATAGGTACTCTCAATACCAGAGTGCACAAGGCTATTTTTTTCTTTTTAATATAAATACAGGCAAGAGATATGGAGCAAGAAAATATGAGATACATTCCACAGGTCTAAATTTATTTACCACAACATCATATACATAAATATATCAATATCCAAAAATACACATATAAAAATGGTAAGCAACATGTACATCAAAAGATTACTCATGTACAATCAAGTATAGAATCTGAACAGAGCAACATACATACTGAATATAAAGAAGAGTGTCTAGATACTAAAAAAGTAGGATACATATCCTGATAAAAGTCAAAATGATAAATATATAAAATATAAAAATCCTACAAGAAACTGGGTACTAGTGCTCAGCCTACTCTTGCAAATGTGGATTCTCGAGGTATGGGTCCTCCTCCTCTGCCATAACTGTCATGACTGGTAGACCTAGGGTGTGATAATCCTAGGGGTCAGAAACCAAACAAGAATAAAAACTAAAGCTCGCGTAATTTTATGGGAACCTTATAAGAATGTGTATGGTGGCATGCTAGTAAAAAATAATATAAAAGAGATATGTGCATGAATCTTAAAATATACTAAATATAAAATGAATTATGATATACATAGTATATATGGCATAATATGGTCAAGGAACAAGGTATGCCACATATAACAAGAATCATTAGTACATGGTATGTATGATATAACGAGATTAAGAAATAAGATATGCCAAATATAACAAGAATCATAGGGTACTAGTTTTCACAGAAACCTGATGGCATACCGCTAGGCGAATTTAGATATCCCATACATACCCTTGTCCTCGGCTAAAGTACCAGTTTCCATACGAAATGGATAGTATGCTTCCAGGAAAATTTAATATCCTATGCATATTTAGGACCATGGCTCAAGTATCGATTTCCATACGAACTGGGTGGCACGCTGCCAAGTAAATTTAGACATCCGTACATATCCGGGACTACGAATCAAGTACTAGTTTCTATAGAAACTGGATGTCACACCACTAGGTGAATTTAATATCCCATACATACCCAGAATCACGGCTCAAGTACCAGTTTCTATACGAACAGGATGGCATGCTGCTAGGTAAATTTAGATATCCCGTACATATCTAAGATCACAACTCAAATACCAATTTCCTGACAAACTAGATGGCATGCAGCTAGGCCAAGTGGATATCTTGTACAGACCGAGGACCTTGACTCAAATATCAGTTTCCACGCAAACTAGATGACATGCCGCTAGATGAATTGGAAATAAGACTATAATTCCACCATACATATCATGTTGACATGCAACAAGAGTAAATGTATCAATAGCCACGTGAATAAGAAATGATAGCAAAGTAATACTGGCTAGTACAAGAGTGATATTAGTAAGTACAAGAGTTATAGAACATGTTTACATGCCTGTGGTATCAATTCCAAGTAAGAAAATCATATACAAGTAATAACAAATGTAAATAAATATGTGTGCATATATATCATATCTTATATCAAGTGGTATATATATGAACATGGAATGTATAACAAGAAATGAGTTACGATAAGTTTAAAATCAATATATACATGTAATAACAAAAGTGATTGAATATGTGCATATATGTATCATATCATTAATTAAAAAGTATATGCATAGACATGATATATGTGATTATGTTGCTGCAACTCAGTATACATATCAGACTTTGAGGTCTTGTTTGACTAGCACAAAATAGAGTTAGAAGTTAAAATTTATTATAATTGTAGAAAACTCAATTACTTTTTTTTATTAAATCTCAAATGAGCTTAATTGAAGTTCTAGAGCAAAACTTATGGTTGTTTTAATATGGACAGGCTGTTGCTATGGACCTAGTATAGCTGAGACTTCAAAATTACTTTGGACCATGATAACTTTAAAGTTAGATCCTAAAATCTTAAAAAGTTCTAGATAATTCAATTTTTTTCCAATAAAACTTGAATGAGCTCCATCAGAGCTCTAAAGCAAAAGTTATGTCCATTTTATTATAAACTTGCTATGCTTAGCTACTGACCTTGTACAACAGCCATGATGTAACTTTTATGTTATATTTGCTCGGTAAATGGTTAAATTAGGGTCTAATGTCTGACAGAATTTTAGTTTAGTGAATCATCTTTCTAATGGTATTTGAATAAGACCAATAGGAGTTAAGATGCAAATGATATGGCAGTTCTAAGATGGCCAGTTACATTTATAAGAACAACAATATGATATGTATAATTATGACATGCATGGTGTGATACATGCAATAAAATATAATATAAATACAATTTAGAACATGTATAATTTAGAGATTGGATTAATATTACATTTGGTATCATATTTAAGGAGATTTAATCAAAAAATCATAACTTTAAAGAATTTGAAAGTGTATTCTTACTTCTTACTAAACCCAAATCGGAAAAGAACATATATTTATGCAATTGCTCTTCAAAAGCGGATTTTTTTTAAAGAATCACTCTAGGGAAAAAGAGCAAGTGCTGGAGAAGTTTTTGAGCAAAAGTTATAGCCATTTTATTGTAGACTTGCTATGCTAAGCTATTGACCTTGTACAACAACCATGACGTAACTTTTAGGTTATATTTGCTTGGTAAATGGTTAAATTAGGGTCTAATGTCTGACAAAATTTTAGTTAAGTGAATCATCTTTCTAATGGTATTGGAATAAGACCAATCGAAATTAAGATGTAAATGATACGGCAGTTCTAAGATAGCAAGTTACATTTATAAGAACAACAATATGATATGTATAATTATGACATGCATGGTGTGATACATACAATAAAACTCAACATAAATATAAGTTAGAACATATATAATTTAGAGATTGGATTAATATTACATTTGGTATCATTTTTAAGTAGATTTAATCAAAAAATCACAACTTTAAATAATTTAAGACTGTATTCTTACCTCTTACTAAACTCAAATCGGAAAAGAACAAATATTTATGCGATTGATCATCAAAAGTGGAATTTTTTTTATGAATCACTCTAGGGAAAAAGAGCAAGTGCTGGAGAAGGTTTTGATATGTTGGTGGAGAAGATTAGAGCTTATTTGAAGAAGAAAAACTCAAGAACAAAATTATTAGAACAATATAGTGGATTTCAACCTACTCTCAGGCTGAACATTTGGCAATTTATTAGAGGGCATTGGAGAGGCAATTAGGACTGAAGGTCCAAAAAAATAGAGATGAACACAAGAAGAATAAACTTGTTTTTTTAGATTTTTCTAAATTTATTTTTGGGGTCAAACAACTGCTAGAATATGAGTATACTACTATATTAAAAACTCTTAAATTTTATCTTAATAACAAATCTGGGTCAATTCCTATTCAAATTTGGTCATGGATGGCTACTAGGCTTTTGGAGATATATTTGAAGTTGGTAGGAGGTCAACAGTGAAATTCATGAATTAATTTGATTATTTTAATTAGGTATTTGCCTGAAAATCGGCCAATCTGAAATAATTCAAGAAAATATAGAAAAATCCAAAATATAAATAAGAGATCCCTACTTAATGGAAATTAAAATTGAAGACTATATTGAAAAATATAACTTAATTTGCTTAGTATCTATCAGTATCAGTATCCAGGAGGCCAAGCTAATATGGATGATATGGAATAAAATGATACATAGGCTTAAAAATTATGGTTATTACATAAAGCTAAAATTGAATCTATTTCCAAAATACTAATTCCTAAAATTGTAAAAGATAAATGTTTATTTAAGGATTTTAGTATTATTGCTAAATCTCTTTCTCATCTTCTTGTGCTAGATGTGTGATGAGTGTCATATATTGCATATTTATAGCCTCCATATTATCTATTTTTATATTTAAATAATACTACTCAAATATTTTTTTTAGTTGTTTTTCAGGTAATCCTATTCATATAAGGAGATGGCAAAAAATCAGAGCCGGATTAGGAAACAAAGCCTATAAAAGAATTTAAAGAGAGCAAAACTACTGGACAGTGATACTTTAGAGAGTCAAAATCCAATGCGGTTATTCATATCAAATAAAAAGGATTAGAACTTCATGCAGAAGAAATTTCAAGGCAATTTCTCAAAATAGTGTTGCTATTTAGCGACATTTTCCACCATTTGGCGGCAAAAAGAGGGGCCCACTGGGTGATTTTTCTTCGAGGGCTTCGACGTAATTTTATAGTTTTTTAAGTTATATCAAAATTAGGATTTTATTCTCCTAAGCCTATTTATCGGCCGTATACTTGTAACTAGGAAAAAATCCTATAGTTTTGTACTCAAATGTTTTAATTAATAAAAATTAGGGTTTGCAGAAGGAGGGATGGACACAATACCGACTCCAGAGGTAACTTTTGTTGTTCTTCAATTTTTCTGAACTAATTATCTTCTAATTGCTTTCTAGTTTAGATTTATTTGCTTTCTAGATAAAATTTAGTTGCTTTCATGAATAAAAATAGGATTTTGCTTACTAGAATTATTAGTAGCCAATTTAGTTTAGCTTTAGGATGTAAATGAAACTAGAATCCACCATGTAGTTGCTCTCTAATATTTTCTTCCTAATTAAAATAATAAAGACATGATTTTTCTATGAAAAGATTAAAATACAAGAACTCATAGATTAATACTTTGATAAGTTATACTTGAGTTAAGTTTCTTGATATGCTTAGTTAGGATTTGGGATTGTTGATTTTTATCTTTTTTTATCGAATTATCTAATGATTTAGTTTGTTTTCATGAAAAATAGTTTCTTTAATAAGTTATGCTTGCATACTACTTGATAGCTCATGCTTAGAGCATTTTAAATAAAGACTAAAAACTAAAAGATTGAATTTTTATGATAGAAGAAGATAATAGAAGTAAATACATGGTTGGAAATTATCACATGAATGTGCGTCTAGTATTAAGACAATAGCCTCAAGAGTGAAAAAAACAGTATGATCCGAGTTGCGACTAAGAAAGTATGAATATTCGCATGAAAGGTGAAATATTCTTAAAAAAAAAAGAGTATGATCAGGGTAATCGGGTAGTTTGCGCCTAATCAAGCATGAATATTTGCATGAAAGGCGAAATATTCTTAAAAAAAGAGAGAAAAAAAAAGAAAAGAACTCTTTTTGAGGAAGAAAATGAATCATGAGTTAGAGTTGGAATCCAAGGCCAAAGTAGATTATCATACGTGCACGTAGATGTGTAGATGCCAATGGATTATTTGTTAGTAGGTATCGAAAAATAGGATTTAAATTTTTGTGTAAAATGATAAGTGTATTTGATATGGTGTTCGATTTAAAAATTGATAATCTAAATGCATTCTTGAGTTTGTATATTAGTGAGATTAATTGAAAAAATATTTTAAAAAAAGACTTTTTCTTTTTGCTGTATAAAATTTTTGTTTTTCTTAATTTTTGGTTATCCTTATTTTTTTTCTTTATTCCTTAATATATTTTCTTCATGAATTTTGTGGGTATATTCGCTGCAAACCCTCATGAGACACAACTCATCCACTAGGGTAACATAGGGGTTTAAAACCTTGTTGCACGTGCTAAGTGCAATTGCGATCCTACGAAAGTGAGTTAGGATTTTTCTTTTTTTTTAGGTTTAGGTTTTGCTCGAGGACTAGCAAAAGATAGGTGTGGGGTGTGATGAGTGTCATATATTGTATATTTATAGCCTCCATATTATCTATTTTTGTATTTAAATAATACTACACGGGTATTTTTTTTAGTTGTTTTTCAGGTAATCCTATTCATACAAGGAGATGGATAAAATCAGAGCCGGATTAGGAAACAAAGCTGATAAAGAGTTCAAAGAGAGCTAAACTACAAGATAGTGATGCTTCAGAGAGTAAAAATCCAATACAGTTATTCATATCAAATGAAAAGGATTAGCACTTCATGCGGAAGAAATTTCAAGCCAATTTCTCAAAATAGTGCTGCTATTTAGCGGCATTTTGCCGCCATTTGGGGGAAAAAAGAGGGGCCCACTGGGTGATTTTTCTTCGGAGGTTTAGATGTAAATTTTTAGTTTTTCATTTGTATAAAATTTAGGGTTTGAATCTTCAAAGCCTATTTATTGGCCGTATACTTATAACTAGGAAAAAAATTTGTAGTTTTGTACTCGAATTTTTTAATTAAAAAAAATTAGGATTTGCTGAAGGAGAGATGGACACAATACCGACTCCAAAGGTAACATTTGTTGTTCTTCAATTTTTCTTAGCTAATTCTATTCTAATTGTTTTCTAGTTTAGATTTATTTACTTTCTAGATTAGATTTAATTGCTTTCATGAATAAAAATAGAATTTTTCTTACTAGAATTATGAGTAGCTAATTTAGCTTAGCTCTAGGATATAGATGAAACTAGAAACCACCATGTAGTTATTCTCTAATATTTTCTTCCTAATTAAAATAATAAAGACATAATTTTTCTATGAAAATATTAAAATACAAGAACTCGTAGATTAATACTTTGATAGGTTATACTTGAGTTAAGTTTCTTAATAGCATATACTTAGTTAGGATTTGGGGTTGTTGATTTTCATCTTCTTTATCGAATTATCTAATGATTTAGTTTGCTTTCATAAAAAGTAGTTTTTTTTGAGTTATACTTGCACAATACTTGATAGCTCATACTTAGAGAAATTTAAATAAAAATTAAAACTAGAAGATCGAATTTTTATGATAGAAGAAGATAATAGAAGTAAATACGTGGTTGGAAACTAGTGGATTCTAGATCCTAGGCTAATTAGATAAACTCCACTTCAACTTAGAATATTTGGTTAGTGCGTTAGAATAATAAGAATAGCAAGAATCGTAAAACACCTGAGATCTCTGTGGGACGACCTGTATAGCGTTACAACCGACACTATGCGCTTGCAGTAAATTATCACATCAATGTGCAGTTTAAATGAATGAAGATATATCAAACAACTTTCAACACACTTAAGGAGATGCACATCACAACACCAATAAAGTAATCTCTGTATTGGTCACTACCATTTTAAATCATGCGTGATACAAGCAACTACACAATTGGAGTAGTATTGGGGCAAGGAAGAGACTATATATTGCATATTTATATTCCTCATATTATCTATTTTTATATATAAATAATGTTACAAAAGTAATTTTAGTGTGTTTTTAAGGTAAAGCCTATTACTAGAAGTTATATGAAATCAGAAGATGATTAGGAAAATAGAGCTTAGAAAGAGCTAAATGAAGTAAGTTATAGAAACACATAGGTAGAAGCTATAAAAGTTGAACTCACTCATGGAAATAAGAAGAGAAGTGTCGTATTACTTACAGCAGTAAAGCACAACTCTAGTAACTATATTTTTGTTGCTATTTAGCAGCAATTGCTACTATTTAGCAGCAAAGTGCGCCTCATTTGGCTCTAGATTTTTTGTGTAATTTTGTAGCTTTTCTTTCATAATTTGATTAGGGTTTTGTAATCCCGAGACCTATATATTGGTCATATCCTTGTAAACTAGCGGAACCAATGCTTGATTGAGATTGATAAAAATTAGTAGATTAAACCCGAGGAGTGACAACCACAATACTAGAGCTTCAAAGGTGTTCTTTGCTGTTCACGTGTTCTTCATTAGTAAAATAGTCTATTTGCTTTTTAGATTACTTTTTTATAACTTTCTAGTTTATGAATTTACTTGCTTTCTAGGAAACATTAGATTCTTTTAACATATTATGAATAAAAATACATATTATCTAATATCATGCACAGCTAATCGCATCGATCCAAAGATGTAAATTAAGTTAGATTAACAACTTTAATATGAGATTTCTTATCATCTTCCTAGAAAAAGAATTAAAGATTGGATTTTTCTATAAATAAATTAAAGAGACTAACTTGTATATCCAAGATTTTTGATACGTTATTCTTAAGTTTAGTTTTTTGATAATCCATACTTAGATTAGGGTGTGAAGTTTATTTCTTCACTTTTATTTATAAAATTATCTATAGATATAATTTGTTTTTAAGAATAGTCATTTTTGATGGTCTATACTTGCACACTACTTGATAGATCATACATAGAAACACTTAATTAAAAATAAAATTAAAAAAAATCAAGTTTTGACATGTTCTTAATTGTGCGTATTAAAAAGATGGGAAGATGAAAGAAAATTGATTGTTAAGCTGCTAGACTAATAGATTAGATATCTTAGGCTCATTTTAGAATATAAATAAATCCATCAAGAAGTTTTTAGTTAGCTTGTTAGAATAATAGAAAAAGCGAGATCACAAAATATTATAGATCCCTAGAGGGACAACCTATTAAGAGCTACAACTACATTGTGCACTTGAAGTTAGATAATTTACATTAAGTTTTTAGTACCATTGCCAGAGATCGACAATGTTTTCTTACTTTTTCTTGAGTTTTACGAGTTAACAGTGTGTATTAAGTGTGCAATGATCTTGAAGTACCGGTACAAGGATCTTAAAAGAATCAGAGGAGCAACAGAGAACTACTGCAAAAATCAGGGAGCGAAGCCCCCTGGTTTTGCCACCAAATAGCGATTTTTGCTACCAAATGGCGGTAGATAAGCATTGCCTCTACCCAATTTTTTCTTCCTCTCCAGTAGTTTGGTTCCTGATATTTTAAAAGAAAAAATCTTTTGGTACATCATATTTTCTTTGTCCATGTTTCTTCCAGTTTTTATCTCACCACAGTGCATCCAGCCACTTCTTGCATTAGTTTTTAGGACATTCACTCATTCATATTCATCTCTATTTGCATATGCCAATATGGGCATGTGATTAATTTGGCCAACTCATGAAAATCAAATTCTATCATGAGCAAGAAGATAATGAGCTCCCTCATTGAGGTGAATATAATTCACAACATATACACTAAATCCATCTTTTGTGCTGATATTGAACCCACATTTGAGCAAATTTTCCTTGATGAGCTCATATTGTTATGCTAATTGGCAAATACAGACTATTTTTTATGATGACACTTTTGCAAGAGTGTGTCATTGCTAATGAACAAAGTTTTGAAGATTTATTTGTTGAGGAGCTTAAGTTACTTTATAAGTTAGAAGGGCTACCACATTTCATAGTTCATGACTCACTTGATCATGGTGCACACTTTATATTTCATGATAATCCAACATACCTTTTTAATATTTGTGATGGTTGGGATATGTGCAATGAAAATTTATTTATCCCAATTACTAATACTTACATGAGGAAAAAGAGGAAGTGAGGATAGCATAAGAAATAAAAAGGTAATTTCGTGACTTGGAGGAGAATGATGAGAAACAATAATGTGCCCACTTCATATTTGAAACGCACACATTATGAAAGTGGGAAGTGATCAAGAGGTTGTAACCGATTTCCGTGCGATATTAGGGTGACATTTTTGAGATCATGATCTTCCACAATTCTTATTCCTTGTATATTATTTGTATAATAGTTTTCATATTTATTTTACCACCCTTGGTTCCTATATGGGCATACACGAGTTTAGGTGTGGGAGAGAATTAGGAGTTTTTGTATTTTCTTTCTAGGATTTTAAATTTATTTTCTTTTATTTATATTTTTTTAAAATTTTTGGGTTTCTTTATTTTACACTTGGAGTAATTTTTTGGGTATTTAAAAATAAAAAAATTGAAAAAATTATTTTCAACAATAAGTCTAGCAAATTACAAATAAAAAAATAAATTTATATTTGAGATTTGATAGGAAAAATAGATTGGATAATAAACTTAAAATTTTATGAAAAAATTAAAATCTGAAAAATAAACACCACTAATGATAATTTTGAGGTAATTATACATTTATTTTCCCCTTCAAAATGGTTAATTGATCAAAATAATAGTAATTAAGTAGTCTTTTCTCCCTAAATAAAAATATGTAAAAAAAATTAAATAAAAAAAAGAATAAAAATTTGAGCCTGGTACTAAGGCAATGATCCTTTATAAATAAATAAGTTTCTTAAAAATTACTAAATAGTTGGGTATTCGCACCTAAGTAATTGTGAATATTCACATGAGTGGTATTTTCAAGAAATAGAGTATGATCAGAGTAATCGGGTATTTGCACCTAAACAAGCGTAAATATTCACATAAAAGCTGAAATATTCGCAAAAGAAAAGTGAAAAAATGGAAGAAGAAAAAATATTTAGAGAGAAGGATGAAGCATGAGTTAGAGTTTGAATTCAAGACCAAAATAAACCAACACATGTTCATGTAGATGTATAGGAGGCAAAAAAATATTTATTAGTGGTATTAAAAAATAGTATTTGAGTTTTTGATTAAAATGATAAGTGCATTTGATATGATTCTTGGCTTAAAAAATTGATAATCTAAATGCACTTTTGAATTTATATATTTAGATTAATTGCAAAAAATACCATAAAGATTTCTTTATTTCTTTTGTATATAAAATTTTGTTTTCCTTCATTTTTAGTTATCCTTATTTTTATTTTCTTTATTTCTTAATCTCTCTTCATCACTAATTTTGTGGGTATATTCACTGTAAAACCTGACGAGACACAACTTGTCCATTAGGGTAACTTACAAGTTTAATTGCTTATTGCACATACTAAGTGCAATCGCGATTCTTACGAAAGTAAAATAGGATTTTGTTTTTCTTTTTAATTCTAAGTTTTGCTCGAGAACTAACAAAAAATAGGTGTGAGGGTATGATGAGTGTCATATACTACATATTTATATTCCTCATCTTATCATTTTTTATATAAATAATATTACTCGGGTATTTTTAGTGTGTTTTCAGGTAAAGCTTATTTCTACAAGAATATGGAATGAAATCAAAAGAGGATTGGAAAAACCTAGTCCAGTAAGAGAGGAAGAGAAGAAAGCTACATAAACACATAGCTTGAAGATATAAAAGTTGAACCCAATCATGGAAATAAGAAAAGAAGAGCCATATCACTCACTGCAGCAAAGCACAACTGCAGAAACTTTATTTTTGCCGCTATTTAGCAGCAATTGCCACCATTTAGTGGCAAAGTGAGTCATATTTGGCTTCGAATTTCTTGTGTGGACTCAGAAGTAGAATAGGACCTTTTTGCCAAAAATCGACCACCGCTATTTGGTGGTCAACGCAACTATTTGATGGCAAAAGTAATGAGTCTCTAACTAACAAATTTACGAGTGCTTTGTTGTAATTTTGTAGTTTTTTGTGATTGGATTAGGATTTTGTAGTCCTATGACTTATATGTTGGCCATATCCTTGTAATTTAGGGAACCAAAAATTAAACCCCTATGAGTGATGTCCACAATACTAGAGCTCTAAAGGTTGTTCTTTACTGTTCATCTTCATTTTCGTCGATAAAGTAGCTTTTTACTTTATAGATTAATTTTTGTTGCTTTCTAGTTTTGAAATTTACTTGATTTCTAGGAAAAATTAGATTTTTATTGCATATCATGAATAAAAATGTATCTTGTTATCTAGTATCATGCACGGCTAATCGCATCGACCCTAAGATGTAGATGAAGTTAGGTTAATAATTTTAATATGAGATTTTCTTATCATTTTTCTAGAAAAAAATTAAAGATAGGATTTTTCTATAAACAAATTAATGAGATTAACTTGTAGATCCAAGACCTTTGACAGGTTATGTTTAAACTTAGTCTTTTTATAATCTTTACTTAGATTAGGGTTCGAAGTTTATTGTTTACTTTTATTCATAGAATTATCTATAAATATAATTTGTTTTTAAGAAAGTAGTCATCTATGATAATTTGTGCTTGGATACCACTTTATAGATTATCCTTAGAGACACTTAATTAAAAATCAAATTAAAAATATCAACTTTTTGACATGTTCTTAATTGCGCATATTAAAAGCATAGGAAGAAGAAATAAAATTGATTGTCAAGTCTTTAGTCTAATGGATTCGACATCTTAAAAGACCATATAAAACTTGATAGTTATCTTGCTAGAATAATAGAGAAAGCAAGACAAAATACTAGAGATCCTTGTGAGAACGACCTTTTAAGTGCAACAACTAAACTAGGTGCCTGCAGTTAAAATAATTCACATTAGAGAAAAGAAACCTATGTGGTCTACTATGTTAGCAAGATTCTCAATGATGCACAAACAAGTTATACAACACTAGAGAAGGAGTTTCTAGATGCAAATTTTACTCTTGATAAATTTTGTCATATATTTTGGACTCACTTGTGGTTGTTTTTATATATTATTCGGTACTCAAATATCTTATGTTAAAGAAAGATGCAAAGCATCGACTAATCTAGTTTATTCTGCTTCTCGAAGAATTTGTTCTTGAATTAAAGATTTAAAGGGAGTAGAGAATATGACAGCCAACCACCTCGCTCGCTTGACATTTGATAACGACAAACTACTAATTAGGAACTCGTTCCCTGATGAGTAGCTATTTTCTATCAAAACAACTCCCTGGTATGCTGATATTATTAACTTTCTTGCTTCAGGTGAAATGTCGAACCACTGCAGTGCGTAAGATAAAAGATTATTCCTATATGAGGTACACCCTTTCTTTGTTGTTCGATCAAACAATCAGACGTTGTGTGCCTGATGATGAGATTTAGAGCATAATTGCCTTCTGCAACATAGAAGCACGTTGGGGCCATTTTTTTGTCTAAAAAGATGGTTGCCAAAATACTCCAATGTAGATTTAACTAGCCCAATATGTTTAGAGACACATATGAATATTGTAAATATTACGATTCATGTCAGAAACTGGAGCACTAACCCAGAAGAATGATATGCCTTTAACACCCAATCATATAATTGAGATATTCAATTGTTGGGACATTGACTTCTTGAGACCATTTCCTATTTCTAATTAATATGTCTATATCCTTATAACGGCGATTATGTCTCTAAATAGGTGGAAGCCGCTGCATGTAGAAACAATGATCAATAAGGTATTATTAAATTTCTCAATAAACCCATATTGTCTAGATTTGGAATCCCTAAAGGCAAAATAAACGATGGAGGTTCTCATTTCTACAACAGAACTTTTGAGAATTTGATGAAGAAACATCATATCACATACAAAATCTCTACATCTTATCATCCACAGTGAAATAGACAAGTCGAACTAGCTAAGAAGAAAATTAAGCAAATTTTAAAGAAAATGGTTAATCCATCTCACAAAAATTGGTCATTTAGACTAATTGACAATTTATGGGCTTACTGTACCACATTTAAAACACCCTTAGGTATGTCCCTATATAGAATTGTTTATGGAAAAACTTGCCATTTACCTGTAGAGATTGAGCACAAGGCGTATTTGGCAATCATATCGATTAATATAGACATGAATTCAATAGGCCTATTAAGAAAGCTGCAAATAAATGAATTGGATGAGTTAAGACGTGATGCATATGACAATTCATGCATTTCTAAGGAAAAATATGAAAATATGGCATGATCAACATATCACATGCCGTGTTTTTCATCAATCCAATAAAGTGCTTCTCTATGATTCATGCCTTAATTTATTTTCAGTGAAATTGTGTTCACGGTGTACTGGACTCTGTATTGTTAAAACTATATATCCGCATGACGTAATTGATATTGAAAACCCTAAAAGTGATAATACATTTAAAGTTAATGGGAAACGCCTAAAATACTATTTGGAATTCCCAAAGAACATGGAGGAATATCACAATTTTGTGGATCCTCCAACATCTCAGTGATACAAGTTTAATGATGTCACATTGTATATGATTGTATATTATGTACTAATGATTTTTGTTTTGTAGTTGATGCACCATGAGTAGCGAACCAAGGTAATATCTAAGCTCTCTTTCTTATTTATTACTTGTTCTTAATTGATTTAATAAAAAAAATTAATTCATTTAGGACAATGTGCAATTTAAGTTGGGGGGATTACTTATGAAATTATCCTTAGTTTTCATACCCACAATATTTTCAACAATTTCTAATTATTTTTAGTTCTTCTTTTAAAAATCTTCTAAAAAACCAAAAAAGTTTGGTAACCATAGTTTAGTTATTAATTTTAGAACTAGAAACTAATGATTAGTTTTTAGAAATAATACTAGTTTAGGAACTAACACTTATAAATAAAAATATTTTGGCCTGATGTAGTTCTCAACAGAGGATAGCTGTTGAAACAGCTGTCAACAACCGTCAACTGTAGGACAAGGATTCCCTTGCCCGAGAGCAGCTGTCGAAGCCGCTACTGAAGTGGCTGTCGACAGCCATCGATAGTAAGCCCTATCCCATGAGCTTCTTTTTCTCATAAACCAAACCCTACTCTCTTTCCCCAACACGCAAGGAGAATTTTGCCCCATTTCGAAAACCAAAACCAACCCCTAAATTTTTTCTTCAAATTCTTAAAATTCACTAAACAAGTAAGTCATCTTATATCTAACTTTTCATCGGTTATTCTTTGTAAAAGTAGATTTTTATCTCGAAATCCAAGATCTACAACTTATGTGAACTAATTAGTGTAGATCGAAAATAGATTTAAACTTCTTAGTAGATTTAGAGTAGTTTGGCTATTTTTTATAAATTATTGACAAATTTCTCTGAATAACTGATAAATCATGTTAATTCAAGGGTAAAATCAATTAAAAATTACAACTTTTAAGCATAAAAATTTGTGAGTTGCTGGGATAAATAACATATATCAAATTCATGCATTAAAATAAAAATTAAGATGATGTTTGGTATTTTGGGGGTGGGGGGAATTGGGAATTATAAAAAAAGAGAACAAAAAGAAAAATGTTAAAAATATATGAGATAATAATTATGAATAATTTTAAGAAATAGTTATATTTAGCTAAGAAAATTATTTAGCATTATTTTTTAGAAAGAGACCAAGGAAGCAAATTGTCTCGAAAAGGACATGAATAGATTTCCAAGCCCATCTCTTCCACAGAGACATAGATCTACTAAGGCAAACAAAAAGCTCCTAGAGAAGTATGTAGATTTCAAGCTCTAGCCTGAACGAGAGTCAATTATGCATATATGCATAAAAGTCTTTCATTTAGAGCACTAATGCAAGGTGAAGGACTGGAGGCATACACATTACATAAGCACACGCAGACTTGTAGCGAAGTAGTGCGTGAATTTTACACCATTTTGTAGCCAGCAATGGGAGACCAACATTCGTATTCCATAGTAAGCAGCAGGGAAATACTATTTACAATATAGAAAATTGTACGAGCCATCCGTATCCTAGATGTGCCTAAAGAAAAACAATCGTTTAATGACAGTTAATGAAATATCAAGCAACTCCCGAGCATTTAGAGAGCTTTTCACCAACATCAATGATCATGCTTTCAATGAAAGCTCTAGAAAGTTGGCTATTTGGGGAAGGAGTACGCTTTGGTGAGTCTTTTTATTAAATATAACATCATATCATCCTCTACAATAACAATAACAGATTTATATTCAAGGGACGTGGTGTTATTGAACACAATTTTGAAATGGCGCCTCTTCGATTCGCCTCCATCATGCACTCCATAGTTACCCAATGCATGGGGCAAGTCCATGAATGTATCCAACACTCGAGAGCGGCAAAACCAGTTCTAGTTCTACCGTCTCTAATAACAAAGATATGCATCGGCAACGCAATCGATTTGTCATCAACTGACACATTCACCTGTCCAATGCAACCATTTACGGATACAAATATTTGGAGGAGCATGATTGCTCGACAGGCCCAAAAGGAGTAGTAGGTATAGCAAAAGCAAGCAGAAGGTGCTGTCCCGTCGGTCAGCCATGAAGAACAAGATCAAGGGTAAGGAGGTTCAGCAGTTGAGGCAGCCCAACCAACAGATATTACCCTACAATTTGTAAATGAGTCAATAATACGAATGACTAATACATTCAATGAAAGATTACAAGTCATCAAGACACGACAAAACCAAGCCGAGCATCGTCAAGCACTCCATTTCCGACTCCTTACAAAGATACACCGATGTGTGGTTGGTGAGGATGCTACCATTTCTCCCGATGAAGACGAGCATACGTGCTAGGGAGCCACGTGATCTTGCTAATATCAAAGATGCAAGTGAAAAAAAGAAAATAATCAGTAGCATCGTTGATATTGATTACCTATAGAAGTGAATTTGGAGAACTGACAAAACCATGTGTCTTCTATCTTTGAGCTCTAATATTATTTCTTAGTGTATTGTTTGCATAGTTACATTTTTGATGCACTGAGGATACTGCATAATTAAAATTGAGGTGGATATATACACTTTACTTTACTTGTATCATATGTCTTACAACTAACTAATTAACTTATAAAATTATATAAAAATTTAAAAAATTTAACAAATTTTTTTTTGTTTTTTTGAAGTAAAGAGTAAAATAAGAAGTATTTTACATAGTATATTTATTAGATTGACATCTTAATATTAATGCATATATGATAATTGTTTTTATGTAATCTTGATTGTGAAATTAAATCCGACAATAAGATATATGGATACTTGAAGTTTGAGTAAGGTATGCACTCTAAACACTTACAAAATTAGTCAAGAAGAGTTGATAACAAAGAAAAAACTTAAAAAGAAGGCCTATCTTATATAAATATAATATCTATAAATATGAAAAAGAAGTGAGTCAGAAAATATTCTTCATGAAAAATCTATAATATATAATAATAATAAGAGAAAGTAAGTGTTAAGTTGTTAGGTTCATGCATGTTAGTAAGCGTACGTATTCACGCGACCGATACTTATGGACTTTTGTTATAAACATGAGCTAAGTAACTGCGCATTTGTGCCTCAGAAAGCATGAGTATTCACATTAACGACAAGTGTTTAAGAAAAAAAATAAGAAAAAAAGAATAAATATATATATATATATATATATATATATATATATATATATATATATATATATAAAAGGTTCGTATAAGTTCGATTGGAGTTTGAACTTGACAAGACTCATATACATAATCACAAGAGTGCATCAAATAGGATAATTGGAAGAAAGTATATCTACAATACGATTTAAATGATCATGATAGGTACATAGCGATATTAGATTATAAGTGATTTGTTATGATTGATATCTTTATAAATATCCATATTCATATCTCTAATTGAGCTTGATATGGAAAAGAAATAAAAAGCAAAAACATATATATAAGATATATACTATTTTTTATTTTTCTTTATTTTACACTTATCCTTATTTTCTATTTAATTTATTTTTTTCAAACCTACATTTCTGGATGTTTGTGGGTAATATCACTAGAAACCTTCATGAAACAATACTCATCCACTAGGGTAATTTAGGGGTTTAATGGTTTGTTGTATGTGTTAATTGCAATATGATTCCTACGAAAGTAAGTTACGATTTGTTTTCATTTTTAGCTAAGATTTTATTTTATTTTCTTAATTTAATAATTTTTATAGGGACTTTTAAAACTCAAGTTGGGGGTGTGATTACGAGTAAAAAATATAGTTATTTTAGTTAAGTTTATATACTCGTAATCCAATTTGATGAATAATACAATCAGTTAATGATAAATTATTTTTATTAATCAAATTCTCTACTTTAATAATTTTTCTAGTATTTTATAGTCATTTTTACAGGATTATATATGGAAGGAAATAAAAAAAATCAAAGGTATCTCAAATATCAATCCAAAACTGTACATTTACAGGTTTGGCTGTCGACAATCATCTGTCGGCTATCGATAGCCATCGACCAAGACTCAACTTGAGAGCAACATTTGATGTTGTTGTCGATGGGGCTTTGGAAAGTCACGGCCATAGAAATATGTATTTGGTTCTTTTGAGAGAAAAAAGAGTTTCCTTGTAAATATAACTCTTGATTTTTGTGAGACTATAAATACCCAATATAATTGAGAATTTTATGTATGTAGTAGTAGAGAAGAGAGATAATATAGAGATTATTGAGTTTTATATTTTTAGTTTTGTATTTTTTCATAGTTATTAATAAAAGAATCTTCTTTATTCATATATTGATGGTTATGATGAGTATGAGTAGCTAAATTCTTATATTGATTCAAATAAGATATGAGCCCTAGAAAACTTATTGACATGTGGTTTATTTGCTTATCATGCTTGATTGATTTATGTAAGTTGATATTTTTGGTTTCTTATTATTTTGTTAGGTTTTAAATATAATTTTGAGTCTTTGATAATTTATTGTTGATGATATATTCGTAACTTAGTTTTTAATATACCATAGACTCTTTAAGCACGGTATATTTTAAATTTTGAATGTTTATTTTTAGTATTCATATATTATACATAGATAAACTTAAAATACATATAGGTTTAATTGGGGGAAGTTATCCAAATTACAAAATTTACAACTTTATTTGATTTTATACTTTAATGATATATTTTTCTATTGTAGGAAGACTACATGATTTATGCAACTTAGATTAATAAGGATAAATATATCCATTAAATTATTCTATAGGGTAGCTAACTTACCTGACAATTAACTTTATTTCAAGTAATTTAAAAACTTTCAATATTTAGTTTTAGTTAATAAAAATTCAACCTTTATTTTTATTCTATAATTTGTTTTCTATAGTGTTTAACATAATAATCAAAATGATTCTCGAGAGAATGATCTTGAATTACCCCTGTTGTACTACTTGTTCGATCTCTTGCACTTTGGAGTGTACGATTTAGATCACAGTTATACACAAACATGGCATGTTTGCCTAAGCATAAGATATGAGAGATCTGAACTCTCCCATGTAGTGGTAAGAATAGGAGTAACTAAATATGTTTACATATGTATCATAACGTAAATCAAGAGGTATATGCATGAACAAAACATATACGCCTATGTTGCTACAAATTGGTGGATATGTTAGACTTCTTGGTCTTATTTGACTAGGGTAAAAATAGAATTAGAGACTAAGATTTGGAATAGTTGTAGATAATTCAATTATTTTTCTAAAGAATTTAAATGAATTTAATTGGAGTTGTTGAACAAAAGTTATGATTGTCTCTTCATGGGCATGTTGCTACTGAATTTTGACTTGGTACAGCAATTGAGACTTTCAGATTATTTTTTAATTGGATAAAACTAAATTTACAGTATAAAAAATTGTCCAGTTTTAGATAATTCAATTATCTTTCTAATGAATCTGAATAAGCTCAATTGGAGTTTTAGAGCAAAACTAATATCATTTTACCAAAGACTTGTTGTTGCTGAACTGTTGACCAAGTACAACAATAATTGATGAACTTCCAGGTTATTTCTTGTTAGGAAAATAATTGAATTAGGGTGAGCTCTACTTAGAAGAATTGTAGTTGCATAAATTATCTTTCTATTGGTACAATAATAATGTCAATCAGAATTAAGATGCAAAATTTATATTAGTTCTAAGATAAACTATTGTGTATGTCGGAACAACGATAAGGTATGTGCATATATAACACACATGGTGTAATGCATGCAATTGAACTCAATATAAATATAAGTTTGAGGATGTATACTCTTAAAATTAGGTTAACAATATATCTAGTATCATATATGAGGAGATTGCATACATAAAATTCAAATTGGGGGGTTTGATTACGCTTGAAAAGTGTAATTATTTTGGTCTATTTTATGCAATCATAATATAATTTTGGTGATTAATACAATAAAATAGTGATAATTTATTTTTATTAATCAAATTCTCCACTTGAGTGTTTTATTGATTTAATCTAGTATTTTATAATCATTTTGAAGGATTTTAGATGCAAGGAAATGAAATGAGTGTGCACGCATAAGTAAAAGATTTACAACAAATCTACAAAAGCTCTGTTGATATGGCTATAGAAGCAGCTGTCGACAGCCCCTATAAATTTTAAACTATAAACTTTACCCGGGAGGGGCTGTCAAAGCAGCCTTAGAAGCGGCTATCGACAACCTAAAAAGCAGCCGCGCAACAACATCAACTTTAAAGCTAGATTTAAAATAAGTACGGTCAGAACTGGAAATATTTATGTAGGAAGAAGTTATAGTGTTCTGAATTATCTTTCTAATAATAGTAATATCTTCATAATAGGAGTTCAAATTCAAAAATTATGATCATTTTACTGATATGCTATGCAGCAGAACAGAAACTTAGGCGATTTTGTACTCATTTTTGGACTGTTTCCTACTCATTTTGGACTCGTTTTGTACTCGGTTTTGACTCTAATATTAGCCATTGAGATATATTTGTTGTGAATTTAATAGAAAGGATTGTTTAGGGTTTTTCTTACGAGTTTATAAACTCTATATATAGGAGAGGATGCGCCTCCCTATAAAAATAGAATATGTACTCTTTTCTTTTTATAAGTGATTGGCTAAATTCTTGGTGAAAGGTGATGAGGATTCTCTCGTTTTTCAATGATGGTTTGTCTATATCTTTTCTAATTTTTATTTTTAGATTCTTATTATTCTACATGATTAATTAATTATAGTTTTACATGTACTCGAAATATTCTATCTTTTACAGCATGATTTGAGTTTTCTTTTAGAGATTCATATGATTCTAGATATAGTTTATTGATTGGATACATGGAATTATAATAATATGATCATGAAATAAAAAGATCTAATTTATTTCTTTCTTCTTATCTAATATTTAATAATCTTTGTGATACTTGAAATAGTCTATCTTTTGGGATATGGTTCATGTTTTTTGAAAATAGGGATTCAGATCATAATTTTGGATATAAATTAATAGTGCATATACAGGGTTATGATAATTTAAATATAGATAGAAAAATCAAGAGGATGATTTCTAATGCTTAGATAACCAAAGTTGAGAATTAGAGATGAATCTAACATCTTAACCATTTTTTTATTAATTTTTCGTAATTTAAAATAATTGTTATTTTCCTTACTCATTCCATAAACTCGTGTTTTTTAACACTAAACTGTCCCTGAGGATTTGACCTTGAACTTACCGAGACTATATTACTTGTCGATCTCTTGCACTTAGAAGTGTACGATTTAGATTCAATCACCGAGTAACAGTTATGGCCATTTTACCATTGGATTGTTATTGCTAAACTACTAAACTAGTTCAAAAGCAATTGATCAATTTCCATATTACTTTTGGCTAGGAAAATATTGAATTAGGGTGAGCTCTAGTTGGAAAATTTTTAGTTTAGTGAATGATCTTTCTAGTGACACTGGAATAAGGTCAATCAGAGTTAAGATAAAAAATTTATAATAGTTCTAATATAGATTGCTGCATATATCTGGATAGCAATATGGCATATGCACATATAATATGTACGATGTGACACATGTAATGAAGCTCATAATAAATGCAGTTTGTGCTTGTATAATCTTAAAATGGGTTAACAATATATCTGATAACTCCCTCTTTACCCCTCTTCTTCTTAGTAATTCAATCCAATATTCTCCTTTTCAGTTCCTCCTTCATAATTACTCTTTCATATGACTCCCCATTTTTCAGCTACTTTGAAACGGAGTATGTTACTTAAACTATCAGTCTAAGCAATAAGCACAAGATTTCGAATAACAGTAAATATTATCATGTTAAATATTCAAACTAACATATTGATAACTGGAAAACATTTTTGTTCATATGTATGAAAATTGATTACATAATAAGACGCATTGATATGATATGTATAACAAAAAACCAAAAGAAACATAAAAATGCCCTAAACAAAAGAAAATATAACATCAAGTCATCCACCATTCCTTATCATTTCTCCTGTTCAAGAAAATATGCATCATTGGTCGAAACAGATTCTCCTTCTACATCCTTAAAATCTAGATTTGAAATCTAGGAGATTTAAACAATAAATAATACATGATGAATAGAAAGATGTACAAGAGAAATAGTGTATATGAGCATGTTATGTTGGGGTGGTCATGCTAGCTTACATCAATAACATTAACAAGTATAAATTAGTGATGAGTGCCATATATTGCATATTTATAGCCTTCATATTACCTATTTTTGTATACAAATAATGCTACTCGGGTATTTTTAGTGTCTTTTTCAGGTAATCTTATTCGTACAAGGAAACAGCATGAAATTAGAGTTGGAGTAGAAAATCAAAGTCCGAAAAGTTTCTAAATTAGGCGAGACTACGAGACTATGATGCTGCAGAGACTCAAAGTCGAATACAGTCAGGAAACTTAAATGAACAAGACAAAAGTTTTACGTGAAAAAATTTCGTGACGTTTGCAGATAATTGAGCCTCCAATTGGCAGTTTTTCCCGCCAAATAGGGGCCCAATGTGGGCCCCACAACCCGAGTTTTCTCCCGTGGCTTCTTTTTAGTCTTCTAGTATCACAATTGTATTATAATTGGGCTTGGTTTTCCGAAGCCTATATATTGGCCGTATCCTTGCATTATAAAAGAATCCTGTAAGTTTTGTACTCGTTTTAAATTAATAAAATTAGGGTTTTACTGAAGGGGTGACGACCACAATACCGTGCTCCAGAGGTAAGCTATTGCTTTTAATTATTTATTTGCTTTTTAGATAGAGTTAATTGCTTTCTAGTTTAGGTTTTATTGCTTTCTAGATTAGATTTTATTGTGTTCATGAATAAAATTCAATTTTGCTTATTAGGAATATGAGTAGCTAATTTTCTTTAGCCTAGGATGTAGATGAAGTTAGTTCAATAGATCTAACATGGATTTATCTCATTTTCTTCCTAAAAAGAAATAAAGTTATGATTTTTCTATAAATAAATAAAAGATAGAGTTATCAAATCATAATTTTTTGATAGATTATGCTTAATTAATATTTGGATAATTTATACTTAGATGAAGTTTGGAATTCTTATTCTTTGTTTAATTTTAGAATTATCAATAAACATTTTCATATAAATAAATTGAATTGGATAAACTTGTAAATCTAATTTCTTTGATAGGTTATAATTAAGTTCGTTCTTTTGATAGCCTATGCTTAGATTAGGGTTTGAAGTTTATTTCTTTGATTTTGTTTATAAGATTTTCTACTTGATATGATTTGTTTTAAGAAAAGTGTTATCTTTGATGGTCTATACTTGCACATCACTTGATAGGTCATATTTAGGGGCACTTGATTGAAAATAAATTAAAAGATCACCTTTTTAATATGATACTTAACCGTGAATAATTAAAAAGTTTGGAAGAAAGAGATAATTCATTGTTAGGCTATTATTCTAATAGATTCAAGATCCTAGGCTAACCTCTAGAACTTAAAACTAATATTCTCTCGATCTAGAAACTCATAGTTAGTCCGTTAGACTAAGGAGAGAGTAAGGAACGCAAAAACACCTTAGATCCCTATGGGACGACCTGTTAAGTGCTATAACTGACACTGTGCGATTGCAGTTTATCACATCAAGTTTCTGGCGCCGTTGCCGGGGATCAGCGGTGGTTTTCTTGTTTTTTCTGACGTTTTACAGTTTAACAGTGTGTGTTGAGTGTGCAGAGACCATAACGTGCAGATACAGGAAGATAAAAAGGATCGTAGAAGACTAAGATCTGCATACAAGAAACTAGAGAGACAAACTCTCTGGTTTGGCCGCTATTCGGCGGCCCAAACCGCTATTTAGCGTTCCAGTTGATAAATTCTAAGCCCTAATTTTCTCCAGTTTTGTATTTTGGTTCCCTGGTGCTGCAAAAAAACATAAAAAAATAAAAAAAATAGAAACTGTGGAAATCACATTTTTATTTGATCATATCTATTCCACCGTTTTATCTCTCCACCACACCCCAGTTCTTGCATTAGTTTAGAAAATTCACGCATACACTCACGGTTGCTGGTTCATGCCACATTGGACCCGTGATCAAGTTGGTCGACTAGTGAAATTAGATTTGCTCATGATGCCAAGATGGACCAATCGATCCCGATCCTTCAGGATCGATGTTACCCGTTATGCACATCACTTCCATCATGCATAAAACTTCCACACGCAGCGGGTAATCACTATGAGTTGAAAGCACAGTACATCATTATGCTTCCTAAATTTACTGGTTCTGATTCAGAAGATGCATATCTCTTTATAATTGAGAAGCCCAGTGCGTCAACTTCTGCGCATAAGCGTGGTATCCATAGCGTCGACAGCTCTATAGCTGCCGAAACTAAGATTGCAGCCCTTATGAGGAGAATTGAGGCATTGGAGACTCCTAGTGGTCCACCGGTGGGTCAGGTAAATCAAATTCAAGTTCCCACATGCTTTGATTGTGGAACTCCGAATCATGCTATGGAGGAGTGTTCATTATTAATGAATCCCATGGGTCCAACACTTGAGCAGGCTAACTCCTTATATCAATAACCCATGAATAATCCTTTCGCTCCTACATACAATCCTGGCTGGAGGAATCATCCAAATCTATCATGAGATCAAGGGCAATATCAGGGGGCCCCTAACCCTAACATGCAATCTCCAGCCAATTGTCAGTTTCCAAGACCAAATGTGGGTGTTTATCAATACCCAAACGCTTCAAATTATGGGAACAACCAGAATAGACCACCTGCACAAAACCATTCACATCCATAACAGGGGTCTAATAATGAACAAGAAAAGTGACTTCAGTCACTTGAGAAGCACGTTGAAAATCTTCTCAAGTCTCATTCCAACCTTGACACACACATGCAAAATCTTATGAAAGTGTCAACTGATTTTATTCAAAGTACATGTCAACAACTGCTCGTGAACTCTCAATCTATAAAGAATATAGAGCAGCAGGTTGGACAATTAGCGAGTCAGATGAGTGAACGTGGCCAGAGAACCTTTCCAAGTCAACCCATAATGAACTCCAATGCCAATTCCTCAAACTCCAATCAGTCGCATGTCCACCAATGCAATGCCATTCACACGCTTAGATCTGGCAAGCAAGTGGTTAATAATGTAGCCATACCCCCTGATCCCACTCTAACTATCTCGCAGGCTACATCATCTCTTCCACCCCTTTCTCCACAACCATCTCCATCACCGTCACATACTCATTTGGAAGAACCTATTCCTAAGCCGAAAGCACCATATCCAAATCGGTTTAGGAAGCCTTCACCACAAGTAGAGAAAATTATTGAAATATTCCAGTAGGTGAAGGTTAATATTCCACTCCTTGACATTATACAATAGGTTCCTACTTATGCTAAGTTCCTTAAGGACTTGTGTACTAAGAAACGAGCAAGAAACGTTCCTGAGAAAATTTTTCTTACTGCAAATATATCGCAAATCCTCTCTAACTTCTTGCCTATCAAGTACAAAGATCCAGGTTCCCCTACAATCTCATGCACCATTGGGAACACTACATTTGATAGGGCGTTACTTGATTTAGGGACGAGTGTCAACTTACTTCCTTACACTGTTTATCAGCAACTGGGGTTAGGAAAACTTCAACCTACCAAGGTCATATTACAGTTAGCTGATCGTTCGATCAAGAGACCACTTAGTATGGTTGAAGATATGCTCATTAAGGTCGGTGAGTTTATCTTTCCTGTAGACTTCATTGTCTTAGAAACTGAGCCAATCTCCAATCCACGAAACCAAATTCCAGTTATCTTGGGTAGACCATTCCTTGCAATATCAAATGCATTAATTAATTGTAGGAGTGGCCTCATGAAGTTATCATTTGGGAATATGACTGTGGCATTGAATATATTCAATATGGATGAGCACGCAATGAGCTCCCTCATTGAGGTCAACATGATTCATAGTTTGCACTCTCATTCGACCTCTTGCACTAATGATGAACCCTCATTTGAGCAAATGTTCAAAGATGAGCTCATATTATTAGAAGAATTGGCACATACTGATTTTATGTATGATGATACTTGTGCAAGTGTGCCATTGATTTATGAGCAAACTTTTGAAGATTTGTTTGCAGAGGAGCTCGCATTACTTCGTGAGTTAGAAGAGCCACCACCACGTTCACTTGATCATATAGCACTCTTCTCACCTCATGACATTTCTACATGTATGCTTGTTACTAACGATGATTGGCAGGTTTATAATGAAGAATTTTTTAACCCAATTATTAATGCTTACATGTAGACAAAGAAAAAGGGAGGACGACATAAGCTACAAATAGGTAATTTCGTGAATTGTAGGAGGTTGATGAGATATAATAATGTGCCCGCTTCACATTTAAAACACACACACTATGAAAGTGGGAAGCTATCAAGAGGTCGTAATCGCTTTCCCTCTTTCACAGAGATTCATTATTGTCAGATATCCCGTGACGCATGCGTTAATAGTGTGATGATATTGAGATCGTAACTTTTGCGACTCTCAATATTTGTATAGTATTTGTATACTAGTTTTCATATTTATTTTACCACACTTGGTTTGTGTATGAGAGCATACACAAGTTTAGGTGGGGGGGGAGTGGATTAGGAGATTTTTATTTTTTTAGGATTTTTAGGATTTTATTTTTTTAGATTTTTGGATTTCTTTATTTTACACTTTGGGTAGTTTTTAGGGTAACTAACTGAAAAAAAAAATAATTAAAAGCAACTGGAAAAAAACTGAAAAAAAAACTGAAAAAAATTGAAAAAAATAATTTATGTATTTTTATCAATAGATCAACCTAATTATAGATAAAGGAACAAATTTAGATTATAAATTGGATAGGAGAGTAGATTGGATGATACACTTTGAATTTTCTGAAAAAGATTAAAATTCGAAAAATAAATATCGCTAACAGTAGTTTTGAGGCAAGTATACATCTATTTTTCACTTCATAATAGTTTATTAGGTTAAGGACAAAGATGATAACGAATGAGTAAGTCTTCTCTCTCAAAACAAAAAAAATGAGAATAAAATAATGGGGTGAGCCTGGTATTAAGGTAATAGTCTCGAGAGTGATAAAATAATGGGGTGAGTCTGGTATTAAGACAATAGCCTTAAGAGTGAAAAAGAGTATGATCCAAGTAATCAGGTATTTTGCGCTTAAGTAAACGTAAATATTTACATGAAAGGTGAAATATTCTATAAAAAAGAAGAAAAAGAAAAGAGTATGAACCGAGTAATCGGGTACTTACGCCTAAGCAAGCGTGAATATTCGCATTAAAGGTGAAATATTCTTTAAAAAAAATAAAAAAAAGAAAAGAAAAACAAGGAAAAAAATTGTTATGATAGAGAAGATGAATCATGAGTTAGATTTGGAGTCCAAAACCGAAGTAGACTATCACACATGAACGTAGATGTATAGGAGCCAATGGATTATCTATTGGTGGGTATTGAAAGATAGGATTTAAACTTTTAATTAAAATGATAAGTGTATCTGATGTGACGCTCGATTTGAAAATTGATAATCTAAAAGTGTTCTTGAGTTTGTATATTAGTGAGATTAATTGATGAAAATATCATTAAAAAAATATTTTTCTTTCTTTTGTATAAAATTTCTATTTTTCTTGATTTTCGGTTATCCTTATTTTTCTTTTCATTATTCCTTAATCTATTTTCTTCATGAATTTTGTGGGTATATTCACTGCTAACCCTCATGAGACACAACTCAACCTCTAGGATAACCTAGGGGTTTAAAGGCTTGTTGCACATGCTAAGTGCAATCGCGATTCCTGCAAAAGTGACTTAGGATTTTTTAATTTTTTTTAGGTTTAGGTTTGCTCGAGAACTAGCAAAAGATAGGTGTAGGGGTGTGATGAGTGCCATATATTGCATATTTATAGCCTTCATATTACCTATTTTTGTACACAAATAATGTTACTCGGGTATTTTTAGTGTCTTTTTCAGGTAATCTTATTCGTACAAGGAAACGGCATGAAATCAGAGTTGGAGTAGGAAATCAAAGTCTGAAAAGTTTCTAAATTTGGCGAGACTACGAGGCTATGATGCTTTAGAGATTCAAAATCGAATACAGTCAGGAAACTTAAATGAACAAGACAAGAGTTTCACGTAGAAAAAATTTCGTGACGTTTGCAGATAATTGAGCCGCCAATTGGCGGTTTCTTTCGCCAAATAGCGGCCTAATTTGGGCCCCACAACCCGTGTTTTCTCCCATGGCTTCGATTTAGTCTTCTAGTTTAACAATTGTATTATAATTAGGTTTGGTTTTCCGAAACCTATATTGGCCGTATCCTTGTATTCTAAAAGAATCCTGTAAGTTTTGTACTCGTTTTAAATTAATAAAATTAGGATTTTGCTGTAGGGGTGACGGCCACAATACCGTACTCCAGAGGTAAGCCATTAATTTTAATTATTTATTTGTTTTTTAGATCGAAATAATTGCTTTCTAGTTTAGGTTTTATTGCTTTCTAGATTAGATTTTATTGTGTTCATGAATAAAAATTCGATTTTGCTTGTTAGGAATATGAGTAGCTAATTTTCTTTAGCCCTAGGATATAGATGAAGTAAGTTTAATAGATCTAACATGGATTTATCTAATTTTCTTCCTAAAATGAAATAAAGTTATAATTCTTCTATAAATAAATAAAAGATAGAGTTCACAAATCATAATTTTTTGATAGATTATGCTTAATTAATATTTTGATAGTATATGCTTAGATGAATTTTGGAATTCTTATTCTATGTTTATTTTTAGAATCAATAAAGATTTTCATATAAATAAACTGAAATGGATAAACTTGTAAATCTAATTTTATTGATAGGTTATACTTAAGTTCGTTTTTTTTTTATAGTCTATGCTTAGATTAGGGTTTGAATTTTTTTTCTTTGCTTTTGTTTATAAGATTTTCTACTTGATATGATTTGTTTTTAAGAAAAGTGTTATTTTTGATGGTCTATACTTGCACATCACTTGATAGGTCATACTTAGCGGCACTTGATTTTAAACAAATTAAAAGATCACCTTTTTAATATGTTACTTAACCGTGCATAATTAAAAAGTTAGAAAGAAAGAGATAATTCATTATTAGGCTATTATTCTAATGGATTCGAGATCCTAGGCTAACCTCTAGAACTTAAAACTAATCTTCTCTCAATCTAGAAATTCATAGTTAGTCCGTTAGACTAAGGAAAGAGTAAGGAACGCAAAATCACCTTAGATCCCTGTGGGACGACCTGTTAAGTGTTACAACTGACACTGTGCGCTTGCAGTTTATCACATCAATTAGTTATATTAATAATTAAAGCAACATTTAGGTCTCATGAAGCCCCATGTTAAATACTAGTATACTAGATGATATATAAGATAATGTTGTTTCCATATATTGTGAAGAAGCACACATGCACTAGTTACTACGGAAGTATATGTTATTCGAAGGATATCAACCAATAATTATTAAAAGTAATTAATCAACCAAAGTACAAAGTAATTATCAAATCATCACATAGAATAACAAGGATATTTTAATATGGAAAACCTAAATGGGAAGAAAACGGAATAACTACACTATTATCTCAATTCAATTACAATGATTTGACTCCAGCCACTAGACAGTCACGACTAACCAATAGTTTAGAATCTAACACATTTATTAGACAGAGTTCTACATTCAAATAATCTCAAACGTAGCAATCACTTACTATACAAGATGTAGATCTATAATATGAAATTATAAAGTATTACAAACGAGCAAAAATTATCACAACTATAGACTAAATAATCGTTGGTTGGTTTAAGATGTTAATAGCATTGATCTCATAAAATATAAACCTAAGTGCATTCTTCTTCAATAAAAATCTCTTCTTTGTCCTTTTCTTTTCTCCCTTTTTATATAAATAGGATTTATACCTCCAAATAAACCTTAAAATTCTCTTTTAATTATATCCATTCAAGTTAAATCCAAGAATCCAAAAGGAATTATATTTCTATTTTAATTCCATGATAAAAACACCAAAAAATGCATTACCCATGTATTTCTTTGTTGGGCTTTCGATAGACCCTTCAACAACCACTTCAACCGCCCCTTACAGTAAAATCTCAATATTTGTTGTCGACAGCCCCTTTAACAAGCAACAACACTTCAGTAAAATGGCTGCAACTTTTTGATTTTGAAGTCCGATTTGGGTGATCAAGGTAATGTTGAAAATAAAACTCAAAACTCTATAAATACTTTGGCATATCTACTTTCAGTTCTACCCGAATTATGTCCAAAATATGTTTTGAAGTTGATGTTGTCGCATAACTTTTATCATTTCTTATGGCTGCTTCTTCCCAATTTTGAGCAATTATAACTTTCACATTCGAACTCTTTTTTAGCTGATCTTGGTGGCACTATCACATCAAACTCTGTTATAGGTTATCTTGGTGTCACTATGAAGTTCATTTAGAGCTCTACAGTTTTGTAGTGAACACCTTTCTAAGGTTTTTGTTATAGCTTTATCAAATTGGCATATCCGTTGTTCCTATCGTATTGGTTTTTACCAATCTTGAGGTTGGTTATGTCAAAGTACTTGGTTCGGATCTTCATGAGTTCTGACACGATTTGTTGCATATGTAGGATGAAAAATCCTAACAATCTCCCCCTTGGCTATTTCATGACAAAACTCTGTATTTAGTATATGACCCTAGATATCCTACATAACAAAAATAATAAAACAAGATCAATGCATATATCCTTGAACAGTATCAAAAATAACAGAAACAATAATACAAGTGGAATATGGAATGCTCCCCACAAATATATAATTCTCATTGAAACTCAATATATAGTACTCCCCCTTTTGTTAGAAATTGACACACATAAAGATATAGATATCCATATTAAAATATATAAGGGAGTTATATGTAGAGTTAACACATAGTAATTAAACCTCAAGTAATCACTATCAAATGTATATATTGATATACAAGTGTGAAAAGGTCTAAATTATTTCAAGTCCTATATGCTAGAAATTTTCAAAACAAAGTGAGACAAACTAATTATAGAGACATATGTCATATTTCACGAAGTTGTTTACAAGATACTTTTTTGTCAAAACATGTCATACTTTAACCGTCTATGTGATATTCAAGATACTTTTTCATCTTTTTCAATATTTCTCATTTTCGATGAACATATACCTATATATATATATTGGTTCCTCACCTCATCTTCGATGAGTTTAACTTTCACCCTCTTGAGAAGTAACATAATTATGAATTTCAAAACACTTTACTCTCAATATTGGTAGTCCCTTTCCACCACTAGGAGGAAACATTCTTCTCGAATTTTTTATCAATTTTTATGTCCCATAGGAGTAATAAGTAAGACCATACTTGATATTTAATATATACAATAAACTCAATTAGTTTACTATTTATGTCAAATATGGAAGTTGTTAATATATGAATATGAATAATTCTACCAAGAATATCAACCATAACATAATCACTTTCAACACAAGTAGAAATAAAACATTAGGGTGTCATACTTACAACCAAAGAAAAAGACTATACATGAAGTACATGCCCTATGTTGTATGGTCCTATGTGAGTGCCCATATATGTAAACCCCTATTATACTCCTAAGATGAGTAGATCTTTATGTGTAAAGAGATTACAATATTGAGTTTTCTATCCCAATCTTTCTTATTTTTAAAAAATCATTCAATTTTAACTTTCCTATTCATATATGTCTTGTTTTCACAATTTTTGGGCACCGAGGGTACAAAATATCAAAACAATTAGGGCAAGTATGTCCTAATCTACCACAGTGGTGACATGTCAGCATAAATTTATATGTACACATCTTTGGATTGTAATTATACCTACTAATTGACCATTTTGGTGTGAAGCTCTTATGTTCGGAGGCGTGATTACCTTCTTTGGTGACACTCATTTTGCTCTTGGTGATTGCATTATTGGAGAAGCTTTTATCTATTCAGTATAAGTGGCTTTTACAAATAATATCTTTGGAGCAGCCTTTGATGTACTTGGAGGTGATGTTGATGTTGGCATATGTTGGGAAAATAAAATTCCTTGATATGTGCTCCATGAATCTCATTAAGTTTAGGCTTTCCTGTTACCATACGTGAGAAAGACAAATTAGTTTTATCAAAATCAGACTTAAAAGTCCTTACATTGGTTTCCTATTTTGTCTAACAAAGTGATGTCGTTGATCCTTGTTTCATGGGATGTCCAATCACCAAGAAATTCCACTTGGGAGCTTGAGAAGAATATCAGGATAAAAGAACCCATACTTTTTTCATGATAAGGTACGCCAATTGAATTTATTTTACCAATAATATCTATATGTAGTGGCATGTCCTTCAATTTGGAATTTTAAGAACGAAATTATCTTGTTAGGTGGGTAGGATGTAATATCCTAAAATTTGAGCTACATGCATCTCTCTTTTGAGTCCGATCGTACCGAATAGGGTTACTGAAATTAATTTTGGACACCGAAATAAACTTCAGTGGGTGTAACTTAAAATTTGTAATTCCATATGACATTTGTTTTTCGCGATAATTAGTTTTCTAATATTTAGAATTTTTAAAAATTTTCCTTACGAGACTAAAAAATACATCCAAAATTTCTAATTTAATAATATTAAAAATTATTTTTTTAATTAATTAAGAATTTTGGTTCATTTATTATGGACATCAAAATGATAAATGGATAATTTTGTAGCGTTCCCCTCATTGAACACTACGTCCTATATAAAATTGTAGCATTTGAAAAATATTTACCGGAGCCGTAAATAACAAAATATTAAATAAATTGAAAATTATTTTATATACACACTATTTCTATAACAAATTTCTAAGGGCACACCCCTTAAAAAATTTGGTTGAGCTATCAAATGGAGAAATGGGTATGGCAAGTTGGGATAAGATGTGGTGAATGGAGATGCAGGTAACTTTGTTAAAATTACAAAGTTATCGTCAAATTATTTTCCTCTCTCCATCACCACTTCTCCCTCTCTTCTCCTCTATCTTTCGGCCAAAACCAAGCACCGATAAAAAAGGGAGAAAAAGAGGAAAAAAGGAAAAGAAAAAAAAAGAAGAGAGAAAGAAGAATAAATTGAACCAAGGATTCGAGATCAAGACGAGATAAGTAACACTGCTATTTTTCTTTCATTTTTTATTTAATTTGTATTGGTTTACTTAATTTATTTTGAAAAAAAAATGCTTGGTTCACATTTTAAACTATAAATTGATATTGAGTAAATTATTTTGTGAATATGCATGCTTCACATTTTGGACCAGTAATTGATATTGAGCACTGAACCATATTAGTAGGTCAAATTTGATACATATAAATATTGTGATATTTATTTATTTTTTTATTTTACAATAAAATTTACGTATGCAAATAACATGGTCTGCATGCGAACAGGTTTGCATGCAACAGAGGGAGAAAGAGAGAAAAAGAGGAGAGAGAGAGAGAGAGAGAGAGAGAGAGAGAGAGAGAGAGAGAGAGGAAGCAGAAAAGGGGAAGGGGTGCATGGGCTTGATGGGTTGGGCAAAGAGAAAAAGAAAAAAAGAACTGGCCCTGGCAGCCTAGTAAAGGGAGAAAAAATAAATAATCATAATATTTAGTGGGTTGGGCTATAAGGAGAAAGGAAAGGAAAACTAGAAAAAAAAATTGATCACATGACTGAATAAAAGTGGGCTAGGCTTGGGTTGTATAGATAAAAGGGGATGTGCACTAAGACTTGAATTGATGAATAATAATAATAAATAATTGAATGATTGGGCTTAGATTTTAATTGAAAATTAATCAAGAAAAAATATATGATAAAGTCTAGAATGGAAATAAGTCCATAAGTTTGGGCTTAGAAATAATACATTATTATTACATGATGCAGTTAGTTTCCAAATTGGACTATTGATTGACATTGAGAACTAAACCAGATTATTGAATCAATTTTGATAATATATATTGTGATATAATTGTGCACTAAAATTAGTAAGATGATATGGATATCTAATTCATCATACTACAAGTTATGTGCTTTGATATTACAAGTCATGTACTATAATACTACATGTCATGTACATTCATGGAGATGCAAGTATGTTAATATGAATTGAAACAATTAAAGAAAGTAAATGAAAAATAAACAAATAAATATAAAATAAAATTATCATCTGCATAATGTATAATGAACATGGGGATAGGGAGAAATTATATGATGGATAAGAGCCGTAACGTATAAGAAATGATTGTAATATTAAGGCCGAGAATTTTTTACTACAGTGGCCTGCGTGATACTGGATCACCAATTGATAATTGATACCCTGAGTAGTATGCCCGTTACTGTAAAACAGTACGAAAATTGGATTGACATGCCTAGTGGCATGTTATGGTTCAGTGTCATGAGCATTGAGGCTGGGTCCCAATATGCACGGCCATTTATACGACAATAGAGAATAGTACTATTTATCCATTAATACAGTTTCTACAATGAATTTGGACAGTGACTGATACCAATAGAATATAGGATTAAATGAACAGAACAATTATTGTCATGTTCGTTCCTTTATTTATGCTTGCATTTATGTTTAATTTATATGTACACGAACAACACTAACATGAACATTCTCATGCACACGGATACTCCTATACTATGATAGTATACATTTTCTCTTTTTAAAAGTGTTACTTACTGGGTTTAATCCCATTGATTTTGAACTCAGATTTGGAAGGTGAGGAAGGGGAACCACCCCCAACTAAAGACCCTACTTCATTGGATGGACCGAGCGACAATACGCAAGGGAAGTACCCTTTAGAGAATCCTTGTATATTTTGTTTGTATTTCCTTTTGTCTGGGCACTACTTTTCTCTTTTGATTCTTTTGTATTCATATTCAGAGCAGTGTGCCATCTTATGTAATGAACTCTTTGTATAAATGAAATCATTTTAGTTTCGGACATATTATTTATTCATATGATTGTGGCAGTAGTTACGGTTATTTCAAAATCCTGTGACTGTTTGGTTGTCTAGTGTAAATTATAAGTAGCATCTTTTATTTTGGGAAGCAGCTAAAAAACGGGGGCGTTTCATTTTCAAGCTTAATCATGCCTCCTAACTTGAGTTTTGTTGGTCACTAAAAAATTATCAAATTAAAAAATTAAACAAAAGGCCTAAGTAAAAAAATTAAATCCTAACTTATTTTTGTAGGAATCACGACTGCATTTAACATGGGCAATAAGTCATTAAGCTTATAAATTACCCTAGTGGATGACTATTGTTTTGTGAGAGTTTCCAATGATATTACCCAAAAACATCAGGAAATATTGGGTTCAAAAAATAAATAAAATAAAAAATAAGGATAAGTGTAAAATAAAGAAAAGGAAAAATATTATCTTTTATTATTAACTACGTGTTTTTTTGCTTTTCATTTCTCTTTCATATCAAGTAAAATTAGAGATATATACATAGATATTTATAAAGATGTCAAGCTTAACAAATCACTTATAATCTAATACATTTAAATATCTATTATGATCATTTAAATCATATTGTAGATATACTTTTAATTTCAATTATTCTCTCTTATGCACTCTTATGATCGTGTATATAAGTTTGTTAAGTTTCAAACTCCAATCAAACTTAAAGGACTCCTTTTTATATATACTTTTTTCTTTTTTTACATAAACATTTGCCTTTTATATGAACATCTATGCTTACTGAGGCAGAAATATCTAGTAACTTAGCTCATGTTTATAATAAAAGTTTATAAGCATCATTCGTGTGAATGCACATGCTTACCGAGATGCATGGACCTAACTACTTAACTCTTACTTTCTCTTATTTATTATATATTATTTATTTATTTTTTGAATTATATTGCCTTAATACCAGGCTCATTTCTTTTTTATTGGATTTTTTAATATAAGATAGGCCTTCCTTTCAAGTTTTTGTGCAAGTGTTTAGAGTGCATACTGGATTCAAACTTAAGTATCCATATATCTTATTGTCGAATTTAAAATCTCAATTATGATTACATAAAAACCAATATCATATAAGCATCAATATTAAGATATTAATCTCATAAATATACTATGCAAAATGCGTCTAATCTTAATTTTTTCTTCAAAGAAATGAAAGATTTTGAGAAAAAATTAAATAGATTAATTAGTTAGTTATGACACATATGATATAGTAGTGTAACTATCCCACCCTCAAACTTAAATTATGCGGTGTCTTAGTTGCATCAAAAATAAAATTATGCAAATAATACACTAAAAAAATAATGTAAAAGGTTAAAGGTAGAAAACACCTGGCCTTGATGTTTGTACAAAAAATTCACTCCCACAAGTAGTTGATATCAATGATGCATTAGATTGCTTTTTGTCACTTGCATTTTTGACACCGGCGGAACCCTATGATCCCCTAACTTGTCTCTTCATCATCATCGAGAGAAACGGGGCATCCTCATGAGCCATTTGTTTGTATACTTTGGTGAGAAGCCAATATTAGCGTTGTTGATGACGCTCAGTTCGGGCTTCCCGAGTCTCGATGACTTGCAGCCTTTTATTGAATATGTTAGTCATTCTTATTATTGACTCATTCAAAGTTTGGAGTGTGATCTCTTCTGGTTGGGCAGTCGCAGTTGTTGTACCTCTTTATTCTTACTGTTGCTCGCCAGGGTGGCAGCCAGTAGGGCAGCACCTTTAGGTAGCTCTTGTTTCACCTGCTACTCCTGCTGAGCATGTCGAGCATTTGTACTCCTTTGAATGGTTGTATCTGTAGATGGCTGCATTGGCTAGGCAACTGTGTCAGTTGATGACAAATCGATCCTATTGTTCATACAAATTTTCATTATCAAAAACGAGAAAAGTACATCTGTCTTTGCCACTTTCAAATGCTAGATATACTCATGGGGTTGCCCCCATGTATTGAATTATTGAAAAATGCATGATGGAGGTGACATGGAATAGGCACCTTTCTAGAATTATATCTATAACATCACATCTCTTAAATATAATTCTGTTTTTGTAGAGGATGGTAAGATATTATATTTGATAAATAAGCTTACCATAACGTACTCCTGTCTCAAGTAGCCACTTTTAAGATACTCTCGTTGAAAGTGCAATCACCGATTTGTGTGCAGAGCTCTTTAAATATATGAGAGCAGCTTCATATTTCATTGACTCTGTCAACGAATGATGGCTGTATTTCAGGCACATCGAGTGCAAGGATGGCTCTTAAGATCTCTTCTGTTTTGAATAACACTTCCTTACCCCTTACTATTGAGTATGCATATTGATCTCCATGTGCTAGTTGTAGATTTGTATCAAATTCGTGCACGATTTCTTTGCATGCCGACACGTGTCCATGCATTGTATATGTTTCTAATCCTACAACTTGCATTTATGTTTTGAAGGCAATATTTTCATGTATCTTTGAGTAATAAACTACTCATTTGGGCAAGAGCTTGAATTCCTCATAGTTCTCCAATAGTTTATTGATATTCCTATTTAATCAATCAAGAACAAAGAAAATTTAAAACAGAGTGTATAGAAATTATCTCGGTGTGGTACTCTGGACGTATCAACTACAAAACAGAATTGTTAGTAATAATATACAATAATAAATATTGTGTCTCTATTTAGCTTCTATCAACAAGGTGTCAGAGGATCCACTAGATCGTGAGATTCCTTTGTGTACTTTGGAAATTCTAAGTAATATTTCAATCGTTTACCATTTACTTTAAATGTATGACCATTTTTAGAATTTTCAATATCAATTGCACCATGTGGATACACAGTTGCCAGTATGAACGGTCTAGTCTATCATGAATGCAATTTTTCTAGAAATAGATGAAGGCATGAATCATATTTAGAATGATGAAAAGTACGGTGTGTGATATGGTGATCATGCCATATTCTCTTTTTTCCTTTGAAATGCGTAAATTGTCATATGCATCATGTCTTAACTCTTTTAATTCATTTATTTGTAATTTTCGTAACGGACTAGCTGAATTGAGTTCTAAATTAACTAATTTGATTGCCCTATATGCCTTGTGCTTTATCTCTACAAACAAATGACAAGTTTTTCTATAGACTATTCTATATGGAGACATACCTAAGGGTATTTTATATGCAGTACAGTAACCCATAAAAGCGTCAATTAATCTAAATAATCAATCTTTACGAGATGGATTAACCGTTTTCTCTAGAATTTGCTTAATTTCTCTATTGGCTAGTTCAGTTTGTCTATTTGACTGTGAGTGATAAGGTATAGAAATCTGTGCATGATGTAATACTTCTTCATTAAATTTTCTAAGGCTTTTTTGTAGAAATGAGAATCTCATCCGTTATTATGGCTTTAGGAACTTCAAATCTGAACAATATATATTCCTTTAGAAATTTGATAACGGTTTGTTGGTCATTATTTCTACATGTAGCAGTTTCTACCCATTTAGAGACATAATCGACTGGTACGAGAATATAAACATATCCATTAGAAATAGGAAATAGTGCCATAAATTCAATGCCCCAATAATCAAATATCTCAATTGTAAGTAGTGGTATTAGTGGCATATCACTCTTACTAGTTAACACTCCTAATTTCTGACATGATTTGCATCGCTTACAAAATTCATGTGTCTCAAACATAGTAGGCCAATGGAATCCACATTGAAGTATTTTGGCTACTATCTTTTTAGTCAAAAAGTGGCCTCCACATGCTTCTATATAACAGAAGGCAATTATACTTTGAATCTCATCATTATGCACAAAATATCTAATGATTTGATCTGAGCAATATTTAAATAGGTAACGGTCATCGAATAAGAAATGGCGTAGCTCATGTAAGAATCGTTTGCCTTGCCCACTCCAATGATTTGGTATTTCACCTGCAATAAGAAACTTGATAATATCAGTAGACTAGGGAGTTGTTCTGGTTAAAAATAGCTGCGCATTAGAGAATAAGTCCCTAATTGATGCCTTATCATTATAAAAGGCAGTCGAGAGAGGTGGTCGGTAACCATATTTTCTACTTCTTTTTTTTTATTTAATTTCAAGATCAAAAAAGATATATGACCGCCGATTGATCTATAAAAACAACTACATTTGAGCCTAAAATATTTGAACAAAATTTATCAAGAGCAAAAACTATACCTAGAAGCTCATTCTCTATTGTTGTATAATTCGTCAAAACATCGTTGAGAGTTTTGCTACACAACAGGGGGCTTTTTATCACTTTGTTGCCCCAGTACTGCACAAATTGTATTGTCACTTGCATCGTACATAATCTCGAATAGAAGTGACTAATTTGGAGGTTGCATTATTGGTGCTGTAATGAGCATCTCCTTGAGGATTTCGAAAGTTGTTTTGCATGCCTACTATATTCAAACTACACATATTGCATAAGAAGGTAACAAAATGGTCTAGCAGTAGTACTAAAATCATTTATGAACCTTCTATCAAAATCTTCATGTCCTAAGAACGAATGTATATCTTTCACAGTTTTAGGCATTGGTATTTTGAAAATAAACTTACCCTTAGGCTTTTCTACTTCCATCCCTTTAGATCAAACTATATGGTCTAACACAATACTATCAAGTGACATTTCTCCCAATTTAGAAGTAGAATTTTCCATTGGCATCTTTCAAGCATTGATCCTAAATTAGTCAAACAAGTTTCAATTTTTTTTTTCAAATACGTAGAAATCATCCATATATACCACCAAATAATCTTCAGCCATGTCACTAAAAATACTTATCATACACCTTCGAAATGTTGCAGGCACATTGCATAATCCAAACGATATTATTTTAAATACAAAAGTACCAAAGGGACAAGTAAAAGTTGTCTTTTCCAAGTCCTCTAAAACAATTTCAATCTGATAATAGCTAGAATAACTATCAATAAAATAATAAATTTCATGGTCAGAAACTCTTTCAAGTACTTGGTCAAGAAACAATAACGAAAAGTGTGTTACTTGATTAAATTTTTAGTAATCAATGCATATACACCAACTTGTAGTAGTACGACTGAGTATTATCTCTTCATCCTTGTTTATAACGACTATTACCCTACTCTTCTTTGGAACAAGTTGGATTGTACTTAACCACTTACATCAGCAATTGGATAGATTATACCAACATCAAGAAGTTTCAGCACTTCAACTTTAACCACTTCATGGCAGGGTTAAGCTTTCGTTGTATTTGCCTAAATAGCTTGGCTCCATCTTCCAAAATGATGCGATGTGTATAAATAAGGGAGATCTATATCTTAACTTCGTATCGTATTCCATCCAAGAGCTCTCTTACACTTCTGTAATGTCGATAGTAGTTGCTCTTCCTGATTTTCCTCAAGATGCACTGGGATGACCACTAGGAAAGTTTCCTTAGGCAAAAATGCATACTTGAGATGTTCAAATAGTAGTTTAGCTCAAGTACCGATGTTTGGATGTCAAATGGTATTAATTTTTTGGTAATTTGAGGTAACCCTGCATACACTTTCATTTTTGGGATCCATCCCGTGATAATCGAATATTGAGCATCAATTAAATGTTTGATAATTTCAACGGTATGTTCAGATTTGAGATAATCAAGGAAATCATTGTTAATTGTCAATGCAAGCTCAAAAGGATTGAACATGTACAATTATGCGATATCTTTCTTTTCATGGATTTGTTCAATGTAATTAATGTCTCACAACTCATCATTATGGATATTCGGTTGTTTGCAAACATTAAAAACATTAAGTTCAAGGGTCATGTTTCTAAATGAAAACTTCACCACACAATTCCTGCAATTTATAACTGTATTAGTTGTAGCTAAAAATTGACGTCCGAGGATAACATGAATATGAAAACGTGAATTCTTTATAGGTGCAGTATCAATAGCTATAAGATCTACTGGAAAATAACCGGTATATGTTCTTAATAACCGGTATTTTGATTTGTACTAAAATATCTTCCACAATGCTCTTAATATGCTTTCTGACCTATTAGCTAACTGTAGTATAACCGGTATATGTTTAAGTTCTCCTAGACCTAGGTGCTTGTAAACTGAATTAGGTGAGATATTTACACTAACTCCCAAATCTAGTAAAACTTTTTCTATATTATATTGACCTATCTTGCAAGAAATAGTGGGACATCTAGGATCCTTGTATTTAAGAGGCATTTTAGAATAGAATAACGCACTTACTTTTCTATGAGTAATGATTTCTTTTGTATGTTGTGACATTTTTTTATGTTACACAGGTTCTTCAAGAATTTTGCATATGAGAGAACTTGTTTGATCACTTCTAGCATTCGTATATTGATCTGTACCTATTTAAAAAATTTTAAAATATCAGTATAAGATGCATTAATATTTTTAGCTTTCAATCGTTGAGGAAACTGTACGGATGTCTTATAATTTGTAGAAGTGGGTTCTTAAGAATTATTATTTTTGGGTTGTTGCACTGAATCATTGCCCTATTTCTTTTTAGTATTTTCTTTTGAAATGGGCTCATCAAGAATTTAACCACTTCGCAAACTTATTGCAACAGTTATCTCTGGTATATCATTATTAATGGAAGAAATAATAATATTTATACATTCAATTTTATCTAAAGTGCTAGTCTCCAGTTGAGATGGTACCTTTCCTTTTTCCTTTGTTTGCAATGCATAACTAAGGTGGTTTATCTATGATCAAATATCACTGAAGGCCATCACATTCTGACTGTTAATCGTTATTGCAGTTGAATAAATTGTTGTTGTGCTTGGATCATTTGATTCATTTTCTGATGTATCTATAAGAAATTATTCTCAAACTTTATCTTTGGTGGTGGTTGGTATACTATTAGAAAGTTGGACGTATTATTGTGGTGGATTAGTAAGTGGCTTATTTTGATGATTAAATTATTGTTGAGAATTCTGCTTCCATTTAAGATTTGGATGGTTCCTCCATCTAGACTTATATGTTTGTGTTTGTGAATATGGGTTGTCTGCGGTTTAAGGAATAGTGCTAAATGATTAGCTTGTTTGTTTAGTACTTCCTTCAAAGCAGAAAGTGTTGGACATTCGCAAATCATGTGACCTTGTAATTTGTAAATATCATAAACTTCTGAAACTTCTTCTATTATCTTAACTACTTCAGTTTTCTTAATAAACAAATCTTCAAATTTCTTTATGATAGAAATTAATCGTGCAGCTATATCTTCAGTTTCTCCTAATTTAATAAGTCTACCTCTATTCTGAGGTTTCCCTATTAATTCGCATCTATCCAAAATATCCTCAGTTTTTCAGACTTATAAATTTTCAGTAAGTAAATCAAGATAGTAGCATACTTCCTTAGCATCTTTCCTAAAAAATTCACTATTGCATATGGTTTCAACAAATTACCTGGTTGCGGTGTGTAGCTCTTAATAGAACGTACTTACAGTCGTCCATATCTCAAAACCATGATGTGGGCATGAGAGTAGAAAATATTTAAATCTAACCCAGCACTCAAACAATGGTTCATCTTCTTTCTGAAAAAAGTTGATAATTTGCTTTCGCATATAATTTGTTCAATGTGAAGGAAAGAGTATCTTTATGATTTATTTTTTTCATCTCATCCCATTTTCATATTAAATTGGGACGTAAAGAATGTCTTTGTTTTATCCTTAATGGAGAATGGAAAGAGTTTAAGTTTAAGTTGCTCTGTAATAATGTTTTGAAGATTAATAATAGAGCAAATTTTTACGAATTCTCGAATGTGCAAATATGTGCATCTGAATCCATCCCATGGAATTTAAGCAAAATTTAAACTACTCCCAATTTAATCTCAAAGTGACCTATATTCAAAGGAAATGTTATGCATGAAGGTTGGGCTATCCTATCAGGTTGTAAATAATCTCGTAAAGGCCTTCCATTGCCTTCATGATGGTTATTATTTTCATTTGTATTGTTATCTCCAAATCTGTTATTATAAGTATTCATATTGTTATTATTATTAGTGCTCATGTTGTGAGGTATTTGGTGAATTGGAAGTGTGTGCGAATTTAAGTACATTCAAATAAGCCTACCATTTGAAGTTCTCCTCCAATTTGTCATGCAAATTCAAAATCGTAAAAAAAATAACGTAGTAGTCATATACTAAAGTGTAACACAATAGTATTGATCACTGACAATGACATCAAAAGTTTGATAGATCAAAATTGTACAGTCCCAAGTACATGACATGGACAAGTAGTACAAGGGTAGTAACCGGATATCGTTCTCTCGATAATTGTTTAATTATTGTGTTGACACTAAAGAAGAATAAATTACGAAACTAAAAATAAAGATTAACTAAAATTAAAACTAAAGCTAAAAAGGATTTAAATTTATTCAAAATAAAATTGTTGGCCAAATGGATTAACTCCCCGTAGAATAATTTACTAGATGTGTTTATACTTTTTTATCTTAGTTGCATAGATCGCATGGTTTTCCTATAACTGGAAAATATATTATTGAAGCTCAAAATCTAACAAAGTTGCAAACTTGATACTTTGAATAATTTCCCTCAATTAAACCTATATAAATTTTGAGTTTATCTAAGCATGCAATATGAATAGCAAAATTAAACGTTCAAAGCCTAAGTATATATCATGCCTAAAAAGTCTATGGTACATCTAAAACTAAACAACAAATATATTGTCAAACAATAAAACATCAAAAACTCAAAATTATATTTTAATCTTTTTAGAGATAATAGGGAATCAAATATATCAAATTTACATAATTCAATTAAAGACAATTAGCATGAAGATCACATACCAGTAAATTATATAGGGCTTATTATCTCATCTGAACCAGCGCAACAATTTAGCTACTCATACTCATCATACCCATGAATAAAGAAAAAAAAATCTTTTATTGATTTCTTTGAAAGAGTGCAAAAACTAAAATCTTAAATCTCTACTCCATTGATATCTCTCTTCTATCAATGATGATGATACATCTCTCTCAATTACATTTGGTATTTATATGTTTTACAAAAATCTAGAAAGAATTATATTTATAAAGAAACTCTATTTTTCTCTCAAAAAGCTCCTAAAGAATCAAACTGCAGATATAGCCTTCGACAGCCCCATCGATAGCCGCTCCGGGTTTGCTTTACAATCGACGACTGTCAACAACTAAAACATTGTCATCAATAATTAGACCTGTAATTACAATTCAGAGCTATTATTTGAGATACATTTCGATTCTTTGTTTTCCTTAAACATAAAACCCTACGAAAAACTATAAAAACTTGAAAAACATCATAGTAGAGAATTTGATTCATAAAAATAAATTTTCATTAATTTCTTATATTAATCAATAAAATTGGATTACACTTGCATTAAATAAACCAAAATAACTGCACATTTCTCGCATAATCAATACGTGTGTACATAATCCTGAATTAAATTGATTCTTAAATTCCAGGTTCTAGTGGTAATGAACATGCATACAATTGATTTGACATATCATGATATATCTATTGGTTCATGTATATCGTGCATCATTGACTTGGGGATTAGGGAAACTGCACGATAGATAAGGACTATATCATATGAGGATGAGGTTGGTTGTTTCTAGTTAGGTAATGAGAGCTTATATTGCAGCAACACCGTATAATACGGGGCCACAGTTTGATATTTAAGTTCCCATAATGGGCTACATCTATTATTGTTTCACAGTATAGGATTTGTCTAGTAGTACTTAGTGGTGCGTTATGGTTCAGGCATTGAGTTCTGACCTGATCCCAAGCATGCATAGGCACTTGTACGATATTGGAAACAGGATGCCATCTTATCCATCATTTAGTTTTAAATACTAATAGAAACGTGACCTAGACATATCATCTTTAAATGACATTTCCATGCTACTTGCAAACGATATATATATATATATATATATATATATATATATATATATATATATATATATATATATATATATATATATATATATATATATATATATATATATATATATATATAGTTCTTGTTTAATTTTTTTTCTTTTCATGTGATACAACTGACACCAACATAGTTTAGTCACATACTCCTTATTTCTAGTACTATGATAGTACACATATTTCTCGCTTTTATATGTTGCTGGATTTAATCTCCTAGATTCTAAACTTAGGTTAAGAAGATAAAGAAAGAGAGTCAACCCCAGCCGACAATCTATACTTTCTTAAACATACAGAGAGCAGTAAAAAGTAAAGTACTTCTTAGAGACCTTTTGCATATTTGTTTATATTTTTCTTTTGCTTGGGCTCTACTTTTCACTTTTGTTTTTTTTGGTTCTTTCGTGTTTATGTTCAAGGCAATATGCCATCTTATGTTATGTCATCTTATATAATTAATTCTTTATATAACTGAAATCTTTTCAGTTCAGACATATTATTATTTGTCTAAATATGATAGTAGTTATAATTATTCTAAGATCCTGTGACTATTGAGTTGTCTAAAATTATTTTAAGTAGAATCCTCTCTTTCTAAAAGCAACTAAAAAATCAGGGTGTTATAACAGTCTAGATATGTTGGCACAGATATGGTAATGACACATCAATTCCCAATAGGTGGAATAAACTTGAGGATTGGTGTCTTTCAAGTGATTAAGTACAGCTATTCTAGAAACATGTTCTTTAAATGAAACTTTGCTTAGAGACAACACAAAACTTCAAACATTTCATGTAATGCAAATCCCATCTCCAAATTATATATCTCTTAGATGCTGAAGAAATGGAAGGAGTTTTGGGGAAGACCATACTGCACGTTCCTGACTGCATGACAGAGTCCAAGTCTTTTGAAGTGCTCTTCAAAAGCTGCTAGTGTGAATTGAATCATTCAAGTTCACCAAATATTTTTAGTTGAATGGATCCATTTTGGCACTCAGAAATCTTGGGCTAGAAATTGGTCTCTCGCTTCCATAAACGAGTTAACAACTGTACTGGTGCACTGAGGACTTTCACCCACAAGGAACTCTTTATAACTCTACAGCAATAAACCGACAACGTATTTTGCAGAACCATCCATATAAGTGGCATGACTTTTGAATTTATCAATAGGAACATAATTAAGGGACTCAAGTAATAGTCCTAGACATGCTTCGTAAATAGGAGATCCATTGAAGAAAGGACAAACAGAAGCTTCGTTCCAAATCTGGCATGAACATATATCGATCACCTACCTTATTCAACCACTTATAAGTGTGGAAAAGGTTATCATCGTATTCATTGACGGAGTCTCCAAAAAGAAATAAAGGCTTCTTCATCACTTGCCTATTAGCCCTATCAAATATGACGTCAGTTATTAAATCCCGAGCCATGAAAGGGTTTCAAGTAATGATTCTCTCCCCGCGTTCATCAATACTCCTCTCATCTAGCAGAGGGATATGACCAGCAAATCCAAAATGCATTTCATTATCTTTGCTGCCTCGAAATCCAAAATGATGATGCTTCGTGAGAGGTTTTTTGGAATATTCAACTGCACAAGTCAGAGAAGAGGTTAGAAATGCATGGAAAAGTTAAAATTTTGGCCAAATATACAAAATGAAAACAAGAATGAAAGTTTATGGATACACATGATAATTAGGTGAGAGTCTAACCTCACGCCTGAGCATGTAAGGAACGGACTAACGCCGCGCCCAAGTGCATGAGGCTCATAGCGACGTCCATGCATTAGGTTCGTGGATAATTCCACGCTCGTGCAAGGTGTAGGGATCATCCCTCGCTCGTGTGTCAGGCTAGCCCCACTCCCATCAGAGGTGCGGGCATGTGCCCATGCGTAAGGCACAAGGTTGACCGTGCCCTGTGCATGAGGGGCGGGGTAAGCGCCCATGCACAAGGAATGGGGCTAATCCCGTGCCCTGCATGCAAGGCACAGGGATACCCCCTCTCCCTCTGCAGGAGGCACCAGACACTCACCCTGGTGTTGTGCGGGGCTAATCCCATGCCCACTCATGGCATGGGGCCAGCCTTGCGTCTGAGCACTCGCAACATAGAGCTAACCCATGTTCACATGTGTGCTGTATGGGATTACCTTGTGCCCAAGCGTCAACACAGAATTCATCCGTGCATATACGTGTTTAGACAAAATTTCTCTTATAACAAATCATTGAACCGATGAAGAAGACAAATAACAACCAATTCCATCAAATAGCAATTCGAAGTTGTAAAGCAATTAAAAATAATTTACCTGAGATTAGGGGCTTCCCTGAAAAATCCAAGAAGAAGAGTCAATGCCAGCACTGATGTTAGCGTGTCGAACTAACATCGAGTTAGATGATTGAGAGCCCGATGATTGTTGTGCTTGATGGCAATTGCTACATTTGGGAGCCATCATTGATTAGCATTTCCCTTCAATGAAAAATAAGAGACAGAAAGAGAAATTGTATCTCATGAATATCTCCAAAAGGGACGGTCAATGGCCGAAGTAGAAAGGAAGAGTGAAAGAGAAGGAAAAGTTTTTGAGCTTAATCAGGCCTCAGTTAACTATTTATAATAAATAGTCAAAATCCAGAATCCATAATCAATCCAAAATAAGATAGTTATTAATCCCTAGTCAATCCAGAATCCATAGTCAATCTAAAATCATGTAAGCTTTTCAAAATTAAAAAAAAAAAAATTGATTTTGGGCGTGTCAATAGCCAATTAAATGTCAAGGAGATAGCTACCTAGATCATTCTCAAAAATCAAAAAAGATTTTGGACACTAAAAGTGCCTATGAGAGGATAAGGACAGTCCTAAGCAACAATAAAAAATGGTGGATAAGGAGGATTTGTACTCATATGCAAAGAGGTGGATTAGGAGGATTTGGACACATAACCCAAGAAAGAAACCATAAAAAGTGAGTATCAAAATTTTGGTGTCCTCATTTTAGGAGTACAAGTTAAAATTCACCACAATGAAAATCTAAATTATTTCGAAATTCTTTATAAATTGATGATAAAATTTCAAAACTTTGGAAGGGATTTTCTTGATGATGAGAATTAAAATAGCCCAACTAAAAAAGTAGCAGCACCCAGTCAATGAAGAAGCTGCATGGGGCTAGAGCCCCCCGAATGCCAAAGTGGGTGCACAACAAAATTAGTACACCCACCACTGGGCATGCACCCCTCAGTGGGCCTAAGAGGTAAACCTCGCACGCCCAAGCTGGCGTGCAGGGCTAGCCTCGTGCACACCTAGGAGAGTGCACATGGGTTTGGTAGGTGCACAAGGAGAGGCCAGCCCCATGTGTACCCCGATTGGCGTGTGAGGCCAGCCCTATATGCGCCCAGTAAGGCGTGCACGGCTAGCAGCATGCACACCCAGGCAGGCGCACGGTGTCAACATTGCACGCACTCAGAACTCCAATTGTAACGTGAGACTTTTTACCCCCACCACAATCATTTTCCAATAATTTTGGGAATTGGTTATAACTCCTCACTTCCTCATAATGTGGAACATGAAATCTCCATTGTAAAAAGAATAATGGGGAAAATAAAAAACTAGTAGAATCAAACAGCAGGAAAGAAGTTCTCAGCTATTATCTCCTTGAGAAGAAATAGAGTTACCTCTATTGAGAGTTTCTGAGCTTAGTTCAAGAATCAATAAGCATTCGGATCGTCAACGAAAGATAGAAGCTACCTTCCATCGCTACCCAAGAGAGCCAACAACAACAAAAGAATGAATTATCTTTTTCTTCCCCTTTAATCCGAAGTTGACGTTGTAATTTTTATTTTTTTTGCTTTAATCAATCTTTTTATGGCAATGAAAATGAAGTTACAATTTTGATCATACAGGTAACTTTAAATTTTATAATTTTTTTGTTGACCATGCCATCCATGCATGCATTTATATCATATAATGGTTTTACTTATTATTTCTCATATTTACATTATGTTTACCTATAACAGCCTTATTTTTAGTCCTTGTATCAGTTTATTTCATATTATCTACATCAGTCTAGGAGCCCAAACAGTGATACGGATGGATATTGAGTAACTAGAATTATATCTTTTAATCTAGTCCTTAATTTTGAATTTTATGTAATGAGGCCTTCTTCTCTTATTATTTTGAAATTTTTCATAATTTTTAATTATTCCTGATCAACTAATTTTTATACCAATACACAATTAAAATAATCAAATTAAATATAAAATTCCAATTTAAAACATTTTCCCACCTTATATCTATTTCCAATAGCCTGACATCCATATTGTCATATTTTGAATGGAAGTTGGTAAATTTGTAATTTAGATGAAGTTTAAGGGTATTTAACATGATAGTATACCTATCTTTTAGCAGTTTTTTAACCCCAAATAAATTTATAAATATCTGAAAAAATCAAGCTTCTTTCTCTTTTGTTCCTTTTCATTTTCCTTTATTTTCTCTTTATTTTCTCTTCAAATAAATAGACTGAGATTAGGCTGAAAATTTATTATATAGCTACATGTATGTTGTTCGTGGGTTTAACCTTTGAAAATAAGCTATGATCTTCTCCACCAATGTGAGACAATATTATCCAGCACCTTTCCTTGGCCCTGATGTATGTCTTGGGAGATTTATCTATTTTTGAAATGGAAACACATCAATATCAGCCTTTTTTCTAATTTAGGCTCTACAAGATGCAAGAGTACACTTTCAAATCCATGAAACTTTCAATTTATTGTTGTAATATTCGTACATAATACTAGATTTATTATTAACCCAATTGCAAGATTCTGCATGCCCAAACTAGTATTTATCTTAAGTTTCATTACATTTGTCACACGGTATGTGTTATATGAGCACATACCATAACTAGTACAACTTTTGCATCTTAACTCCAATTGATTTCATTCTTGTACCATTGATAGATAATTTACTAGAATACAATTTTTTCAAACAGCAGATCCTAATTAAGCTATTTACCTATCCAGAAATAGCCTAGAAATTCATCTCTTGTGTTGTACCAGATCAACAGTTCAGTAGCACCATATCCATGGTAAAATAGTCATGAACTCCAATTGAGCTCATTCAAAGTTGATTGGAAAGGTAATTAAATTATATAGTATTGATTAAGATTGTAGGTTCTAAATTTAATTTTATCTTGGTCAAAAATAACCTGAAAGTTTCAAATGTGCCAAGTCCATAGTAGTAGTAGCTGGTCCATTGTAAAACAACCATAAGTTTTGTTCTCTAACTCAAATTAAACTCATTTAAATTCATTAGAAAGGTAATTTAATTTTCTACAAAATCTTAGCCTCTAATTCTTTTTCTATCCTAATCAAACAAAACTTGAAACTCTACTTGTCCACCAAATTAGAGCAATATAAGCATATATGTTATGCCTGTGCATCCCACTTAATTTATGATATGATACACAATGCACATGTTCAATCGATTTTATTATTATCTATACATTGTGAGGTTATCCTTATCATAGCTCATATTTGGATATACATGCCATGTTTATGCATGTAACACTTTATATAAGATATCATATATACACACACATGCTTATTTCTGTATATTATTACTTGTATATGTTATCTTGCTTAGAAATGATAGTTCATAGATGTGAACATGTTCAATAACTCTTGCACATGCCAGTATCTCTCTGGTACCTGTCATTGTTACCGTGCATATCATTTTATATTCATATATCACATTTATAGTTAGCATATACTACATTGTAAGTATGGGAGAAATGAGTGGTGGAATGAAACAATATGAGAATCTTTTTATCTTATTTGGGATGCATGAAATGAGTGGTGGAATGAAATGAGTGGTGCATATGTATCCTACTTCCTAATTCTGTCTGAAGTATCTGAATACTCTAATATATATTCAGTACTTATATTGCTATATTCTGATACTATACTTAACCCATATGTGCAATATTTTTGTATACATATTGCTCATCATTCCAGTATACTTATTTATGGATATTGGTATAATCATGTCATTGATATTGTGGCAAATAAATTTAGACATGTGGTGTGTGTATATATAACATTTGCACACTTTCATATCTTTTGCTCGTGATTATATTATATTATAGCCTCGTGCACTATGATATTGAGAATGCCCACACCCTACCCATTGTTAGGACACACTTGGGCCCACCAGATTGATTTGAGCAGTCATATAGTGGTATCACAGCAGCCTTTTTTTTTTATCATTTGACTCATGATTTTAGGATTTTGCTACATAACATACAAGCAATATCTATTAACATTTTCTTATTTACATATCTTGTTCTATATCCTAAATTTTGTTTCCGATCTTGATTCCATCCTTATCCTTTTATTTCTAGAGAAATTACTTCTCGTAATCAACTTGTAAACAAGATTGTGAGACTATATAAGCAATGAATCTATAGTCATGATTGGGATAGGAGGATCCATTTTCATAATCTTTTAATCTATGTTTGTTATCCTTTTCAGTATGTTCGTTGTAGTAAATTTGGTATGACAATTAAAGCAACTATATGTGCAAGTGTCTTAGAAGAGATACTAAAAGGGTATGTTACTGTGCATCCACTACAGCTATAACAACCTTTATATCGAAAGACAAATGCAAAGTGCTCATTTTTATTCTATAAAAGTAACAGAACAAAAAGCACAAAGGGGATGTATTGGTCGGGTGCATTAAATTGACAAGAGCAAATTCAAATAATGCTTATACAAAATCGACCCAAGGCCATAATTAAATTAGAATTCCAAAGAGCTACATAGTTGGAGTTTGTTTGAAATATATACATTGTGACCCTAAGGAATAGCTAATCCTTTTCATTTTGATTTGGGCTGAGCTAAGCAAATAGATGAGGGTTTACTTAGTATTTCACAAAATGTCCTTACTTGAAATTTATACATTGGGACCCTAAGGAATAGCTAATCCTTTTGGCTTTTGTTTGGGCTGAACTAAGCAAACAAATGAGGGTTTACTTAGTATTCCACAAAATGTCCTTACTTGAAAATAATTAAATTAGAATCCCAAAGAGCTACACAGTTGGAGTTTGTTTGAAATATATACATTGGGACCCTAAGGAATAGCTAATCTGTTTAGTTTAGATTTGGGCTGAACTAAGCAAACAGATGAGGGTTTACTTAGTGTTCCACAAAATGTCGTTACTTGCAAATAGCTTAAAGAGCAGCAAAAAGAAGTCAAAATTATTGTCATATAGTTAAGATTCAAGAGTTCAAATTTTGTCCAGAAAAATCTCAAGTTACTTCTATGAACAAGAGAATAGCATATCAGTCACTAACCTACCGAGAATGAGAAATAGAGAAGAAAAGCATATTGAGACACACGGACGATATGAGAAGTAGAGAAGAAAAGCATATTAAGACACACAGACAATATATATATATATATGTGTGTGTGTGTGTGTGTGTGTGTGTGTGTGTGTGTGTGTGTGTGTGTGTGTGTGTGTATGGGCCTTTTATTTTCTTTTTGTATGAACGGAAAGATTTAGGATATATAGCAATACTTTAAAATTGAGATTTGGAATATGTATAAATATGATATGGATATAGCTAAATTCAGTTGAGATAGGATAAAGAAAACTATTATCGAACTGTGAAAATTTCATAGTATCAGTAGTTGAAGGTAGGACATCGAAGACCTATAGGGTGGAACATTAATCATTAGAATTGTGTTGAAAAATCAAAACAATATGATGAATTGAAAAAACATTAATCTTTAATAAGTTGAATATATTATGGATTTATTTCTTGGAGAGATGTAAGAATTCAAACTATTGAGGTAACTTGCTTGATTTGGATAGAAAGGATCTTAGTGTGATTTGATTCAGTGAGACTTCATTTGGTGCACTCAATTTGACAATAGAAAGACTAAGAAAATAGGGGTGGACCTATGCCATCTTTACAGTCGATTCTTTTGATTTTGGATTTCATATTTTATTAAAAATCTTTTTCTGATGTTACAATCAATGTCACATAACTTATCTTTTCTTTCTAAGGAGATACTTTTGTATGCCATACATAATATATGTTCACAGATGATGTTTAAGAGCAATTATAAATATTCTTTTCTAATATGAAACTTGAATTTCTACAATGCTAAAAAAATTGATGATTATTAGAGATATCTAAAATTGTTGAATTTAATGACTCAAGTTAAATGTTTAGGACATGAAAGTTTTGCATATGTGATAAAAAATATTGCCTTTGAGAACACTGAATAGAGAAGATAATTCAGATAGCTGACCAATTCAGATAGCTGACTCTATAGATTTGGTATAAAGCCTTTATCGTTGTTTCTATTAATATTGTATGTTTATACCAGGCTTATAGATTTTTGTTATGGAAATCGATAGTGTTGGCTGTGAATACGGATATATTTATTGAGATTCCTTTACTTGGGATTCCTAATTAGAAATTTATTGAGATTAATAGGAGAGATATCCATATTTATTCCAATAATATCCCCATGGCCATTAGAAATTCAATATTATTCCATCAAGGTTCCACCATCTATCTTATTGTTATCTTCCACTCTTGATTTAAATTTCAAGGATGAAATATTTTGTTAGGCAGAAAGAATATAACGACTCTAATCCTTAAGCTCTCGTATCAGATTGTTTCGTATCATCTATATAGTGTGGAGTCCAAAAACTGATACGAACGGATATCAAATAACTTGATTTATATCTTTCAATCTAGTTTCAATTTCAAATTCCACAAAGTGAGGACCTTTTATCTTATTATTTTGAATTTTTTCCATTATATTTTTGGGCAAATATCATATTAAAATAATTAAACTCTAAATTTTAATTTTAACCACTTTCCCACTTCATATCTATCTCCAGCAGCCCAACATCCATATTTGACCATTTTAGATAGAAGTTGACCAATGGTAAATTTATAATTTAGATGAAGTTTAAGGGTTTTTAATATAAAAGTACACCTATCTTCTAGCAGCTATTTAATCCCACAAATAAATTCAAAAATATTTATAAATCATTCTTCTTCCTCTTGTGTTCCTCTTCATTTTCTTTGTAGATCTCTAGCCCTATGTCCTTCTCAAATTCTCTCAAATAATTCATCAAATAATCAACCTGAGGTTGGCTAAATATCCACTATATGGCTACATGTACTTTGTTCTTGGGTTTAACCTCTTCAAATAATATTTAATCTTCTCCACCAACGTGAGACAATATTCTCCAACACTTATCCTTGGTCCCCAATGTAATTCTTGGGAGATTTCTTTTGAAGTATAATCATATCAATATAAGTTCTTTTCTGATTTGGGCTCCACAATTGGTAAGAATATATTTTCAAATCCTTTAAACTTGTGATTTCTTAATTTAATCTTGTTGTATATAATACTAGATTTATATTAACCCAATTTCAAGATTATGATTGCTCAAACTTGTATTTATCTTGTGTTTTATTGCATGTGTCATACCATGCATATTATATGTGCATATTACATATCGTTGTCCAGATATATACATCAGTTCATTTTAGAATTATTATAACTTTTGTATCTTAACTCTAATTAACCTCATTCTAGTGCCATTAGAAAGATGATTCACTAAATACAATTCCCCCAACTATGAAGGATCCTAATTTGGCCATTCATCTATCCCAAAAATAACATAGAAGTTCATCACGTGCTGCTATCCCAAGTTAGAAGTTCAGCAACACCATGTCTATGATAGAATGACCATAATTTCTACTCTGGATTACAATTGAGATTATTCAAGGTTCATTAGATAGATAATTGAATTATCTAGAATTTATTATGATTTTAGCCTCTTAAATTAATTTAATTTTGGCCAAAAATAACCTAGAATTCTTAGCTATATCAGATCCATAATAGATCCATGGTAAAATAATTGTAATTTTTGTTATATAACTCTAATTAAACTCATTTAAGATTTATTAGAAAGATAATTAAATTTTTTTATATAATTGTACAAAATTTTAGTCTCTAATTATATTTATATCTTAGTCAAACAAGACCTTGAAGTCTTACTGTCTGTCAAATTGTAGCAGCATAGGCATATATATTCCATCAGTGCATATCATGCTTGATTTATGATATGATACACATATGCACATATTCAATCACTTTTGTTGTTAACATGGTAAGTTATGATCTGTCATTTTTCATGTTCAGGCATATATGTCATGTTAATGTATATATACATGCACACATATTATTTATGCATGTTATTACTTGTATATGTTATTCTTACTTGGAAATGACACCTCACGCATATTAATATATTTTGTTACTCTTGTACTTACCAGTATCACTCTTATACTTGCAAGTGTCGTCATACATATCATTTTATATTTATATGGATATTGATATATGATTTCTTATTGCGTATATCACATTGATACTTAACATATATTACATTGTAGGTATGGAAAAAATGAAAGGTGAAATAAAATACATATTGTGGGAGTCTCTTATCTTACTTAGGATCCATCCGCCGAACTGTATACTAGCACTATCAGTTTCCTAGTTGTGCCTAGTAGCATTTCATCTAGTCCATTTGTAGATCGGTACTTGGCTCGTGATCCCAGTTATGGAAGGGATATCCAATGCGTCTAGTAGTGCATAATCCGATTCGTATATATTCGATCATGGGACCATGGTATTTGGTATGCATGATACATGTGGCACCTCCAAACTACACAGGTGGGCACGAATGTGTCCCAATAAAGAGGTAGGGTGTCACCGATGGGCACTCTCAATATCTTAGTGCACGAGGCCATTAGATTTCTTTTTCAAGCAAATGCAGGCAAGAAACATGGAAGTGCATAAATATGAAATTTATCCCACATGTCTAAATCTATCTATCACAATATCAAAAGTAAGAGTACAGCAATATCCAAAAATGGATACACTGGAATGATAAGTAATATATATACAAAAAAAGTTGCTCATATAGAGTCAAGTATAGTATCAGAATAGAGCAACATAAGTACTGAATATATATAGGAGTGTCTGCATACCACGGATCGAACTAGAAAGCAAGATATATGTTCACATAAAGGCCAAAATGATATATACATCAAAAATAAGAATCCTATGAGAGGTTGATTACTAGCGCTCGATCTACTCCTAGAAATGTGGATCTTTGAGGGGTGGTTCTTCCTTCTAGAATACTACAATTAAGGCTAGCAGACCTAGAGCATGATAACTCCGATGGTCAAAATCCAAATAAGAATATAAATCCTAACTCATGCAAAACTAAGAAAACCATATAAAGTATGAGCATGGCATGCTAGTATGAAACAATGTAGAATATGTATGCATATATAACATGAAGTATATTACATACATAATATGACAACATCAGGCAGATGGATCATAAAGTACACGGTATGCATAAGAAAATATGATCAAGTAAGTATAACACTTCATCAAGTAATGTTGCATTCTAGAGGTGACCCCGTGGATTCTAGAGATAGCTCACACGGACTCATGAGGTGGCCCCACTCTTTGTGTGACACTTTATTCTGAGTAGTACTTAGTCCCATGTGTAACTTAGTTTCGTACACTTCTAACTGGTATCTGGCTATGAGGAGATGTTGGATTCTAGAGGTGACTCTCATAGATTCTAAAAATATCTCCCAAGGATTCAAGAGGTTGCCCTCACTTTTTGTGCGGCACTTTGTTCCGTAAAGCACTTAGTTCTATGTGCTACTTAGTTCATACAGTCTTAATATAAGATTCTAGAGGTGATCCCCATGGATTCTGGAAATAGCTCACATGAATTTAAGAGGTTACCCCCACTTTTATGTGCCATTTTGTTCAAAGTAGTACTTAGTTCCATATGGCAGTCCCGCACACCGATGTCAGATTCTAGAGATTACCCCTATGGATTCTAGAGGTACTCACATAGATTTAATAGGTGCCTCCACTCTTTGTGTGCCACTTTGTTCCAAGTAGTACTTAGGTCCATATGGCACTTAGTTCCACACCAAACATATATCAATAGCTATGTGAGTATGAAATGACATGCATGCTGATACTGGCAAGCACAAGAGTTATTGAACATGTCTACATGCGGCGAGATATCATTTCTAAGCAAGAATAATATGTACAAGTAATAATATATATAAACAAACATGTGTGCGCATATCTTAAATCAAGTATTATATGCACGAAAAAGGAATGTATGCCAAGACATGAGGTATGATAGGTTTGAATTCAACATATATAGTTAATAACAAGTGTAATTTAACATGTGTACATGGGTATCATATCATAAATCAAGAGATACATGCACTGATATAACATACATACCTATATTGCTGCAACATAGTGGATATGTCAGATTTACATGTCTTGTTTGGCAAGTACAAAATGGAATTTGAGCCTAAGATTTGGTACAGTATAGAAAATTAAATTATCTTTTTAATGAATCATAAATTAGTTTAATTGGAGTTCTAAAACAAAAATTATAGTCATTTTACTATAGGCATGATGTTGCTACTACGGACCAGATACAATTGAAATTTTAGATTTAATTTGACCAAAATAACATAAGATTTAGAGTATTATTTTCATTATTTCTAAATAATTCAATTAGCTTCCTAATGAAACTTGAATGGGCTTAATTAGGGTTCTAGAGCAATAATTATGATTTACTTACTATAGACCTGTTGCAATAGACCTAGTACAAAAGCAGGAAAAATTACAAGTTTTGTTTGGCCAGAATAAGAATTAAAGATTTTTGACAGTTATAAATAATTCAATTAGATATCTAATGAAATTTTAATGAGTTTAATTGGAGTTCTAAAACAAAAATTATGGTCATTTTATTATCGCTAACTATACTGTGCTGCAACTCAGACAAGATCAAGTAATGATCTTCTAGGCTATGTTTAGCTTGGTAAATGGATAAAATGAGATATTATGTAGTTGAATGAATTTAGTTTTTTTAGTAACTATCTATCTAATGCCACTGGAATGAAGTCAATCGGAGTTAAGATGCAAAAATTACGGTAATTCTAAGATGGGTTGTTGCTTATGTTTGCACAGCAATACGTTCCGTGTATGTATAATATTCACCGGGTGAAACACACAATGAAACTCAAGTTAAATGCAAGTTTGGATATTCATAATCATGAAATTTAGTTAATAATGTGTTTAAGATCACATGAAAGGAAATTAATTTAAGAAATTATAATTTTGAAGGGTTTGAGAATGTATTCTTACCTAATATTGAATTCGAACCGGAAATTAACTGATATTGATGCGATTGCTCCACAAAAGTAGAGAAATTTTTCAAGAATCACTCCAGAGAACTAGGACAGGTGTTGTAGAAGGTTTTACCACATTGGCGGAGAAGTTTGGAATTGATTTGGAGAGATAAAACTCAAGAACAAAGCTCAAGGAGAAATTTAATAAATTTTCAACCCACTCTCAGACTAAATATTTGATGATTTATGTCAGGAAAATGTAGAGGGAATTAGGGCTAAGAGCAAATGAAGAGGGGAATGAGAGAAAGAAGCCAGATTTTTTTGAATTTATTTCAGAGGTCAAACAGGTGGTGGAAAATATGTATGCAGCCATGTTAAAAATTCTTAAACTTTATTTTAATTACAAGTTTGCCATTGCATCAAATCCTACTCAAATCTAGTCAACATAGACTAAAAGGCTTCTTGATATAAATTTGGAGTTGGGGTAAAGGTAAAATTGAAATTCTTAATTTTATTTAATTATTTTAATTAGGTATTTGTCCAAAAATCAACCGATCTGAAATAATTCAAGAAAAGAATGGAAAATCTAAAATAATAAGATAAGAAGTGCCTGCTCTATAGAATTTAAAATTGAAGATGATTAAAATATATAACTCAATTTACTCAGTATCTGCATGTATCAGTATCCAACCTTCCGAGCTGATACAGAATAAACCAATAGACAGGCTTAAGGATCAGAGGGTATTAGAATACACTTCTAAAACACATGAATGCTCACACCATTTCGTTACCAATTAATAGGATAGAATGTCCATCCATTTGCTTGATTATGATGTACTATATATACCATTTGCTTCATAATTCATATTTTCTTATGCATACCTTGTACTTCATAGTCCATATGCATTATCATATTATATTATATATACTATGTACTTCATGAATAACGTTATATTATGCGTTCAAATTATATTGTCTTGAAGGAATCTTTACATAGATAATCCATATTTCCTAGTTCAGGAGGAGGCCCAATAGTAGATGCAGAACTTATTCTATTCATCCTTATTTTATTATTATCATGTTCATCTTCTTTTATTGTCTTCAGATTTTATTCTATATGTTTTTAATTGTAGAATTATATATTCACAACTGGTAGTTACTGTCTATCAAGTTGATCACTATTGTAGCTTAGTAATATATAAATCATGTCATGAATCTCTTATTTTTATGACTTGTAGAACATAACAGTTATTGTCTTTTTATTTAGTTTTTGATATTTAGATTGTATCTTTTGTATTGTGCATGTTAGTATTTTTAGTGTGTGTTAGTATCTTTAGTGTGTGTATGCCATTAACACACTCTATTTCCGAATCTGTATGGGGAAATGGTGCATTACATCAACTAGATTATCCAGATTAGACATGTACAAACTTAGTATCTTAATAGACTAATGTAGAAAATAATAGTTAGAAAGAAAAAGTGAATAGAGAGTTTAACGAGGTTCGGTCGAGAAGGATCTCAGACCTACGGGTGATAGCCTAGTGGTAGGTATTTTATTAGTGGAGAAATTGTATTAAGAATTCTCTCTCCATTTAAACCTCTAGATTCCTCTTGATAGTTGAAGAATCATCTATCTCCCATCATCCTCGTGGAGGATGGGTTATTTATACCAGAGGATCCCAAGAAAAGAGGAGGTGCAATTGATCACAAATTCCTTTGTTTCCATATATATGTGTAAAAATGTGTAGTTGGACAATATCCACTTTTCTTATTTTCAATAATTTGTAAAGTGTTAAAAAAAAATGACCTCGTCTTAAATTATGCTACCTTTCGGATGGATCCAAGCTTTTATAGTATGTGGGCCTTGCTCGACAATTATATTCACCTAGTGAGCTTTCGACTATTGGTCTTTGCCTTGGACCTGGGCCACAAATTATGCAATAATAATATTATTATACAACTGCTTTACTGGTAGACTTAGAAAATCATTTCCTCTTAACTTTGTGCCTGCAACAATGGAATTATCTCCCAAAATTAGAAGGCATTTTTGGTAATTGTTCCTTTTTTCTTCCTTAGACATCAGTCCCTCAAATCTATATAATTTTAACTTAGTCATCAATATCTTTAATTTGCTCATTCTTAGTCTCTCGGCAAGTTTTTCCATCCATTGACTCAACTAGCTTAGTTAGGGCCTGACCAAGGGCAGTAAATGACCAAACCGTGCCTTCATCTTCCCATCAAGTCTGGTGAATAAAAAAGTAAAAGAAATAAAGGAAGTCAACCCTCCTCACATTCTCCACAAATCCTCGACCTCAGAGGAAATATAGTTGATCTTCTATCTCAATCACCTCCACTATTTCCCTCCTCCCCCACCCCCCTCCCTCCTTCCTCTCTCGCCTCCTTCACTCTTACCTCTTTCCCTCATTCATCGAATCTAAAGGTGTTCTTCCTTCACCAACTTTTTTACATTCTCTTTCTCTCCACTTGCCTCACCTATGTCATCTTTAGCTCTTCCGTTGATAATTTATGACTCATTAAAATTATTAAGGTTCTCTACGATTTGCACAACTTGTAGTTATCCACTATAAAATTAAGTCACCACTTTAAACTCACAAATAGAAATAAATGAAAAAAAAAAGAATAAGAAGATTAAAGGTGTTTGCCAACAATTAGTTGAATGAGAGGAAAAGGGAATACCGTTCATCCTATGAGATGAGAGAGTAACTAAAAAGGCAAAATTGAGAAAGAGAGTATTGGTTGAGATACTAAGGATATGTGGAAGAAAGAGGTTGGGTTGATAATGAGATAAAGGAAGTAATTAGTTATGAGAAGGAGAGAAAGGATGTTGGAATGAGTTATTAGATATAAGAGAGAAGAGGGAGGGGGAAAGAGTTTAGCTCATTTTATAATAAGAGAAATTGATTAGGTCGGAGAAGAACAAGAAAGTGTCTGTTGGCTATAGTAAGATTAAGGGGAGAGAGAGGGGGTAGCATTTAGATTTCGGAAAGTTCGAACACTTCTTAAATGGAAGTTCAGTGTTCTATGGCACTTTTGATTTTGCAGTTGTGTCCTTTCTGTAGTAATTGCATAAAATTTGATTTACGATAAGATTGCAAATAATTATAGAAAAGAGAGAGTGAAGTTTTGAGTTTAATTATCAATACAGAGCCTAAAATTAAGAGTGTATAACTAGAAAAAAAAATTATGTTAAAAGAATATTCCCTTACATTTGAACAAAACTTAACCTGATAGACTAAAGGAGAGTGACTTAAGGATTTTGGGGAAATTAAGGGATTGATATCGAGAACACCCTTCATCTTCATAATTTTCATCTAATTCTGCAAATAAATTTCGCCTAAAGGGAAAACTGGTAGCAAATAAGTGTTTGATATGGCATATATAATACAAGCCTACAAATCAAAAATTGAATAACATGATGGACCATTAGTATCTTCAACTATGGAGATTAACCCTACACGATTTATCAAAATCTTGCCCTTAACCATAGATCTTGAATAATTTTTCCTTCGTCACTTTTACCGACTGCATAAACTTTTCCTTTTATTAAAAAAAGAAATTGTTGTTGTCACCTTTTCATATAATAGTCAGCTTCATAGGTAAGAAAACAGGGAATTCATGACAAAAAAAATCGTCACTAAATACATGAAAGTCGTCACTAAAACTTTTTAGTGACAACTTTCATAACGACCATTAATTGTTACATATACAGCCATTGTGAATGCCATCCATAATAACTTTATGATCCCGTTATGAAAAACCTTTCATTGGTGACGATATTTAATTGTCATCATAAGGTTTTACTGTGATGATATCTGTTGTCACTGAATGTCTACCTTTCGTAACAACAACAATTATCACCGTATACAATACGTGACAAGTAAATCTCATCACTATAAAATGTCTAATATGACAATATTTATTGTCACTAAAACTCTTCCTTTCGTGACAATAATCGTGGACACCATATATATTATGTGACGATATACTATTGTCACAAAAACATTAATGTTATTACGCAATACCCTATTTTGTGACGAGTTTTGTTGTCACGAAAAATGTGACATGCGATATATATTGTCACTAAAAATATATTTTGTGACAGTTGTTATTGTCACTAACTATCCTTTTTAGTGGCAATGTTTGTCGTCATGATATATTTTTTTAGTGACAATACCAGAAAACTGTCACTAAAGAATAGATTTACACACAGCAAATATTGTCAATTAAAAGCTGATTTAGTAACAATTTTGTCGCTAATTTTTTTTTTTCAGTAACAACACATGACATATGTCACTAACATATATTTCTGTAACAACATATATTACAAATACAAATATCATTACATTTACCGTAATCACAGTCCATTAAATACAATCATAGCTAATCTAATAACAATCACATATAATTTAACAATATATTATCAACAAAATATATGAATCAACAAGTCCAATAATAATAGAAACATGCATATAAAATAACATGTTGAAGTACATTACAAATATTCAAAAGTTTTGTTCCAAAGATAAATAACCATTGCAAAAAATAAATAGTTTATGTCCAAATATTGAATAATACCAATTAAACATAAAACAATTAAGATTTGGATGGTTGTATAGAATTGGAAAAACAGTCATACGTTCTTGAAGTATTGAATCGAACTCAGTTTGTATTTCAGCTTGAATCTGTGACTTTATTTCATTTTGTGTCTGAATTCAATCACTTTGTACCTTTCTAATTTTTCTTCAAATTCTATCCTCAACACGCATTCTTAATTTATGCAAATTCTTCTCTCATTGAATCTTTGACTTCAGTAAAACTCTCTGTACTTGCTCTTCTATATATTATCTTGTCATTTTACTTGGAGGTTTTTTCCCTACTTCTTTTCCACGAACATAACCTGATTTCTCTCTCAAAACACAAATCAAAATCTCATCATTAGTCTTCTATGATTGACCCTCCTGTGTTTGATGTACAACAACTTATTGCAGTTCATTATGAATTAAGATATAACCAATTATAGTTTCTTTAACGGGAAAACAAATAAATAATATTTATTGCATTCACTTTCAAGAGCAGTGATGAAATTTTGCTCATAAAATAATGTCAGTTTTAATGAATACAGCAACTACAACATAAAATTATATGCTCAAAAAAACACCCATCATTTGGAGTGTAAAATTGCATACCAGTCATGTCCAATTTTTTAATGATTAGAGTGCATGTCATGAACATAAAAGTATTGTGGTATTGAATATGAATAGTTCAAGAAAACTATGACTATGAGGTTGAGAAGATGTGCTGATGATAAGATAGTAAATATGAACAGTGCATACCAGTTTCCTTTTTATCCCTCATAAATACATTTTCCTCCAAAATAATTTTGGAAGGCAAAGTTACAGCCCACAGTAGGTCACTAGAGGTACTTAAAAGGTGCAACACTGACACAATCTTAAATTTCTATATTTTTTTTCTCTCAACACAACGTACAGAACACACAACAAATATAACAAACATAACACACAGAAGTACAACACAACACAATAGACACATCTCGATAACAATACTTCATTTTGTTGGCTATGTAGCCCAGTCCACGTAAAGAAGTTTAGTTAGCAGAGTTAAAAACTGAACTTCAGTTCATCTGCGGCCATAAGAAATATGGTGCCAATTCTTTATAAGAAAATAGGCACATCAACAGAACAATTAAGCAATTCTTTTGAAGTATGCGTTTGTGTATCACCTAATGTATGCTTGTATCAAGTGTAAATTTTCAACTGCCTTGGCCCTTAGTCTCCATGGCTTCTTTTAAACCCATTTGAAATTTTGGAAAAAAATAAAATTCCTCATTTGAAATTTGTTGTTTCTTGCTTGCTAGGACCTCCAGATAGGCTAGCAAACAAACATAAATGATATTATTTAAAGATTTGGATGCATTGTATATACGTGCAACTCCTAATGTAAGGGCGTATGGATTTCTTGTTTGATAAACACACATCCCTTCTACATGCACACCCTTTTAAGAGAAGAATCTGTGATTAATTATAACTAAATTCATAACTAAAGAAATACGTAATGAATGAATGACTATTTTATTTCAAAAAAAAAAAGAATAGAATTTTGTCTTATCAAAGGTGAAGCGGTCATGTGTAAGGCTTTTAATTATTATATAGGAACAAATAGTGGTCAGTACACCACTGGAAGAAACATATTAATATATATACTCAATCATCTTATTAAATATAACATTGTTTAATTATTTACTATATATTAACTGTATGAGAGTATATATGCTAACAAGAATACTGATGAGAATTAAAATCTCTTGTGTAGACAGTATTATCACAAGCGCCAAAACTTTCTATTCCTACTACCACTATGAAACACAAAATCCAAAAGTACCTAAAAAGCGCAAGTTATTTGGTGTCACGAACATTTTATAAGTAAAACCAAAATCATATACCCATCAATGATTTGTTTATGCTATCAATAGTCACCAAGAATCATTTTCTTTTCTTTTAAATTTTCTCTCAAACCAAACAATGAAAAATATTTCCTTTTCTTTTTCTTTAATTTTCCTCGAACCAAATAGAGCCTAAAGGAAATTTAATAAGAGTTTGGAATTATAGATAGCTCTTTACGAATTTGCTTAGATAATGCTAATGGCGAACCTTGAAACAATAGTATGATTATCAAGTGTTATGTGAATGTTGATTTTGGCAATGTCAATAATCTCTTCACTGTGAGAAGATAAGACTATGCATATATTATTAGACACAGTTTCCAGTTTAAATGCAAGAAATGTCTTAAAGAATATTTGCCAAAATAAATAAAAACAGTTAATCTCTTATGTTATGCTCAAATCCGCTTCACCTACAAATCTAGATTTAATAATGTGCTTAGCTTCTGCATCAGAATTAAACATGATGAAACAATCAATATACAGAGAAGTGCATGAGCACCGATTGCAACCAAAGAAAAAAAAAAAAAGAAGCGGAAGACAAGCTTACTATGAGGGCAATTCAACGAATGAGGGAGGAACTACCGGAGTTGGGGGTAGTCTCAGCAGCTTGCGTCACTTGGCCGCTGTCGAAGTTGGGGCTGGCTCACCTGTGGCTTGCTTGTGAGGGCACACAGATCTCGCCGGCGATTTGCGAGGGTATGCGGATCACGCTTGATGACTTGCAAGGGTGATCGCGGGGCAAAAGGAGTTGCGGCAGGTGTGAGACAAACGTTTTCGGTGTCACGGCGGTGTGAGATGAGGAGTTGGGGCGGCAGTGTGAGAAGAGGACTTAGGGCGGCGGTGTGAGAGGTGTTGAAGTGTTCCAATCGGCTGATGAGCGTCACGTCCGAGCGGGAGAGACAGTCACACGGAAAAACCTAATTTGGGAGATTCAGAGATATTTAGGGAAATTCTAAATGCGCACCACTTGTTTACTAGCGAGCACCATTTTCCCCTATCTCTCTCATCACTTAATTATTGGAACAGTGCTCACTTAGCAAAGTGTCCTGCGCATTTAAAATTTCCCCGAAATTTGGGAGATAAGCGAAAATTTGGGAGATATGGAATCGTGCATATAAGTCAACTGGAGTCGCAAAAATAAATAAATTAAAATTTCTAAAATTTAGGGTATTCAATAATTTATTAAAAATAAAAAAAAATTATGTGACAATCCTATCATTACAAAAATTCATAAGTGACAACTACATAATTTTTAGCATAAATTTAAAATTCTAAATTGTATTTTGTGATAATAACTATTTATTGTGACAAAAGAATTTTGATATTTAGTGAAAAATCTTAATCCATTGCCACTATAATTACGATTACATGATAACTATTAATTTTTGTCACAAAAAAAATATATTTTTTTAGTGACATAATTTATTTGTTGTCACAAAATACTCCCTTTTAATGACAATTTTTACATTCCTCATAATAAATTCGCCACTGAAGCATAAATCTGTGACAACTAAAATTTATCATTTAAAAAGAAAACAGATACTTAGTAACAAGTTTTAATACATTATCACTAAAAATGAGAATTACATGACTAATACTTATTTTTGTCACAAAAAACCTAAACTTTTGTGACAAAATTTATTTATTGTTACCAAATACTCTCATTTAGTAGCAATTGTTAATTTTGTCACAAAAAACTCGTTACTGCAGTACAATTTTGTAACAAAAAATATTTATCATTACAAAAAATAAATATTTGGTGACAATTTTTAATATGTTCTCACTACAAAATAGGATTATGTGACGAATATTTATCGTCGTCACAAAAAATCCTTTTTTTTTTGACAAAGTTTATTTGTTATCGCAAAATGCTCTTCTCTAGTGACAAATTTTACAGTTCTCATGAAATTTTTGTCACGAAAGCCCAGTTTTCTTGTAGTAATAACTTGAAAATAGAAATCATACTAATTCTATATTTCTTATCTCTTTTAGGTAATTGTTCATCGTAATTTCTTTTGCGTTTTACGTGTACTTGCATGAAATGCACTTCTATATGATTAGCTGAACGTGTGCTTTGGTTGTTGGGGGTGAGGAGTGATCAGGTGGAGGAACTGTGGAGAGAGAGTACAAATAAATTTTCATGTAAAAATAGCAGAATGTGTCTGGTGAAAACTCTGCTAGTGCTTCCGTTACCCTACCTCCTTTCTCTTTTATTTTTCTTAATTCAATTTGGTTTGATTTATGATTCTAGATAGGTGGAGTAATTATGGAGAAGATAGAGAGTAGATTTGAGTTTAGTTATCATAGCATTGTTAAAGGTGAGATTGGAAAAAAAAAATAAACAAAAAGTTAAGTTTAAAGTTAATAATCTATTACTTTTGGATAGAATTTAATCGGAGAGACTAAAGTGGGGATAATTTAAGGGTTTTGGAGTACTAATTTCAAAATAGAATTATCTGTGAATTGATATCTAAATATGAAAAAAAATTAGGAGATCGATATCTAAAAAGCCCCAAGAGAAAACCTACTTACAAGAAAATAGGGAATTTGTGACAAGAAAAGTCGTCACCAAATACATAATTGCTGTCACTAAAACTCTTTAATGACGACTTTCATGACGACTTTTAATTGTTACGTATACCTCCGTTATGAATGTCATCCGTGACAAATTCATGATCTCGTCACGAAAAATCTTTTTTTAGTGACGATATTTAATTGTCATAAAAAATATAAACTATGACAATATTTATTATCACTGAATGTGTGCCTTTTGTGACAATGACAATTGTCACTATATACAATATATGACAAGTAAATATTGTCACTATAAAATGTGTACTGTAACATTATTCATTGTCACTAAAATCTATACTTTCATGATAAAAGTAGTGGTCACCATATATGTTATGTGACGATATACTATTGTCACAAAAAAGATAGATGTTGTTATGTGTTGTCATGAAAAATGAATAGTGACATGTGATATATGTTGTCACTAAAAACATAGTTCGTGACAATCATTGTTGTCACTAACTACCCCTTTTAGTGACAATTTTCATCGTCAGGATATATTTTTTTTTATTGACAACAATAGAAAATGACAACAATAGAAAATTGTCATTAAAGAAGAGATTTACTCACAATAAATTTTGTTACTTAAAACCTGATTTAGTGACAACATTTTTGTCACAAACTTTTTTCCCAATGACAACAATGACACATGTCACAAACATACATTTTCTGTGACAACACATATCACTTATACAAATATCATCACATTTACATTAATTACAGTCCATTAAATATAATCAAAACTAATCTAAAAACAATCACATATACATTAATAACATATTATCAACAAAATATTTGTATCAGCAAGTCCTATAATAATAGAGATATGCATATAAAATAACATGTTTGATAATAGAAATATGCATATAAAAAACATGTTTAAGTACATTAAAGATATTTAAAAGTTTTGTCCCAATGTTAAATAAGTTCACTATTGCAAAAAAAACAGTTTATGTCCAAATGCTGAATAATACTAATTAACCACTAAACAACTAAGATTTGGGTGGTTGCATAGAATTGAATAAAACAGCCATACGTTCTTGAAGCATTGATCGAACTCAGCTTATATTTCAACTCGAATCTATGACATCATTTCATCATGTGTCTGAACTCGAATCTCAGTTTGTACCTCTCGAATTTTTTCTTCAAACTCCATCCTCATTGCATTGTTGACTTCTTCAAATTCTTGCTTCATCAAATCTTTGACTTCAGAAACGGCCCTTTGTACTTACTATTCCACACCTTATTTTGTTTTTTTTAGTTGGAGATTTTTCCTCTGCTCCTTTTCTGCGGACATAACCTGATTTCTCTCCCAAAACACGAATCAAAATCTCATCATTAGTCATTTGTAGTTGACCCTCTTGTGTTTGCTGCACTCAAACTATTGTAGTTCGTCCTGAATTAAGATAGAACAAATTATAGTTTCTATAATGGGAAAACAAATCAATAATATTTATTGCACTTACTTTCAAGAATAAGGATGAAACTTTGCTCAACAAATAATGTCCATTTAATGAATGCAACAACCACATAGACATAATATCATATGCTCAAAAAAAAAAACTCTCATCATTTGGAGTGTAATATTGCATACCGCTCGTGTCCATTTTTTAATAATTAAAATACATGCCATGAATATAAAAGTTTAGAGGAACTTAAAAGGTGCATGTCCAATTTTTTAAAAATTCAAGTACGTCATGAATATATTTAAAACTCCTATCAATTTGGGTTTCTTATATACAACAAGCCCACAATAGGTCACTAGAGGTAATTAAAAGGTGCAACACTGATACAACCTTAGATTTTAGATTTTTTTTTTCCCTCTCATCACAACATACACAATACACAACAAAAATAACAAACACAACATAACAAACGCAAGTACAATAAATAGCAAAATAATAAAAAGCACAACATGCACAATATCCATAATGCCTACAACATGTACAACATGAATATATCCAAAATTATAAAGGCATATACCTAAGTGCACATCCCTTCTGTGTGAACATGATTTTAAACATCCCTTCTATGTGAACATGATTTTAAGGGAATAATTTATTAGTAATTATAACTAAATTCATTGCTAAAAAAATACATAATGAACGAATGAATATTGTATTTCTTAAAAAAAAAAAAAATAGAATTTTGCCTTACCAAAAGGTGAAGCGGTCATGTGTGTGGCTTTTAATTATTATACAGGAACAAATGGCGACCAGTGCACAAGATTTTCCTTCTAGTCTAAGTATTAGAAAAAACATATTAACATAAATACTCAATCATCTTATTAAATATAACATTGTTTAATCATTTACTATATATGAACTGTATGAGACTAAATATGTTGAACAAGAATACTGATGAGAATTAAAATATTTTATGCAGAGAGTATTATCACAAGTGCCAAAGCCTTCTATTCTTGCTACAACTATACAACACAAAATCCAAAAGTACCAAAAAGAACAAGTTATTTGGTGTCACGAACAATTTGTAAGCAGAACCAAAATCATGTACCCATCAATGATTTGTTTATGTTATCAATAGTCACCAAGAATCATTTTCTTTTCTTTTAAACTTTCTCTCAAACCAAACAATGGAAAAAAAATTTTCCTTATTCCTTTCCTTTAATTTTCCTAGAACCAAATAGAGCCTAAAGGAAATTTAATAAGAGTTTGGAATTATACATGGTTTTTTATGAATTTGCTTATACAGAGAAAAACATACTATTGCTATTGCTTTATATAACTGAGCATTATATAATTGTGCACAGTTATATAATGCATAGTCATTGAAAAACATACCTTATATGTGGTTAATTACTTTTCATAAAGGGGATAGTTGATAACTAGATGCAAAAACTTTACGGTTGCTAATTTAAAGTGGTTAATTACTTTGCAATTATATGTAGTACACTATTCCCTAACAGCAAATTTGCTTGTCCGACACTCCCATGGAGCACATGTCTAGTCATGACACAGTGACATTAATAATGTTTACTTCTTATTTAGCTTCAAATTATGACTAAGATGGAGTTTGTTCTCTTTTCGACAAGAGCCGCTTGTTTCTCTATTACTTCTCTAAATTTATGTCATTTAATATATGAATGCAACAAATAAGATATGAGTCAAGCATGCATATGTTTAGGTTAAATATAAAGCGATCTCCTCTTGGAGGGATTTTGACAGTTTCCATGTTCGAATTCTTATCGGAGCACATATTTGTGTCGGACTACGACACTCCTGTCTTCATCTACTGATTGTAAGTGTCTACCTAGGGTAGAAACTACATTCAAATACACAAATCTTGTTAGGAGCATAATGCAAATTGACTATTTCAGGAGTTTATCTATTCTACAAAAGGGGCATAATTGGTGTTGGTAGAACTTTTTGATTTGCTAGAAATCCTTCGTTTATGTCTGGTTATGAGCGTCTAGATTCATCTAGATTCCCCATTGTATGTCCATACTTCTATCCCAACCGTAGAGACTTGGGGGTGTGGTTAATATTCTACTTTAGACAACTTCTTAAAATTCTTCTTTTTATATTGGGGTATTTACTTGTTTGTCCCTCAAATCTTTATATACTATGATTTAGTCTCCAAATCTTCGTATTTAGGATTTAGTCCCCCAAATCTTCTAAGTTACTACAATTTACTCCCCCTTTCTAACTTCCGTTAATACTGTTTTAAATTTTAACATGATATTACCATTTTACCCCTCCTTATTCATTATTTTTCTTCCTCCTATCTTCTCCTGCTCTCTCCTTTTCTTCATTATTCCTCCTCTTTTCTCCTTTCTCTTTCTTTTTTCTTCTTTCTTCCTCCTCTTTTCTTCATTGGGAGAAGCGAGAAGGAAGAGAGAAGGAGAAGAGAGAAGAAATAATGAAGAGGAGGAGAAGAGAAAGAATGAATAAAGAGGAGTAAAATGGTAATATCAGGTCAAAAATTAAACAGTGTTAATGGAATTTAGGAAGGGAGAGTAAATTATAGTACCTTAGGAGATTTGGGGAACTAAATCCTAAATATGAAGATTTGGGGGACTAAGTCATAATATATAAAGATTTGAGGGCAAACCAGGAAATACCCCTTTTATATTTACTAAATTTTCTTTCATTCTTTTTCTCCATTTACGCTTTCTTTGGTAGATTGCTTCGAATGGATAAATTTATAATTGCTTTTCTAAATTATGGTTTTCAATATGAATGCAACAAATAATGTGACTGAAATATACATATCGAAATACGTATAAAGCCATGTCCTCCTATATGGATTTGGACGTCTCCATATTTTTGTTGGGGCACGTATTCGCATTGGAGCACGATACTCATGTCTCCATCTACTGATTATAGGTGCCTGCCTACAGTAGAAACTATATTTAATTACAAAAAACTGCTTTGGAGCTGAATGGTAATTTACTGCTTGATGAGTATACCTAATCTGCCAAAGGGACAGGAGAGGAGTTGGTGAAAACTTTTTGAGTTGTGAGAAAATACGAATTGACTATTTCAAGAGTATACCTATTCTGCCAAAGGGGCATGAAGCGAGTTGAAAAAAGAAGCGCAAGACTTTGATGCAAGCTTACTATGAGGGCAATTCAACGAAGGAGGGAAGGACGACCGGAGTCTGCGACTTGCGAGGGCAAGCGGATCATGCCTGAAGACTTGCAAGGGCTTCAAGCGGCTGATCAGAGTCGCATCCGCCGCTGATCAGCATTGCATCCGCCTCCCCAACTCGCAGCCGGTGTGAGGAATTGGGGCTGCCAGTGAGGAATTGGGACGACTTGCAAGGGGCGGCCGGTGTGAGGAATTCGATCGGCTGATCAATCGCATTCGATCGATTTGGATATTTGGGAAGATTTGGGGAAGATAAACAGTCGATGGTGAAAATTTAATTTGGGAGACCCGACCTGGTTATTTAGGGAAATTCTAAACGCGCACCACCTTTTTCTTAGTGAGCACCATTTTCCACTATCATTTTCATCACTTAACTACATGATGTGGTGCTTACTTAGCAAAGTGTGGTGCACATTTAGAATTTTACGAAATTTGGGAGATACTGGAGATTTGGGAGATGCAGGTAAAGTAGAGTCGTGAAGGAAAATAAATTAAAAATTTTAAAATTAAGGGATACCTAATAATTTATTAAAAATAAAAAAAATTATATGACAATATTATCATCACAAAAATCCGCAAGTGACGACTACATAATTTTTATTACAAATTTATAATTTTAAATTGTATTTTGTGACAATAAATATTTATCGTCACAAAAAAATTGATATGTAGGGATAAATTTCAATCTATTGCCACTTTAAATTACGATTAAGTGACAATTATTAATTTTTGTCACAACAAAACATATTTTTCAGTGACACGATTTATTTGTTGTCACAAAATACTTACTTTAATGATAATTTTTACATTCCTTACAATAAATTCGTCATTGAAGCATAAATTTGTGACAACTAAAATTTATCGTCACAAAAAAAAGATATTTAGTAACAAGATTTAATACATTGTTAGTAAAAGTGAGGATTACGTGACTAATACTTATTTTTGTCACAAAAAAAAAAACAATAACTTTAGTGACAAGATATTTTTATCATCACAAAATATTCTTATTTAGTGATAATTTTTAATTTCATCAAAAAACCTCATCAATTTTGTAACAAAAAATATTTATCACCACAAAAATAAGTATTTGGTGACAATTTTTAATATGTTGTCATTAAAAAATAGGATTACGTGACGAAAATTTATCGTCGTCACAGAAAAACCATTTTATATCACAAGATTTATTTGTTGTCACAAAATGCCCTTCTTTAGTGGCAATTTTTATAGTTGTCACGAAATTTTGGTCACGAAATCCCAGTTTTCTTGTAGTTCATCTTTGTAAATCTTCATTGCATCCTGTTAAGGGAAGACCTGTAGCAAATAAATGTTTGATCTGATACATATATTACAAGCTTACAAATTATAAATTGAATGACTTGATGGGCAATTAGTACATTCAATTATGCAGATTAATCCTCTCCATGTTATCAAAATCTTACCTTTGACCCCTTGATCTGGAACACTTTAGCTTTTGTCATTTTCAACTATTGTGTAAATATTCCCTTATTAAAAATGAAATTGTTGTAGTCTCTTTTACATGTATTAGTCACTTTCATAACTTGAAAATAAAATAATACTAATTATATGTGCCTTTTAGCTTTTATGTGATTGTTCATTGTAATTTTTTTTTTTTTTTTTTTTTTTTGGTTGGCATTGTAAGCGCATTTGAATCAAATTACGCACTTTTAAAATTCTATTAGCACTTCTGTTAGTCTGCTTCTTTTTTCTATATTTTTTTTTCTTCAATCAGTTCGGTTTGTTTTTAAGCAAGATAATAAGACTTTTTAAGAATGAAAATAAAAAAAATGAAAGGCAGGACATAGAAGAAGACAACAAATTAAATGAGTCAAAATTGTTAAAATGATTATTTGATCAAAACTAACATGCACATCCATATCTAAATAGTGTTCACGTACTTCCCATCATAATGTATATACTTCTCATCTTTTAATAATTTTGGCTATGTCCTCTTTTCTTTGATAATTTCTAGAAATAGAATTTGTTCAGCAGACGGTGGTACTGGTGGTAGAAGAGGGGTATGATGGTGCCTTTGGAGTCGAAGGAATCATTGGAATAGTAGGAAATGGTGGCATAGGAACTCCAGGGATGGTGGGAAGTTCAGGCATGTGTGGCATATCTGGTTTTGACAGTTCTGAAAGGGGCAGAAGTTCAGGTTTGGGCAAACTTGGTATCTCGGGTAGGGGTGGTAGCTCCAGTTTTGGTAGAGTTGGTACCTCCGGTAGCGGCGATTTCTTAGCTATGGAGACCGTTGGCACTTTAGGCAAGGGCGATAACTCAACTTTTGGAAACTCAGGATGTGGAGGTAATTCAAATTTGGGCAAAATTGGACTTTCTGGTAGTGTGGACAGTTTTGGTTTAGATAAAGTTGGAATTTTCGGTAGTGGAGGCAGCTCAGGCTTCGGCAAAGTTGGGATCTTAGGCAGTTGAGGCAACTCGAGGTTTGGAAATTTAGGCAGAGGTGTTAATTCAAGTTTAGGTATGGTTGGAATCATGGAATTCGGCTGGCTAGAAATGTCTGACATTGGTGCTTCCTCAACTTTAGTGGACATTGCTACTTGGGTGGAGATGGTCGCTCAACCTTGGGCAACTCTGGCAGAGGAGATAGCTCGGGCTTTGGTAAAGTTGGAAGTTCTGGTAGTGGAGGCAACTCTGGCTTTGGAAGTTCAGGTTGAGGTGGTAGTTCAGATTTAGGAAATGTTGGAATCTCAGGCTTTGGCAGAGTTGCTACCTCAGGCAATGGTACTTCCTCTACCTTAGAGACGGTCGGTATCTTAGATGGAGATGGTAACTCAATCTTGGACGACTCTGGAAGATGAGGTAGTTCAGGTTTCGTTAAATCAGGAATATCTGGTAGTGGTGGCAACTCTGACAGAGGTGGTAATTCCGGCTTGGGAAGGGTTGGAATCTCAGGCAACAAAGGTAATTCTGGTTTAGGAAGAGTCAGATTTTTGGGAAATGGAGATTCTAAGAGAAGACGAGCGGCATCACACATGGAGTTACTAAAGAAGACAAGTGCAAGGAGCAGGCTCATAGACAAGGTAGTATTTGAAGCCATGTTGTCTAGTGAGGTAAGGATTTTGTATGTTGAAGAGGAGAGGATAAATGGGTATATATAGTAGCCGAGTTTTGGTATGCTTTGTCACTAGGATAAGAGGCAGATCGGTATAGTTGGCTTTCTAACTATGTTTGGTTGGAATAGAGTGCTCAAGCGGTAGATCATCTGCACCTTAATTCTACAGTTAGTTCACCTTTTTAGGAGCAATCTATAGCTAGAGCCAACTAACACAATAAAATAACATGTAATAAATTGTGAGGAAGCATCATTCCTAATTGATTATTTTATTACCAAGTAAAGTTTATTCAAATTGTTAATCATTCAAGCCTGAGAAATGTTATCTGCTACACATAAAGAACTAGCCTTCTCAAGCAGTCTGTAGAGTAGTTGAGTTGATTTAACATTGGCCATAAGAACACGAATTTTTCACTTGAAATAGAAATAACAATAGGAAGTTCGGACAACCATACAGAACTATTCATCCTCTATAATTGGGTTCATATATATACGTAGCAATTTGACCATAGCTCAGCACGCAGTGCACACATGAAACAGAAGATGCATACACAAGTTTGTTTGTGCTCATAGAAGTTCAGACCGATTTTAGGCCGCATGTCCTGACTCGGTACCGTCCGCGCTTGGCAAGAAGAGGAGGTCTGTTTAATTAGTCGAAGAAAATAGGGGACAGAAAAACCCTGTGGTCACTTATGTGGCGTCCACTTTATTCCTTGTTTGGCAAAAGAGGGGAAAATTGAAAACGTAATCCCTTTCTCCGCATTTCCAATTGGCTGCAGAATATTAGAGGAGGAAGTAAGAATCAGATAACCAAGTTCACTTATCTCCCACGTTTGCTCTTGGAAACTGATTGGGGCTAGAGGTTGTATGATGGAATTCAGGACACTCTGATATAGATCGTGGTTCCATAAGAGATTGGGATGGTTTCCCCGGATAGGATTATATGTTGAAGCATATGGATTGTTCACAGGTTGTGGCTATAACGCATTGATATTTTTAGGTATAGGACCCATGGGATTCACTAACTACGGACTCTCCTCCATAATATTATTGGGAATACAACAATTAACGCAATGGGAGTCTCCAATTGGTTAACCTTGCCATGTAACGCATCTAATCCTAATGTCCTTTTATCAGTTTATTTTGTGTCACTTGTATCGACATAGGAGCCCGAATACTGATCTGTACGGATACCAAGTAAATAGAGTTATATATTCCAACATAATCTTCAATTTCAAATTTCGCAAAGCGAGAACCTCTTATCTTATTATTTTAAATTTTTTCATATTTTTTTGAATTATTCTGGATCAACTAATTTTCAAGCAAATACCCAATTAAAATAATCAAATTAAGTCATGAATTCCAATTTTAACCTCCTACTAATTCAAATTTATCTCCAGAAGCCCAACAGTCATTCTTGATCAACTTTAAATAAGAATTGACCCAATGACAAATTTATAATTAAGATGAAGTTTAAAATTTTTTAATATAGCAACATACTCACCTTCCACCAGCTGTTTGATCTCGAAATAAATTCAGAAAAAGGTTTTCAAAATTAAATTTTTTCCTCTCGTTCTCCTCTTCATTTTCTCTTCAACCTCCAACCCTAATTCCCTCTCATTTTTCTCAAATAGATTACCAAATATTCAGTGAGAGTGGGTTGTAAAATCTACAAAATAGCCATATGAGAGTGTTTGTAAGTATTTCTTGTTCATCAATGGCGGGGAATATTCTCCCACACCTACCCTAGTTCTCTAGTGTGAATCTTGGAAAAAAAATCTAATTTTGAGAAGCAATCACACTAATATTGGTTCATTTCTGATTGAGCTTCAACAAGAGATAAGAATACACTCTCAAATACTTTAAATTTGTGATTTCCTCACGTAATTACCTCATATAGGATATTAGAGGCATTATCAAATATTTTCAAAATTATAGATGCTCAAATCTATACTTAACTTGAGTTTCATTGTATGTATCAAATTGTGCATGTTATACATGCACAAAATGTATTGGTGTCCATATATACACAATATTCCATTTGAGAACTACTATAATTTTTGTATCCTAACTCTAATTGACCATATTCCGGAGCTATTAGAAGGAAGATTTACTAATGTATAATTTATCCAACTATAGCCGATGCTAATTTAGCCATTTACCTAGCCAAAAGTCGCCTAGAAAATGCTTACATATTGCTATCCTAGATTAACAGCTTAGCAGTAATAAGCTACAGTAAAATAGCTATAAGTTTTGCTCTAAAATTCCAATTGTGCTCATTCAAATTTTATTGGAAAGGTAATTATATTATCTAGGACTACTAAAAATCTTAGTCACTAAATTTAATTCTTTCTTAATCAAAAATAATCTGGAATTCCTCCTTTGCTATTGTATCAGGTCTGTGCAGCCAGTTCAAGGTAAATTAACTATAACTTTTGTTCTAAAACTCCAATCAAGCTTATTTAAGATTCATTAGAAATATAATTAAATTTTATACAGCTATACAAAATTTTACCGTCTAATCCATTTTGTGCTACTCAAACAAGACATGAAAGTCTGATATGTCCACTGAGTTGCAGCAATATAAGCACATATATCATGTTCGTGCATGTCCTGCACATCCTACTTGACATATGATATAATACATATATGTATATATTCATTAACTCTTTTTATTACCTATTCATGGTAAGTTTAGAAATGCTATAGCTTATGTCTGGTCATATATGCCATTTTTGTGCATATAACAATTGATTTAAGATATAATATACATGCATACATGTTCGTTTGTACATATTATTCTTGTTTAAAAATGATACCTCGCGCATATAAACATGTTCCATAATTCTTGTGCTTACCAATATCACCGTGTATGTCATTTCATATTCACATAACTATTGAAACATGTTTGGTGTGGAACTAAGTTTCACATAGAACTAAATACTACTCGGAATAAAGTGCAAGTGCCAGGAGGCACCTCTTAAATCTGTGGGTGCTAGCTCTGGAATTCATTGGATCACTCTAGAATCCGACATCAAGATTGTGTGGAACTAAGTGGTATATGGAGCTAAGTTTTACATGGAATAAAGTGCTACATAGAATGTGAGGGCTGTCTCTTGAATCCGTGGGAGACACCTCTAGAATCAATGGGGTTACATCTAAAATCCAACTCTTCATAGCCAGAAACCAGCCATAAGTGTACATAACAAAGTGCCACATGAAACTAAGTTTTACATGGGACAAAGTACCACACAAAAAATGGAGGCCACCTCTTGAGTCCTTGTGAACCACCCCTAAAATTCATTGGAGGCCACCTCTAGAACCTAACATTGCTTGATGAAGTGTGATATTTGTTTGATCATGTTTTCTTATACATGCCGTGTACTTCATTATTCATATGCATATGATCATATCCTATTATAGATATCATATAGTTCATGATTCATGTTATAGTATACATATCATACACTTCATGTTTGATATACATACATATTCTACATTATTTCCTACTAGCATGCCACACACACACACATTTATATAGTTTCTTCATATTACACGTGTTTGAGTTTATATTCTTATTTGAGTTTTGATTCCTGGGATTATCACATCCCAGGTGAACCAACCGAGACAACAATAGCAGAGGAGAACCTGCCTCTCAAGAATTCCTACTTTTAGGACTAGGTCAAGCGCCAATAGCCCCCTTTTTGTATGATCTCCATCTCTTTTTTGTACATATCATTTTGACTTGTGTATGTATATATATTCTACTGTCTAGTTTTGCCCGTAATATCCAAACACTCGTGGATATATTCAGTACTTATGTTACTTTCTTATGATATTGTACTTGACTCTATATGAGCAACTTTTTATTTACAAATTGCTTATAATTCCAATATACTTATTTTTGGATAATGCTATATTCATGCATATGATGTTGTGGCTGATAGATTTAGGCATGTGATAATTATTTTTATGTTTGCATGCTTCCATATCCTTGCCTATAATTGTATGAAAAAAATGGTCTTGTGCACTCTGGTATTGAGAGTGCCTACCAGTGACACCTACCCATTATTAGGACACACACTTAGGCTTACTAGTATGCTTTGGGGTGTCTTAGAATAGTATCAGAGCAGCCATTATTTTTTTATTTGGCCCATGACCTTAGAATTCTGCCACATTAATACAAGTAATATCCATTAACATTTCTTTATTTCTTTTATCTTGTTCTATATCCTAATCTTTGTTTCCAATCATGATTCTATCCTTTTCCTTTTATTTGTTAAGAAATGGTTTACCATCACCATACGGGGACAACTCCTGAGTGCAAGGGGATTCCTTAGGAGGAGTGTGATCTAATGAGAGAGCTTATACATGTCCTAAGTGAACATAATGCGTTAAAAGGGCAAGAATTGAGACAATCCAGCATTAGAAACAAGTCACAAGGAGGAGGAAGACATGGGAGAGGAACAGAAGCATCCAACAGACTAGATGTTTAGACATCAAGTAGTAGAGTTCCTCCAACTAAGCATCGAATGACTTCTTTTGTAATTAGGCCAATAGTGATTTGTAGGTATTTGTAATTAGGCCAATAGTAATTTGAAGGTATTGTCAATTGCCTGGTCACACCAAGAGTAAGTACAAGAGAGCTCTTGGGTTGTATTTTGGAGGTGGCGCAGCAGATCATCAGGTGGGGGTATGTCCAGAAATGAAGCTTTCTGGAGGCCAAAAATAACCAGTGTAGACTCAGAGGCCCACCTCGCAGCAACAATAGAGACTAGTAGTCATACATACTGGGCCAGTGCTGAGGAGGCCATTGGTACCACAACAATAGACCTTCCGAGGAGCTCTAGCACAAGGAGCTCCAGGGTGTAGACAGGATCAGGCTTACACAACATAGGAGGCCCATGCGTCTAAGAAAGTTGTGATAGGTATGATCTTAATTGATTATGTACATGCATGTATATTATTTGACTCTGGCGCATCACACTGCTTCACGTTATTTGCATTCATCATTCAGCATACCATACCATATATTACCTTAGACTCGGAGTTTGATATTAATACTAGAAATCAGATAATTATGTCTAGTAAACTTTGTAGATATTTTCCAATAGCGGTAGGCAATAGAGAATTTCTTGTGAATGGAAAATGATAAAGTGGAGTGCATAGTAAAAGAAATAAAAGGAAAGAAGAAAAAATAGTCCCATATTGGATAGAGTGTTGCTAAGATGTGAGTTTATATAGGATTGTTTGTTCCATATCATTCCTTATGTAAGAAGAGGAGAAACCTTGAGCATCACGAGTGATGCAACGCACCCGCATGTGCACGAACATGCGCACGTATGTGTGCGAGGGTGAATGGGCGTTTAGGTCGCATTAGTGGTGCACTTGGCACGTATGCATCATCGCGAGGAGCTGAGGAGCTTTTGATTTCTTTGGTGCTATTGGATTCGGGTTATCTCTATTGGATTCAGACTTGGATTCGACATACCCGTTAAGAGTCATATTTTTTGGTGCTATTGGATTTGAGTTATCTCATTGGGTTTAGACTTGGATTCGACCCGCTCGTTAAGAGTAGCCAACCATTACGACTGCTAGTCCAAAAGCCTATAAATAGGCCTCTGTCCAGACTAGTTAAAAAAAATAAGTTTTTTCTCTTCTCATTTTGTTCTTCTGCAGATAGAAACTGTCTTTCAGACAGAAGTTTTCTATTTTTAGAAGAACAATTTTCATTTCTGTCCTACACTACACCATACACAAAACAATGAGCATTTTTTTTTATCATATTCACAAGAGAAACAAGATTGCGGCTTCCTTCCTATTGTAGACCGATTGTTGTATTCTGGAAGACCAATGGGCACTATAATCTAGAAGCAAAATGGTGGAGGGCGAATCGGTTTTAAGGAGATAGTGTCAAACACTAGTCTCGATCATTTTCCATTCATCTTCTGCGTACACTCGCTTCCAATCAAGTAAAGTATTCTAATTCTGTTTTCATTTTTATTAGATAATTAACATATATATATATATATATATATATATATATATATATATATATATATATATATATATATATATATATATATAAATTCTACTACTTTCTAATAGATAATAAAATCAATTCAGATTGAGAATAATTTTAACTTTGTGTCTATATTTAATTAATAATAGTAGGAACCAAGAATAATTTTATTAGTCTTATTATAGTATTTATACCTATGTAAAGTTCTTAATCTTTTATATATATAAATCAATTCAGATTTCTTCTGTAATATCATCATTCTGATTGGATTAGAAAACATATCTTTCTAATCTTTTAGAGTAATAATTTTGTGTATATCAATCTAAAACAACCAAAAATCTTAAAGTTGAGTATTTTTGTTTTAGATTAGTTTTGAATACTGTTGTGTAACTAATTAGAACTCTGTCATAACAGTATTCATTCACTAGTTATTTTATATTTAAATCTAATATCTTCTGGAAAAAGATAGTTACATTATGTTTAGAGGAAGAAAGATTTATTTAAGAAATCTTATATGATATTGTGATTTGAAGTAAGAATTGATTTTCAAATTTTATTAGAAAGTTAAAAATTTTGTTACAAAAAATTAAGATAGATAAAATTTTGTATTTGTAGATGGCCACTGTATCTATATCTGATATGTCCAGTGTGATAACTCCTGTCATGATTACTCCAACTGTGCCCTTAAGCTAGTATGAGAAACTAGAGAAGTTCTGTGGCACAATTTTAAGAGATAACAATAGAAAATATTGTTCTATCTCACTACACTAAATCTGACAAAGTACTTGAAGGAAGCTGTGCCAACTCTTGTAAAAGATAATCAACAGTTTACGAAAGTGGTTGATGCATGTAAACGTGTTGATTTTTTAAGTAATAATTATATCCTCAATGGATTGGATAATATACTATATAATATATATAGTTCAATTGCTACTGTTAAGAAACTTTGGAAGTCCTTAGATAAGAAATATAATACAAAAGATGCCAGCTCTAAGAAATATGTAGTCGGTAAGTTTCTGGATTATAAAATGGTTGATTCTAAAAATGTAATCAACCAGGTATAAGATCTTCAAGTAATCATTCATGAAATTATTTCTGAAGGTATGACTATTAATGAATCATTCTAAGTAATTGAAATTATTGAAAAATTACCACCATCTTGGAAAGAATTCAGATATTATCTAAAGCATAAATGAAAAGAAATGACACTTGAAGATCTAATTGTACGTTTGAGGATTGAAGAAGATAACCGTTTTTTTGAAAAGAAAATTGAAAATCCATACAATGTTTCTAAAGCTAACGTTATGACAAATTCTAATAAGTATAATGACAGGAAGCGAATGCACAATGGTGAAGGCTCTAAGAGTTGTGACTTGAAGAGATTCAATGACAAGTGTTACAACTGCGATAAGCCTGGATATCGTACAAAAGACTGCTGTGTATGCAAGGCACCAGATTCTTCGAAGAAGAATAAGAAGCTTCCTAATGCAAATTTGGCCGAAGAGGAAAATCTTTGTGCAAATATAGATATAAATTGTACATCTGTTGTGCAAATATAGATATAATGGTGGGTGGACACTGGGGCCACTCGTTACATCTATGCCAATAAGTGGATGTTCTCTACATATGAATATGTGGAAGGAGAACTACTCTATATGGATAACTATGCAACCTCCAAGGTTGAAGGACGAGGAAACATTATACTAAAGATGAATTCGGGAAAAGAACTTACTCTTACTGATTTACTTTATGTACCAGATGTCCGCAAGAATCTGGTTTCTAGTTCAGTCTTGAGTAAAAAAGGATCTAGACTTGTATTTGAGTCTGATAAGTTTGTACTTATAAAAAATGGTGCATATGTAGGCAAGGGACACATGACTAATGGTCTGTTTAAAATAAATATAATGACTATTGCCTCTAAAATTAATAATAATAAAATTGATTCTTCTTATATGACTAAGTCACCTCATATTTGACATGGTAGATTAGGATATGTTAATTATTATACTTTACAAAGATTGATAAATTTAAATATGTTGCCTAATTTTAATATAAACTTTGATAATAAATGTGAATATGTGTTGAATAAAAAATGGCTAAGCTTCTATTTCATTCTATAGAACGTAGTACTGAACCTTTAGAATTAATTCATACAGATATTTATGATTTAAAATCTGTTCAAACTAGAGGTGGAAAAAATATTTTATTATTTTTATAAATAATTATACTAGATATTGTTATGTATATCTAATAAGATCAAAAGATGAGGCAATTGAAATGTTTATACAATTTAAAAATGAAGTTAAGAATCAACTTAGCAAAAAAATAAAAAATTCTAAGGAGTGATAGAGGTACATGAGTCAGTCACCATTTGCACAAATTTATGCAGAATATTATATTATACATAAAACAACTGCTCCTTACACTTCTCAGGAAAATAAAATTGCTGAGCGTAAGAGCAGAACTTTAAAGAAAATGATGAATGCCATATTAATAAATTCTGGTTTACCTCAGAATATGTGGGGGAAAGTTTTGCTTTCTGCCAATTATGTTTTCAACAAAATACCCCAAAAGAAACTAGATAAAATACCTTATGAATTATGAACAGATCGAGCACCTAGTTAAAAATTCTTAAGAGTGCGGGGTGTCTTGCAAAAGTTGCAATTCCTACTCCTAAAAGGACTAAAATTGGACCTAAAACTATTGATTGTATATTCATTGGATATTCACATAATAGCAGTGTATATCGTTTCTTTGTTTTCAAATCAGATCATCTAGAGATACATAAGTACTCTATTATTGAACTAGGAATGCAGTATTTTTTGAGAATGTTTTTCTTAGTAAAAAATATAAGCCAAGTTCTCCTAAAAGAACTTGTGATGAAGTTATAAGAGAAACATAATCTGATTCTGAAAATAAACGTAATGAGGATAAATGTATATGGAGCAAAAAGGCTAGGGTTAATAAATCAATTGGTCCAAATTTTCTAACATATTTATTAGAAAAGGAATCTCTAAGTTATAAAGAGGCTATGTCTACACCTGAAACTCTATTTTGGAAAGAAACCATAAATAGTGAAATTGAATTAATTATTCAAAATCACACCTGGAAACTTGTGGATCTTCCTCGAGGAAGTAAACCATTAGGTTATAAATGGATCTTTAAGAGAAATATAAAATCTGATGAGTCTATAGATAAATACAAAGGTAGATTTGCAGTAAAAAACTATAGACAAAAGGAATGTGTAGATTATTTTGATACATATTCATCAGTAATAAGAATAACATCCATAAAATTAATAATTGCTTTTGTAGCATTATATAATCTTGAGCTTCATCAAATAGATGTAAAAACAATATTTTTAAATGGTGAATTAGATGAAAAAATTTATATGAAACAACTTGAAAGGTTTGTAGTTCTAGGTAAAGAAAAAAAGGTGTGTAGACTTGTTAAGTCACTATATGAACTTAAACAAGTAGCTAAACAATGACATAAAAAATTTGACCAAGTTATGTTGTTAAATGGATTTCGTTATAATGAATGTGATAAATGTGTTTATGTAAAAAAGGATATGCACAACTATGTCATTGTCTGTTTATACGTGGATGACATGATTATCACCGGTAGCACAATTGCTCTAATTAAAGAGTAAAAATTATTTTAATACAGAAATATGACATGAAAGACTTATGTATTGTAGATATTATTCTTGGTGTTAAAATCTCCAAGACATCTGATGGATATACCTTATCCCAGTCACATTATATCGAGAAGATACTCGAAAAATTTGACAAGGAAAATAACGATATAGTTAGGATACCTGTGAATACGAGTCTACATCTTACAAAGAATATATGTGTTAATATATCTCAATTAGAATATTCTCAGATCATTGGTAGTCTTATGTAATTAATAAAGTGCACAAGACCTGATATTGCATACTTAGTAAGTAAACTGAGTAGATTTACAAGTAATCCTGGGGAGAACCACTGAAAAGCAATAGTTAGAGTACTCAAATATTTGAGGTACACTACTAACTGTAGGTTGCACTATACACGATATCCAGCATTGATAGAAGGATACACTGATGCTAACTGGATTATATATTCTAAAGACATAAAATCCACAAGTGGATATGTATTTATTATTGGAGGTGCAGCTATCTCTTGGAAATCTTCAAAATAAACATGTATAACCAAATTCACTATGGAATCTAAGTTTACTGCTTTAGATAAAGCTAGAGAAGAAGCAGAATGGTTTCGAAACTTTTTAGAAGATATTCCAATGTGGCCTATACCTTTGTTAGCAATTTGCACCTATTGTGATAGTCAATCAACAATTGGAAGGGCGCAGAATGTATTGTATAATGGAAAGTCACGACATATATGTCGTGGACATGATACTGTAAGACAACTGCTTACAAACGGAATAATATCTCTTGATTATATAAAATCAAAAGATAATATTGCAGATCTATTAACAAAAGTCTTGACCAGAGATCAAGTATATAAGTTATCGAGGGGAATGGAATTATAGCCTACTAAATAGACTAACTCCATAATGGCAACCCAACCTAGCTAACTAGAGATCTCAAGATCTAGTTCCAAGGGACAACCAAATTTTGGGGAAACTCGTAAGAATCACTGAGAAAAAAATTCCTATCTCATTTCTATAGTAAAATAGTGATTAACCTGCAATATGTAAGGATAAGCTAAATTTTTAATAATCTTTATATCTTAGAAATCTAAGTGGAGTATGGCAGATTACTTTTAATAAAAGATTACCTATATGAGTGTGAAGGGGCCGCTTATATGAGAATGACAAAGGCTAAATTCTCTAGAGCTCTCATAGAATTACCAGGTTGTCTAGGGCCAAAATAGACACAACATAAAGAATCTGTTAAAGTTGAAAGAAATCGTATGAATATTATTTCTTAGTTTAGATCAAAAGCTGAACAGTTCAAAAATATCGTGTTTACTGGTTAGCAAGTCAACTCAATAATATTTCACTAGGAAAGGTTCAAAGCCAAAAGCCACCTCTTCTGATGCTGTAACTTTATACTATACTCTCTGTTTATTTATATTAGAGTCTAAATCATTTTCATTCATGTGAGGGATTGTTGAATTTATGTATCTTTGAACATTAAATTTTTGAGCCAATTCACTAGTTCAATGAATTAGGTGAATGAAAAATGACTTCAAAGTGAAGTGCATAGCAAAAGAAACAAAAGGAAAGAGAAAAAAATAGTCCCACATCAGATAGAGTGTTGCTAGGATGTAGGTTTATATAGAATTGTTTGTTTCATATCATTACTTATATAAAAAAAGAAGAAATTTTGAGCACCACAGGTCAAAACAGAGAGTATTATTTATCAGATTCACAAGAACAACAGGATTGCGACTTCCTTCCTGTTGAAGATCGATCGTTGTATCCTGGGAGACCGACGCCCACTATAATCCAGAAGCCAAACTATGGAGGGCGAATCATTTTAAAGAGATAGTGTCAAACACTAACTTCGATCATCTTCCATTCATCTTTTACATATACTCGTTTCCAATCAAGTAAAGTATTTTAATTCTATTTTTATTTTTATTAGATAATTAACATACGCGGGCGCGCACACACACACACACATATATATATATTCTGCTACTTTCTAGTAGATAATAAAATCAATTCAGATTAAAAATAATTTTATCTTTGTCTCTTGATTTAATTAATAACTATAGGAACCAAGAATAATTTTATTAGTCTTATTACAGTATTTATACCTATGTAAAGTTTTGAATCTTTTATACATATAAATCAATTCGGATTCCTTCTATAATATTATCATTCTGATTGGATTAGAAAACATATCTTTATAATCTTTTAGAGAAATAATTCTATCTATATCAATCTAAAACAACCACCACTGACTCGATATTTTCCACACATGGCAAGAAGAGGAAGCCTGTTTAGTCGAAGAAAATAGAGGACAGAAAATCCCTGTGGTCGCTTATGTGGCGTCCACTTTGTTCCTTGTTTGGCAAAAGAGGGGAAAATTGAAAACGTAATCCCATTCTCCACATTTCCAATGGGTTGCAGAATATAAGATGAGGAAGTAAGAATCAGATAACCAAGTTCACTTATCTCCCAGGCTGCAGATGAAAAACAAAAATAGCAAGAAAATTAATTTAAAAAGTTTTTTTTTATAAAATCCTTAATACTTTAAAATTTAGGCATCGATCCTTCAAAATTTTGTACTTTTAAGTTAGTCCCTTAAATTCATTAAATAACTCTACATTAGTCCCTCGGATTAAGGATGTTTCTTTAAACATAACTTTTAGTTTATATTTTCTAGTTACACTGTCATCTCCTCTCTCTCTCTTCTCCATAATTATTCCTTTCTCTCATGATAAATCAAACCCCACTCCCTCTTTCTGTCTCTCTCCTCAGGAGTTGCTAGATGCGCCCCATACTTGTCCTAGTGAGTCCCAATTTCTTAGTGAGCTCCAAGGTAGTTTAAAACTAGCCTTTTTTTTTTCTTAGTGAGCCCCATGAATTTTTCAGTTTTGCCCTGTAACCACCAATACAATATTTGAGAGGGAAAATGGCGCTCACTAAGAAAAATTTGGCGCTCACTAAGAAAAATTTGGCACTGACTAGGAGATTAGGTTTCTCAAGGCTCTCTAGTTTATTCTTCCTCCCCACTCTCTCTCACTTCTTCCTCCCACTCGCTCTCTTCTTCTTCCGCTCAGGCTTCTCCCTCTTGCTTTAACGATCACCGCCCAAATCGAACCTTAGATTTCGGCCGCGTCCTTTGCTGTGAAGATCAGCCTGTGAAGATAACGCCGTTGACCCCACCGACAAGATATTATTCATATCTCCATCCTCTAATTTCATTTTCATCTCCTATATTATTTAATAGTACTAGTGGGGTTTATGAAATATTTAATAGGATTTTTATGGAACTGTAAAAAAATGCATTGTCACCAAACTCAATATTGGACCAATTTTGTGTGATTGTTGGAATTTTGGATTTATGTATGTTCAATACTTATGCAGATGGATTAACTTAAGTCATCTCAAATTAGACCGATGGCCTCGCATCGAAGGATGAAAGCTGGCACGAAGCCACTGATATACATCTACTCACTTTAATGCATATATTTATAAGTTCCACATTTGCATAGTTAGATTTGACGTAACAATTATTGTTCGAAAAGAGAACTATTGAGATGCATCAATCATACGAAGAAAAATAGCTGCGTGCTCACTAAGGTTGAGCCAGTTGAATACATGGTTTGTGGATCTAATAAAACAATTCTCATTTTATAAGCAGTGTTGAGATATCAACATTTGTGGAATGATGACATCCAGAAATGAATACCAACTTTATTATATTAGCAGTATTGGAATATTAGCATTATACAAGCAGTGTCAGCTTATTTGGTTTAGCCGATGTCGAAGACCAAGTCGAGACTAGATCACCGGAACTGCCAACAATGGGTGGACAGGTCCGCCAACGTATTAGAAAAATTACTAGGCGATAGTATGTTGTACTTCCATGCTCACTATACGTAACTTTGTAATTATGTTGTTATCAACAATTTCACTTTTGTAATTGTGCATTTTCGTTTGTATTGAACAAATGATGATGTTAACTTCAACTTATTGTCAATATTATCTATTTTCATTATGAACGTTTTAGTTTGATGGTTGTAAATATTCGTTATTTATGCGTAATGTTCGCCATTGTCGAATGATATAACTTATTATCAATGGACATTTCTTAAAGCAACAAATTCATATAAAAAGCCCACTGGCTAGGGTTTCTTCACCAGCCAGTGAACTTTGTTGGTCGGGTGTACAACATGGCCGATGGGTATTAGCTTCTTTATAAAATTTTTCCAATCTTACTGGCCGGGAGTGAAACACTTTTGGTTAGGATAACTTTTCGTTTGTATTTAGGGGAGTATGCTAATTTCAACTTATCATCAATTATATATAATTTTCGCTATTAATTTGTACTTCTTTGAAACAATACGCTATTTGAAAATTTGGAACCTTACTGGCCAGGGTGGAAAATCTAGCTATTGAATACTCTAGTTGGGATTACAGTCCTGACCAGTAAATACACTAGATGGGGTTATAACCTCAACCAGTGAATACTCTAGATGGGGTTACAAGCCCAACTAGTGAATACTCTGGATGGGATTGTAATCCCAACCAGTACTTGCTTGGGGCAGTATTGCCGTCCCGACCAGGGTTTCCAACCCAACTTTCAAAAAATAGTCGCGGCAACTAAACATATTATCAAAATCTTTAAAAATATCCATTTTCATTCATCATTCAACTTATGTTATTTATTAAGTTCATAAATGTTTTAAACATACCTTTAAATAAGGAGATTCATCAATTTTTATGAATTTTGTAATTTTGTTCTTCATCTTATTCAATCTACTAAAATAACTCTTAATAAAAGATATTCAAATCAGATTTGTAAAGAAATAATCACATAAAGTTCAAGAAATCATTGGAAATCACGATGAGATGAAAATTTAGTTGAAGATTTAGGATTTGTTGGGTCGTTTCTTTTTCTCCCTTTTTTTTCTTTTTTTTCTAGGACAACTCACGCGAAAATGAGAGGAATAGAGATTGGGACTCACTTAGAAAAACAGCTAAGAGAGAAGAGGGAATGAGACTCACTAAGAAATTTATAAAGTCAATTTGATTCTAAATTATAAATGGCAAACTTGTAAATAGTTTGACTCATTGCCCTAGGGCTCACTAGGACAAGTATGGGGCACATCTAGCAACTCCCCTCCCTCCCTCTTACTCATTTTGCTACTAACTGAATTCATTATACACAGTCTCTCTGTTTCCTCCTTTCTAAATTTTTTTAGTGAGAATGAACCCAACTCTTTCTTCCTTTCCCTCTCCCTCTCTCATTCTCCTCTCTATTAACTCAATCAAATATCTTATTTCAAACTCTCATCGCTAATTACATTTTCTCTATCATTATCAGTCCCAACCCCGTCTCTTTCCCCTTCTTCTCCTTAGTAACTGAACCCAATACTATAGTTTTCAATTCCTCCTTCCTTATTACTCTCTCATGTGACTTTCTATTTTCAGCTGCTTTGAAACAGAGTACGTTACTTAAACTACAAGTCTAAGCAATGGCACATAATTTTGGAATAACAATAATATTATTGATAATTGGAAAATATTTTCATTTGTATGTATAAAAGTTGATTGAGTAATGAAGCACATTGATATGATATATATAACAAAAGAACAAAAGAAATAAAATAATACACAAAGAATGAGAAAGTATAACATCGAGTACATAAGCTTCAAGTCATCTACCATTCATTATCATTTTACCTGGTTGAGGAAATATGGATCATTGGTCAAAACAGGTTCTCCTTCTACATCCTCAAAATCTGAATTTGAAACCTAGAGAATTAAACCCAACAAATAATATATGTATAATAGAAAGATTGACTAAAAAATAGTGCTTATGAGGATGCTATGTCGGTATGGTCATGTTAGCTTGCATGAATAAATTTTATAACTATAGATTAGTTATATAAAAACTAAAGCAACATCCAGGTCTCAATAAGTCCCATGTTCAATACTCGTATACTAGATAATAGATAAGTGATGCATGACGGAAGTGGATTAGGGTAGATTGAAGGGGATTGGGAGTTGAGGGGACAACGAAGGAGGAGGTTGAGGCGGTTCAACGGAAGTGTTGTGGTGGTTGATGGAGAGGCGGCTAAGGCAGCACTATTGTAGAGGAGAAAGGAGGATGGGATAGTGTTGTTGAGCGGCGGCGTGTGATTGTTGCGATGAGAGTAAGCAGAAGATGAGATCAGTTGAGGTTGAGTTGGGGGGTTGTTAAGAGCTGCTGATGAACTAGAGGTGGGGCGTAGATGTGGGTGCAGTGGAAGCAGCTGATCTGAGGAAATAAAATTCTATCAAATAAAATCCTATCAAATATTATTTCTAAAATCAAACAAAATTCTATCATATCAGATCTGATTTCCACAAATAAGGTGTTGTTTTTTAATGCATTGTATAAGTGTCTATTTTACCTAGGTTCCGATTCCATGCCATACCGCTAGGTACTACCAATTTCGCGCTCCATTTTGTAAGTGAGCAATGGATATTTCACATTGGAGTTACTAATTATATCATGTGGTGGCCCATTACCGTCCATGCCATTGTAGTAAAAGTTAGTAGCACTTATTAATCTCAAGTAACTTTATACTATACCAATTTTAACCATCGTATAGTTTTCCAAGACTCGAGTCCATGGTGCATGATACAAAGGTCTTATTTGAAAATTCGTGTAATATCCATGTCATAACTTTGCATATGTCAGATATTATGACTAGAATCAAGAATTACTCATTTTGGAACCATGTACGCATGTACCATCATGAGTTCCTATTTTCATCCTATAACACCATGTCTCATTAACTATGTATATCAAGCATCAAGCATTGGCTCAACATTGTACTATATTAATATCATGTCCAGCAGGTGTCATGTATTGCATACCAAATTAACAAGCCATGCTAGCAAAATATATGACCAAAAATGACACTTGTTATTACATGTTACATATTGCATGAGTGCTTTGCGATCCTTGTCAAGTTCTATCCGTTAAGGACTCTCTGTAAGCTATCCTAGAAAATGTATAACTCCAAAATACTTGAATACTATTATTTACTCATACTCACAAGTCATGGATCGTCAGGCTTTGAACCCCCTAGTGGCTACTAGTTCTAGCTGCCAACTGGTGATGGTCTATGTAACCGCTCACCATTCGAAATGTTAGATAGCTGAGTGGTTCGGTAGCGTATTCATAAAAATACGCTAAGCGTCAATACATATAAATTATTAGCATATATCACAACAATAATTTATTAGAAACTAGAATTTTTATTCATTTGACAGAACTAAATTATAATGAAGTAAAGATAAAGAAATGATCGAATATTTCAAGAGTGAAAGCAACCTAAAATAGTAAGTTCAAGACTAAAAGGAAAGAATGATAATATGCTCAGCTACTCCATTAGATTTTCAATTTGCTCCATCATTTGTATCTAAAAAAAAATCTGAGTATACATACCTAGGTCATTAGATCTCGACCAAATAAAAGAAAATAATACTAATATGAAATGATAAAGAGTATAAATAGCTGAATAATGCATATAAATGCAAAAATAAAGAATATGAATTAATTTATTAATTAAGTTCTTCAAATTCTTATCTAATTACAATTATCATCTAGTCAATATGTCAAGTGTTTTAATTTATGATGTCATATATTACTAGAAAATTTAACTAATATTATATCTGTATTTCGATTGCTTCTTGTACATACCTGGGAAATTGATCACATGATTGTCTGGAGCTATCCTAAACCTGCACAATGGCAATAGTAATATTATAATGTGATCCAACTAATCACCGCACACCCATAGTGTACACAAAAATCAGTTGTATAACTTAGTAGTATATCTGAAAAACAATATTCACATCAATTGGTATCTCTCCCGGCCCAATATTCTTCACAGTTATCAATATCATGTCAAGTCTAGTCCAATATATTTTCATTCAATATCTTATCACGTTTTAGTTCGAGTTTAAGTGAAGTTCAAGTTCAGAATAGTTTAGTTATTCTTACAGAGATGTTTTCAACTGTAACATGTTACCAAAATTTCAACAACTAATTTTAGAAAATTCTGACTGCATATCATAATGACACATGGTCAGGTAAGAGTAAGGAAATTGGATGTTTTCCTTGTAAGCATATTTATTAATTAAGTAACCACTTTCCTAAGAACTCTTTTCTAGATACATTTGCCATATAACATTACAATTATCATCACTATTAATTAGCATTTCAATTTACTATTATTTTTTTATTATTGATTAGTCAAATTATAATCCATATTTCATTTTTAATAAAGTTTATTAGGCTATTAAATTTTATATTTAATTAACACTTAATAATATAGACATGTCAAAATGAGGAATGTAAAACAAGTTTGACATTTTTTTGGAAATAAGATCATACTTTATTTAAAAAGTTATAGTTAAATAAAACAACACTTTATAGTATAAATATACATAAGCAATTCTATTTAACAAAATTGAAATATAAAATTATTTCTATCTAATAGGAATAGTGCATGATAAAGTAAGTTCGAGAAGGAACTTACCTTAATCTGATAATACGTTTGTCAAACAAATTTCCTCTCAAGTTTTTGATCAAATTTAATAATTACAGATCGTTACAAAAGTATTAAAATAGCTAAATCTAGTTTATTGTGATATCAAGAAAATTCTCTTGAATTTTAGAAGTGTAAAATATTTCTTATTTTTTAGTCATAAAAGGCTAGTAGGTGTGAAATAAACAAACAAATAATTGTATGTCATCTTATTGGTCTTTAAGATGAATGGATATTGTTATGTTATTATTGGAGGTTATCTACCTAGATTCAATAAGATATAGGTTTATAAAAAAACAGAAATGGATCCTACCTCTTAACAAATTCTAAGAAAGAAGGAAAGAAGTTGCTCAACAAGAAGCTCCGGTGATAGTGGGTACTAGTGAGGCAGCTCGGGCATGATGTGTGTTTGGGTAGCAATGATCGTTCGTAATGCAGATTCTCTAGTAGATGGCAGTGCTCTGGCGGTCAGTGATGCTCCGACGGTCGGTGGCACTCTGGTGATCGATGACGGGCAGTAAAACAGGAGAGAAAAATGTTTGGTTTGAGGAGGAAAAATAACTAAGAAGAATGGAGGGTTTATAGAGAAGTTAGAAAGTTTGACTGAAGGGAAAGTTTAATGAAATTAAAGAGAGTTTGAAGGAAAGTTTGAAATAATGTCAATTGGCTCATAACTTGGTTAAGTGTAGAAGGATTTTAAATATATATTTGAAATTCGTCAAATCTCATAATTGTAGTTGACTAGGGGTTTTAATGTCAAGTTTTTATTTTAAATTCAAATGAGTCAAATGGCTTATTAATATATTTGACTAATCAGAGATTTTAGAAATTGAATGATAGAGAAAAATGAATAGGAAAATTGAAATAGAAGATAAAAATTATTCTCTCATTATTTCAAATTATATATTCACTTACGGATTTGATGAAATTTGTCAAGATTAATTAATGGATTAAATCTTACATTATTATCGCTACTACTACTACTACTACTATTATTATTATTATTACTATTATTATTATTTTTTTTTTTAATTTGGGCCAAGGGAATGGGATTGGGCTCTCATGAGATATTAATAGTTTATGGGCTTTAACATGTTATAAATTTAAAATATTTATTTTAAAAATTTACTCAACTTATACAAAAATGTGTCAATAAATAAATTCATGTATTGGGTTAGAGTAGTTACATCCTACCCTCCTTAGAGAAAAATTTTATCCTCGAAATTTATTAAATAAGACACAATAGAATATCTATACCGTCTGTCTGATTTATATTCGGAATGATAGCTTTAGTAATAGCCTGCTTGTCTTTCGGGCAACTTCACACCAGATGCTCATTAGACCCGCAACGTATACCTAAATGAAGCGCATGTCTACATTCCTTTTTAATATGTCTTGGCTTCTTGCAATAGTTATAAACCACCTTCCGATATTTCTCATTAGGTGCACCATTTTCTTACTATCAGCTTGATCCTTTCTTGTATTCCTTACATGCCATATATCTTTAACTCGCATTCTATTGGGGCAATACTTGAATTTATGGTTAATTAAAATATAGACGTTTCTCCTTCTTACAATCCTCTCGCTTTTGTTCTCATATCCAACAAAAGTCATAAATCGCCTGATGTCTCTCAATAGTGTCATTAAATGAGCTCGAGTTTGTTCCACGTAGTAAATGAGCTATCTTCCAAAGAAAATAATAGAGAATTGGATTCAGTGATAGGATATAGAACATGTATTTTAAAAATATGCACAAATATCGAAAGGTAAATATTTAGTTCTTTTTTGGAATAAAAGTCTTTAAAATATCATCACTTAGAAACGAAGTAAGAGACATGAATATGCTAATGGAATGAGACTCAAGAAATTCAATAAGTATTATGCATATATGTGGCAAAATTATGTACTAGGATCAAAATCAATTCAAATTACTTGAACTAATATGAGAACCTGGACTCTAATACTAACTATAATGGCTCGCCATCTGGAATGCTAGATAGTTGAGCCATTCGATAGCATATTTGTGAAAATACGCTAAGTCATAGTACAATATAAATTATTGTCACATATCAAAATAATATATTATTAGAAAATAGAACTTTTATTTATTTGACAGAACTGGATTATAATGAAGTAAAGATAAAGAATTAACTGAAATAGAATATTTCAAGAGCGAAAACAACTTAAAATATTAAGTTCAAGACTAAAAGGAAAGAACGACAATATATTGACTTCAGCTACTCTACAAAATCTTCAATTTGCCCCATCATTTACATCTCAATATCTGGACATGCTTATCCAGGTCGTCAGATCTATACCAAATAAGAGAAAATAATATAATATGAAACGATAAAGAGCAAGAGTAACTGAATAATGCATATAAATGTGAAAATATAGAACATTAAATAATTTATTAATTAAGTTCATAATATTTATTTTAATTGCAATTATCATCTAGTCTATATGTCAAGTGTTGTAATTTAAAATGTCATATATTATTGGAGAATCTAACTTATGTTATATCCATGTTTCGATTGTCTCCGGTACAGATCTAGAAAAATGGTCACATGATTGTTCAGAGCTGACCCGGACCTATACAATGACAACAGTAGTATTATGATGTGATCAAGCTAATCACCACGCACCCATAGCATGTGCAAAATCAGTTATACAACTTAACAATACATTCAAGGCACAGTAATCACATCTATTAGTATCTCTTCCAACCCAATATTATTTACAATTATCAATATCATGTCAAGTGTAGTCCAATATATTTCCATTTAATATCTTATTGTAATTCAGCTTGAGGTTAAATGTAGTTCAAGTTCATTATACTTTAGGTATTCTTAGAGAGATATTTTCAATTGTAACATACTACCAAAATTTCAACCATTAATTTTAGAGATTTCTGACTGCACACTATAATGATTAACTATGATATGAGTAGTAGATCTTCACAGTTGGAGCTAAGGATAAGGCAGGTGAGGTCAGGAAGAGGAGAGAGGATGGAAGAAGTTGGTAGAGGAAGAGCACCGGTTAGACCCCACAAAGGTGGGAAAGAGTAAGGAAGGTAGGAGGTAAGAGTGGAAGGAAGAGGAAGGTGAAGGGAAATGGTAGAGGTGATGGAAAGAGAGATGATCTACCCGATTTCGACTAAGGTCGAGTATTTGTGAGGGATGATAAGGTTGACTTCTTTTTTCTTTTTCTTTTTTCCGTTCACTTGAAACAGATTTATTGGGTCAATAAAAGAAGGTAAGTAAAAGGATAGTTTTGCCATTTATGTCCCTGGTTAAGCTCTAACTAGGTTAGTTGAGTCAGTGGATGCAAACACCAATAGTGGAACTAAAGTGGATTAAATTTAAGAGTTTTTTGAGGAATTAATTTAGAAATATAAATATTTGAGCAACTGATCTTTAAATGTGCAAGAATTAAGGAATCAATATCAAATTCCTAGTTGTTCATAAACAAAATTCATACTCTAGCAACCAGAGCAAGTTTATATTTGAATTACATCACTAGGAAATTCTTAAATTTTTTTCAACCTAATAAACAGATTATAACTTCTCTGTTGTGATCAAACATTTTATTCCAAAAATAATTTGGTCAACAATTTTCTCCCATCAAGGCTTTTATTCATGTAAAAACTAACAATCAACATTTCTATTGGCAGTGACGTTTTGTTATAAATATATTGTGTATGATATTGAGCTATTCAGTTAACATTTAATTTTATTTTCATTTTCCATGATATTTAGAAAAGAAAATCCCAATTATATCTTACTTAGTTCAAGGAAATCGATTAATCGAAGCGTATCTTAAATATCAGTTTAGGACTGTGATTTTACAGGTCGACCTGTTGATAGCAACCTGTTAGTTGTTGACAGTCGTCGACTAAAATTCTAACCCGAGAGCAGCAATCGAAGGCCATAGCCATAGTTTGGTTCTTTTGAAGATTTTTGAGAGAATATAGAGTTTCTTTGTAAATGGAATTCGTATTAGGGTTTTGAAAATTATAAATACCTGATGTAATTCAGAATTTTATATTGCCAAATGTTGAATACCTTTTGATTATTAGAGAGTAGAGTACAGATTCAAGATTAGCCTACCCCCAAGTACTTTGGATAAGAGGCTTAGTTATTATTGTTGAGTAGAGATTCAAATTTTAGTTTTTGTACTCTTTCATGGAGATCAATAAAGGAATTTCTTTTTCTTTATTCACGCCTATGATGAGTATGAGTGACTAAATTTTTGTATTGATTCAGATAGAATAACAAACCTTACGTAATTTACTAGTATGTGATCTCCATGCTTATTTTCTTAATTGAATTATGTAAATTTGATATCTGTAATTACCTATTATTTTTTAAAGGAGTAAGATATGATTTTTAAGCCTTTGATATTTTATTATTTGATAATATATTTGTTACTTAGTTTTTGATATGCATAAGACTATTTAGGCACGGTGTATATTTATTCTTTGAACGCTTATTTTTGTCATTCATAGTGCATGCTTAGATAAACTTTAAACTCTTATAGAATTAATTAGGAAAAATTATTCAAAGTGTCAAATTTATAAGTTTATTAGATTTCGTGTTTCATTAATTTATTTTTCAGTTGTAGGAAGACCATATGATTTATGCAACTGAGATATAAAAAGCATTAACACATCTAACAATTTTATTTCAAGTTATTTTACATACTCTTTAGTTTAGTTTTAGTTTTAGTTAATAAAAATCCAATCTTTATTTTCATTAGTTCCATAATTTATTCTTTTTAGTACCACACAATAATCAAAATGATTCTTGAGAGAACGATCTTGGGTTACTATTAATGTACTACTTATCGATCTTTTGTACTTGGGAGTGTACGATTTAGATTGTAGTTAAGTTTTTGGCACTGTTAGCGATCAATACTAGTGTGTTATGTTTTAGTGTAGATTACGGTTCCTACTTTATTAATTTTTGCGATTCTAAATTTGCATGACTAATTTGAGGAGAACTTCAAAAGGTAGACTTATTTGATCATACTCAAATCTACAAATACTTTCAATCCATAAAACACCTAATGACATGAGCACAAATAATAATAATAACAACATGAATAATAAAAATAATAATTTATTTGGAGATAATAATACTAATGAAGATAATTGCATCATGAAGGCAATGGAAGGTTTTTACGTGATTATTTACAGCCTGATAGGACAACCAACCTTCATGCATAGCAGTTCCTTTGAATATGGACACTTCGAGATTAAATCTGGAGTAGTTTAACTTTTGTCTAAATTTCATGGGATGGATTCAAAGAGCCCATATTTGCTTCTTTGAGAATTCAAAGAAGTTTGCTTTACTATTAATTTTTAAAATATTACTGCAGAGCAATTTAAACTTAAGTTCATTCCATTCTCTCTGAAGGATAAAATAAAAACATGACTGCATTCTTTATGTCTAAATTCAATAGGAAGATGGGATGTGATGAAAAAATTTCTTAAAGAAATTGTTTCCTTTGTATTGAACAAATTATATGCGAAAGCAAATTCTCAATTTTCGTCAAAAAAAAGATGAACCATTTTTTAAATTTTGGGATATATTTAAGAATTTGCAACTCTCATGCCCACATTACGGTCTCGAGATATGGAGAACTGTAAGTATTTTCTATCAAGTGCTAAACATTACAACCAAACAATTTGTAGAAACACGTGTAATGGTAAATTTTTAAGCAAAGATGCTGACAAAGTATGGGATTATCTTGATTCACTTACCAAAAATTCGCAAGCCTATGAAATTGAGAACATTTCAGATAGACACCAACTAATAAAAAATTTCATAATAGAGATGTACTTATTAAATTGGGGAAACCGAAGATATAACTACACGATTAATATCTATCACGAAGAAATTTGAAAATTTTCTTGCAAAGACAACTAAGATAGTTAAGACAATAGAAGAAGTTCTGAAAGTTTGTGATATTTTTGAATTATAAAGCCACATGACTTGCAAATATCCAACACTTTTTGCTTTTAAGGAAGTATTAAATGAGCAAGCGAATGCATTTAACACTGTTACTCAACCAGCAAACAATTTATATTTACAAACATACAACTCGGGTTGGAGGAACTATGCAAATATTCAATGAAAGTAGAATCCTCAACAATAAATTTAACATCAAAACAAGCCACCTACTAATCCACCACAACAATACATCCAACCTAATAATCAACTTTTGGTGTACCAACTACTACTGAAGAGAAATTTTAAGGATAATATTTTGCAGATATAGCAGAGAATGGATCAGATGATCCAAGTTCAACATTAGTTTATTTAGCCGTAGCAAACGGTCAACAGTCAGAATACAACAATTTTCAGTGATATTCGATCATAGATAAGCCATCTTAGTTCTGCATTGCAAATGAAAGAAAAAGGCCATCACTTCAAGTAAAGTCGAAGGTATAAACACTATTAGTACTTCCATTGATAATGATATACTTAAAATAATTGCTGCAATAAATTTGTGAAATGATAAAGTACTTGATGAGCCCATGTCAAAAGAAAACACTGAAGAGAAACAGAGCAATGATTCAATACAATAATCTAAATATGATAATTCTAAATAACACACTTCCATAAATTATGGCCCACTTGTACCGTTTTCTCAATGATTGAAAACTAAAAATATTAATGCATCTTATGCTAATATTTTAGAAATTTTTAAACAGGTACATATCAACATACCTTTACTAGAAGTGATTAAACAAGTTCCCTCATATACAAAGTTTTTGAGGACTTGTGCACTATCAAAAGCATCACAACGTACAGAAGAAAGTATGCATCATAGAATAGGTAAGTGCATTATTCCATTCTGAAATGCCTCTTAAATACGAGGATCCTGCATGTCCCACTATTTCTTGTGTAATAGATCAACATAATATAGAAAAAGCTTTACTATATTTGGAGCTAATATATATCTCTTACCATATTCGGTTTACAAGTACCTAAGTCTAGGAGAACTTAAACCTACAACGGTCACATACAATTAGCCGATATGTTAGAAAGGTATCCTAAGAGAGTTATGAAAGATGTTTTAGTACAGATTGAAAATATTTATTTTCCAGTGGATTTTATAGTTCGATATTGCGCCTGTTAAGAATTCACATCTTCATATATCTATTATACTCGGGCGCCCACATTTAGCTATGGCTAATGCGGTTATAAATTGCAGGAATGGTGTGGTGAAGTTTTCATTTGCAAACAAGACCTTGAACTTAATGTTTTTAATGTTTGCAAACAACCGAATATTGATAATGATGAATTGCAAGATATTAATTACATTGAAGAAACCTAATAGGAAGGAGATATCATATCATTATGCATGTTTGATCGTTTGTAGTTGGCATTAACAATGAACGATGATTTTCTTGATTATCTCAAATCCGAACATATCATTGAATTTATAAAACATTTGACTTGGATGCTCAATATTTGAATATAATGGGATGGATCTAAAAAATGGATGTGTATGAAGAGTTAGCTCAAATTACAAAGAAATTAATATCATCCGATATCCAAGCACCGACACTTGAGGTAAAACCGCTACCTGAAGATCTCAAATATGAGATTTTGGGACCTAAGGAAACTTTCTCCATGATCACCTTAGCACATCTTGATGAGAATCAGAAAGAGTGATTATTATTGATATTATGAAAGTATAAGGGATCTCTTGGATGGAGTATGGTAGGCATCAACAGTACGGACCCCTTTATTTATACACATTGCATCATTTTGGAGAATAGAGTCAAGCCTTTAAGGCAAATACGATGAAGGCTCAACCCAGGCATGAATAAAGTGGTTAAAATTGAAGTGCTAAAACTTCTTGATGGCGCCATCATCTATCCAATTAATGATAGTAAGTGGAAAAGTCTAACCCAACTTATTCTAAAGAAGAGTGGGGGTAATAGTCATTAAAAATGAGGACGGAGAGATGATACCTACTTGTATGACTAAAAGTTAGCGTATATGCATTGATTATCGAAAAATTGAATCAAGTAATATGCAAAGATCACTTTTCACTACCATTTCTTGACCAAGTACTTGAAAGAGTTGCTGGGCATAAATTTATTGCTTTCTTGATGGTTATTCTGTCTATTATGCAATTGAAATTATTTTAGAGGATCAAGAAAAGACAACTTTTACCTATTCGTTTAGTACTTTTGATTTGGATTATGCAATGCACCCATAACATTTCTAAGGTGTATAATAATTATTTTTAGCGATATGGTTGAAGATTATTTAGATGTATTATGGATGATTTTTCCATATTTGAAAATAATTTCAAATCTTGTTTGACTAATTTAGGATCTATACTTGAAAAATATTAACAGAAAAATCTACTCCTAAATTGGAAGAAATGCTACTTCATGGTTAAGAAAGATATTGTGTTCGGCCATATAGTTTCATATAAAGGGACGGAGGTAGATAAGACTAAGGTTGAGTCTATTTCTAAAATACCAATACATAAAATCGTGAAAGATAAACTACATTCTTAGGACATGCATGTTTTTATAGTAGGTTCATAAAAGATTTTAGTACTATTACTAGACCCCTTTCTAATCTTCTTGCACAATATATGCAGTTTGAATAGATGCAGGCATGTTAAACAGTTTTTGTACCCTCAAGGAGATGCTCATCACAACACCAAAAATGCAACTTCCAGATCGATGATTTCCATTTGAGCTTATGTGCAATGCAAGCGAGGAACAGTATTAGGCAATGAAGACATAAAAGCCCTATGTGGTCTATTACACTAGCAAGACTCTCAATGACGTTCAGACGAATTATACAACAATAGAGAAAGAGGTTTTAACTGTAGTTTTTGCTCCTGATAAATTTCGTTTATATATTTTGGGCTCACATGTAGTCGTTTTTACAAATCATTCGGCACTCAAATATATTTTTTCAAAGAAAAACGAAAAGCCATGACTAATCTGATAGATACTGCTACTCCAAGAATTTGATCTTGAAATTCAAGATAAAAAAAGTTGAGATTGTGTTTGCTAACCACCTCTCTCAACTAACTTTTGATAACAATAAACTATCAATTAAGGACTTGTCCCCTGATGAATAGCTATTTTCGATTATAACAACTCTCTAGTGTGTTGATATTTTTAATTTTCTTTGTGCAAGTGAAATGCCAAATCTTATTGCAAGTAAAATGCCAAATCACTAGAGTGCACAAGACAAATGACGATTCCTATACAAGGTTTGTCATTTTTTTTGATGATCCTTACCTATTTAAATATTGCTTAGATCAAGTCATTAGGCATCCCATGCCTGACGATGAGAATCGAAGCATAATTGTTTTCTATTATACAAATTGTGTGGTGGTTACTTTTCATCTAAAAAAATGGTAGCCAAAATACTGAACAGTAGATTTCATTGGTATACTATGTTTAGAGACATATATGAATTTTGTAAACAATGTGAGTCTTGTTAGAAATTAGGAGCATTAACTAGGAAGAATATTATGCCTCTAACACTCATACTTATAATTGCAATATTCGATTGTTAGAGTATTAACTTCATAGGACCATTTTCTATTTCTAACAGATATGTTTATTTCCTCATAGCTGTCGATCATGTCTCTAAATGGGTAGAAACTGCAGCGTGCAAAAACAATGATCAACAAACTGTTATCGAATTTCAGAAGGAACATATATTGTTTAGATTTGGAGTTTCTAAAGGCATAACAAGCAATGAGGCTCTCATTTCTGCAACAAAGCCTTTGAAAAATTTGATGAAGAAATAAAAACATCATGCACAAGCTTTCTACACCTTATCACCCTTATTCAAATGGACAATTCAAACTAGCCAATCAAAATATTAAGCAAATTCTAAAGAAAATGATTAATCCATGTCACAAAAATTGGTCATTTGGGCTTACCGTACTGCATATAAAATATCCTTAGGCATATCTCCATACAGAATAGTCTATGGAAAAGTTTGTCATTTTCCTATAGAGATAGTGCATAAGGCGATTTGGCAATCCAATTAATTAATTATGATCTCAATTCAGTTTGACCCATTACAAAAATTACAAATAAATGAATTGGAAGACATAAAACGTGATGCATATGACAACTTATGCATTTTAAAGAAAAATATGAGAATATGGCATGATCACCATATCACATGTCGTGCTTTTCATCCTTCGACATATTGCTTCTATATAATTCATATCTTTATCTATTTTCAAAGAAATTGCATTAATGGTGGACCGGACCATTCATAATTAAAACTGTATATTCACATGAACTAAAAATGGACATACATTTAAAATAAATGGAAAACGATTGAAGAATTACTTCGGATTTTCAAAGTACATGGAGGAATCTCATGATCCAGTGGATCCTCCAATATCTCAAAGATACAGCTAACTAGAGACACATTGTATATTATTGTATATTATGTACTAATAATTTTGTTTTGCAGTTGTTGCATCATGAGTATCGTACCAAGGATGGGACCAAGAAAGCAAACTGTTTCAAAAGGCTGAGAGTAGAATTTCAAGCCCGTCCTCTCCACAGAGATAGAGTTACAAAAATTAATAAGAAGCTCTTGGAGAAGTATGAGAGTTTAAGCTTTGGCTCGAATGAATAGTTTATTAGTCGATGATACACGAGAATCTTGCCTTTAGAGTACAAATGTAGGCTGTAGAATTAGAAGCATATACAATGCATGGACACATGCCGGCATGCAATAAAATTGTGCGTTAATTTTATGCTAATCTGCAATCGACATTTGGAGACTAATATGCATACCCTATAGTAAGGGGAAAGGAAGTGTCATTCACAAAACAAGAGATCTTGAGAGCCATTCCTGTACCTGATGTGCCTGAGGAGCGCCAATCTTTTATTGTCAATGTGAATGAGATACCAAGAGGCTCCAGCCAGTTCAAAGAACCCTGCACAAATCTTAACGATGTTGCTTTCAATGAGAGTTTCTTGAAAGTGCAATTTGTGAGGCAGGAGTATGCTTTACTAAGCCTATTTATCAAATATAATATCTTACCATCCTCTACAATAGTGGAATTATATTTAAGGGATGTGGTGTTCTTAAATATGATTTTGGAAAGGTACCCATTTGATGTAGCCACCATCATGCACCTCGCAATAGTTCAATGCATGGGTTAAGCCAATAAATGTATCCAGAATCCGAGATTAGCAATGCCACACTTGGTTCTACCATCTTTGATAACAAAAATTTGCATAATAATGGGATCAATTTGCCTCGAGATGACACACTTGAGATACCCATGCAAACATTTACGGATACGACCGTTTGGAAGAGCATGAGCACTCGACTTGCCCAGCAGAAAGAGCAGGTACAATAGGAAGAGCAGGTACAACAAGCAAAACATCAAGTTGCTGCCCCGTCAGCTAATCATTGAGCAAAAAATAAGAAACATGGCGAGTAACAACAAGAATAAGGATCTGCAATAGCTGTGGCGGTGAAACCTGAAGATCTCCTTTGTCTTGGACCTCTGGTATAGTGACGAGGTTGCACCAGCTGCAGTCACTCCATGATAAACTCTGCTGCATCTCATCTCAAGAGTCAAATACTCTAATATACCTATAGTCTAATTACTATGTTAGCAGCCAAATACAGTAGGTGGCAACCAATTAGACCTTGTTGGGTATAAAGGTTTACTAAGTGAGATTAGTTTTGTAAAGCTATACAATAATAAATAGCTAAGATGAGGTGAAATTTCATTCTGAAATTAGTTTTGTAAAGCTATATAATAATAAATAGCTAAGATGAGGTGAAATTTCATTCTGAAACCTTATAACCAAATTAGACCTAAGATTGTTGTACAAAAATACTCTTACAGTCTGTTGTGAAAAATATTAGGTAGAGGTATTTACGATGTTATGTGGAATGACATGAAACTATTTTAAAACCTCAAATGAAAGCATTTTTTTCTATTTTGTCCAGGGTTTATTTGCACCAATTGAAGAAGAAATAGCATGGTCTAAATAGTCCCATACTAGACTTATCAAATTTCATTTAAGTTGAAGAAAAAGAATAGGAATCTTGCAACTATGCTTCTATCAAGAGAAATTGTCTTTCTTTATTCTAATCAAGTAATTAAAGTAAGAACTAAGAAGAATATTTCGAAAGATTATCATAGTTGCAAATTTTATACGTGCCTCCTAACACCTGTGCAAGGTAGGTTAAAGGCACAACAGCAAGATAATATAACAATATGTTATATTTTATGTTTCCCTCAACAACCGGTGAAATTAATCTTTTTATTTCAAAAGGACCAGTAATCCATTTTAGTTTTATCTTTTTTTAACCCTATCTATGTGGAAATATAGGACACAAATTATTAAATTCCAAATTTTATTATTATTATTATTATTTTGAATAAGAAGTTAAACTATACTGGTTGGCACTTTAAATATTTATACATTTAATTATTATTTTTATCTCACATGCATATTCTTAATATATAAAATATGATTATTTTTTGATGGAGTTCATATGCTTATATAATCTAAAGATATGCATATAATCCAAAAGGCTATTTTATAAGTTTTAGTTCATTTATTTTTATTTATATACTGAAAAGAAAAGGAAGATAACACTGATATGAAATATGACAAGACACTGTATAAATGCAGCTTGTTACTGTATATGATTAGTGACAGATAATTAACTACTATACTGTTATATTGTTATTCAATGTTACTATTATTATTACTATACAGTGAATTTTAAATCTATATACTGAACTGAATTTACTAAAATCACCAATTGATACTAAAATTTATAATTAATACCGAAATTGATACATACTGGGGTTTTGGAAAAAATTAGGGTTCATATGAATTTTGATGGCTGGACATAACTGAGCCGCTGTTTCTCATTTTGGGAGGATCGGAATAGGCACCGATCATTACTACACCACTGTTTCCCATACGGGAGGATCGGGATAGTCTCCGATCATTACTGTGCCACTGTTTCCTTTTTCGGGAGGATCAGGATAGGCTCCGATCAAATTTTATTGTTCTGTCTTCCCAGGGATAGACGGGAATGTGTCCAGACCAACTAAATTCATATTTTTCTAAATTTTCAAATACCATAATTAAAAGACATCAACTGGAAAGAAAAAAAACTAATGATAACCACATAAAATATTCCAATATGAGACTGCGCATATTTTATTTGTATATGACTGTACATGATATTGAGATATTTTTGTTTGTGTTTAATTTTTATCACTGGATTATTTTACTGATGATCCTTGTTATGCATGACCAAATACAGATCTTTATGAGGAGATAGATCCGTTACAAATAAGGCAAGACTTTTGACTTATTTTCACGAGCAGGCAGAGCTATAAGATTGACGGCCTTTCTAGTTTATTATTTTTTATTAAAGTTTATTTAAGAAGGAAAAAATATTATTGTAATTAAAGAAATTATTTATTATTTGTTGCCCATATTTCCGCTATATTGTGACTGTAATGTTTACTGAGGCTTGTCGAGTTATCATTCGACACCGAACGTTTGCAACTTTTCATACTACGGAAAGTGGGTTGTTACAGCCACAGTTTGGTTCTTTGAAGATTTTTGAGAGAATATGGAGTTTCTTTATAAATAGAATTCTTATTAGGTTTTTGTAAGGCTATAAATACCTAATGCAATTTAGAATTTTGTAATACCAAATGCCAAATATCTTTCGATTATTAGAGAGTAGAGTGGAAATTCAAGATTTAGTTTTTATACTATTTCATAGAGATCAATAAAAGAAATTTTTTCTTTATTTATGGTTATGATGAGTACGAGTAGTTAAATTTTTAAAATGGTTTAGATAGGATAAAAAAACCCTTGGTAATTTACTGGTATGTGATCTCTATCCTTATTATTTTTAATTGAATTATATAAAGTTATTATTTTTTATTCTTTATTATCTTTAAAATGATTAAGATATGATTTTGAGTTTTTGATATTTTATTTTTTGACAATATATTTGCTTCTTAGTTTTGATATGTCATATACTCTTTAGGCACAGTGTATGCTTAAATTTTGAATGTTTATTTTTATTATTCATATTGCATGTTTAGATAAACTCAAAACACATATAGAATTAATTGGGGGAAATTATTCCAAGTATCTAGTTTGCAACTTTATTAGATTTTATGCTTCAATGATTTATTTTCCAGTTGTATGAAGACCACATGATCTATGCAACTGAGATATAAAATGCATAAACACATTTAGTAAATTATTCTACATAGGAGTTAAATCCATTTCACCAACAATTTTATTTCAAGTAAATTTACATTATCTTTAATTTAGTTTTAGTTTTAGTTAATAAAAATTTAATCTTTATTTTCTTTAATTTTGTAATTTATTCTTTTATACTGCTTGTCAGTTTTTTGCATTTGAAAATGTATGATTTAGATCGCAGTCACTGTAAAATCCAATTTAATTAATTATGGGTCACTGTTGGGGGTTCCTATGCAAAGAATGCATTATTTTCTTCCTCCTGCACAGTATTAGAAGCAAGTACATCCTCTCAGTCTCTGGTGTCTAGTCCCTATTGATGGCTGAATTGTAGGACCCATTGGCAACCCAGAACCAATACATACACATGCACTATCATAACTTGCAAAGTCAGCATCTGCCATCGATGTATGACACATTTGTGTAACTAGGCATCGTAAGAGCAAGGTAGATCTAGACGATAACTTTGCATCAATAATAGTGAAAAATAATTGTCTACACATATATAAATAATCATTGTCGGTCATCAAGTAGTGGACAATGAGTAGGGACAACATGTAAAATAAGGAAGTGTGTGAAACTCCTAACATGTTTTGGTGTAACCAATGGCACACCGCATATATTTACAGTAAACAGTAGTATAGTTAATTCCACCGTCATAAGAAATCGTCAAATTGGACTCCATCATAGTGATATGTTCCTCTACAGCCTTGGGGTTTTGATTCCATTGCCTATGAACAGTACCAATAATGTCTGATGATTCCTACATGGATAACATATATGTTAGCATCCACATCTATATTTTGTTTTTTAAGAGAAATCAGAATAGAATTCATACACCAATATATGAATATAATATGAATCAGGGGTATAAATAAGTGTATCCCAACCCATAACAACAATTATCGTAATGAGGCATACATAAATTTATCAAAAATATCTCTTTTTTGCAAAGATAGTCTACATATTTGAAGTTTCAAGAAATTTAACCCAACTAAGAAGAAAGAGGGAGAAGAAATTGTACCTCCCATGAAGTTACAAGGGCTAATTCCTAACTTTGACTACTGGCTGGTAGCCGCAGGTTGGAAGTGGAACTGAGGGTTTGGGCCACGGTTTGCTAGAGGTGGGTGCACTGGAGGAAACAGTGGCCTTAAGGCAGCTGGTTCTGAAAACAAAATAGATTAATCCTATAGATATCATCAAAATCTTGCATTTGACCCTAGATCTTGTGTGATGCCCCAAATCACACACTGGTGGATCCGAATGTGTATCTCAAGTGGGCACTCTCTCAATACTGGACTGCAAGAGGCCATTACACTAGACAATCATAGCTAACAGCTATGGAAGCACAAATATGATATATATAAACATAGGTCTAAAATATCCACCACAACATCACATGCATGAACGCATCAATATCAAAAAATAGATATATGGAAATGACAAGGATTAGATACACAAGAGATTGCTCATACAGAGCCAAGTATAGTATCAGAACCGAGTAACATAAATATCGTATATATACAAAAGTATATGGAAAACATGTACAAAACTAAGAAGCATGATCAATATACATATACAAGCTAAAATGATATATACAAAAAAGAGATGAAAATCCTACGAAAGTGGGCTACAAGCACTCAGTATGTTCCTAGAAGTAGAGATCCCTGAGAGTTGGGTCCTCCTCCCTTAGGCATCATAGTCATGGTTACTGGATCTGTGGTGTGATAATCTCATGGGTTAGAACCCAAATAAGAATACAAATCCAATCTCGTGCAATGATATAGAGACTATATAAAAATGAGTGTGTGGCATGCTAGTAAGAAATAGTGTAAATGATCTATACTTATGAATCGAAAAGCAAAAAGTATGCATAGTATAACATGAAACATGAAGTTTAAGCGTACATAATATAGCATGATTATGCAAATGAATCATGAAGTAAATGGTATATACAATGTGACATGATCAACCAAATGGATGCACATTCTATCCTATTATTGGGAACCAAATAGTGGTATTTACGTGATTTAGGAGTGTACCATGCATGCACGGTACCACGACCCAAAATACCGGTTCCACACAAACAAGATGACATGCCTCTAAGCACACAAGAAAATGAGAGTGCCAATACATAGATCGGAAAATGCATACAAATAAGAGAATAAACTCCCACAATACGTGTTTCATTCTACAATTCATTTCTCTAGTACCATAATGTAGTAAATGCTAAGTATTAATGTGTCAATATAATATATGTAATAAGGATTTATATATTAGTAGCCATGTGAATATGAAATGAAATGCACAGATATACTAGTATGTACAAGAGTTATATAACATATTCACGTTTGTGAAATATTATTTCAAATCAAGAATAACATGTACAAGTAAAAACATATGCAAATAAATATTTGTGCATATATATTATAATGTAAATCATGTGTTATATGCACAACCATGGCATGTATACCTAAATATAATATATGACAGGTCTGAACTCCCCATGTGGAGATAAAATTAAAAGTAATTAAATATGTGTACATGTGTATCATATCATAAGTCAAGAGATAACATGCACAGACATAGCATACATGCATATGTTGCTACAAATTGGTGGACAAGTTAGACTTTTAGGCTTGTTTGACATCGAAAAAATGGAATTAGAGACTAAGATTTGGAATAGTTATAGATAATTCAATGAATCTTAAATTAACTTAATTGGAGTTCTTGAATAAAAGTCATAGTTATCTTTCCATCGACATGCTACTAGTGAATACATACTTGGTACTATAGCTGAGATTTTTAGGTTATTTTTTAACTGGATAAAGCTATATTTAGAGTCTAAAATCTTGATTAGTTTAGAAAATTCAATTATTTTTCTAATAAAACTTGAATGAGCTCAATTGGAGTTCTAAAGCAAAACCAATAATCATTTTACCATGAACTTATTGTTGCTAAATAGTTGATGTAGTACAACTACATATCATGAACTTCCAGAGTATTTTTTTACTAGGAAAATTGCTGAATTAAAGTGAGCTCTAGTTTGAAATTGTAGTTGAGTGAATTATTCTTTTAATAGTACTATAATTAGGTCAATCGGAGTTAAAATGCAAAAATTATAGCAGTTCTAAAATGGACAACTGTGTATGTTGGGACAATGATATAGTATGCGCAAATATAATATGCACGATGTGACACATGTAATTAAACTCAAGATATATACATGTTTGAGAATGTATAATATTAAAATTGCATTAACAATATATTTGATACCATATATGAGGAGATGACATCAAGAAATCACAAATTTAAAGGATTTAAGAATGTACTCTTATCCTTTTTTGAGGTAAAATCAAGAAAGAACTAATATTGATGCGATTGCCTTTCAAATATTTCTCCCTAAGAATCCCCCGAGGAAACACGGTCAGATGCTAAAGAAGTTTTTCTCTCCTTAATGGAGAGGATTAGAGCTTATTTGAAGATGTTAAATTAAAAAATAAGACTCATATAACCATTTAGTGAATTTTTAGCCTATTCTCAGGTGGATTAATTGGTGAATTATTTAGTAAAATTTAAGAAGGAATTAGGATTAGAACTCTGAAGAGAAAATAAAGAGAAACATGAGAGGAATAAGCTTATTTTTTTTTAAGATTGTTCTGAATTTATTTAAGGTGTTAAACAACTGCTGGAAGATAAGTATGTTACATTGTAAAAGCCAATGAACTTATCTTAATTACAAAGTTGTCATTAGATCAAATTCATTTTTAAATTGGACAAGAAATGTTGCCGGGCTGCTGGAGGTAAATAAAAGGTAGGAAAATGTTTGAAATTGGAAATTGATTTAATTTAATTATTTTAATCGGGTATTTACTTAAAAGTCGGTTGATCCTGAATAATTCAAGAAAATTATAGAAAAATCCAAAATAATGTGATCCATGCTCAACAAAATTTGAAATTGAAGAATTGAAGCATATAAATAAAAATATAACTCAATTTATTCAGTATCTATCCATATCAGTGTCCAGACTCCTAGACTGTTAAGATAATACAAACTAAGCTGATACACGAGCTTAAGGTTTAGGGGCGCTGCATTCCACCTGCCTAAAAAAAACTATTTCATTCTAGAAATTTAAATAAAAAATAAAAGATAAAAATAAGGTAAATAGAAAAGTATTGTTGGAAAAATATTGAATTTAAGTGGTCATCGAGATATCACTGAAATAGATATGGATATTTATCCCATTAATCTCACTAACTTTCAAGTCCTGAATCCCAAACAAAATATGTTAGATTTCATAGTCAAACCTATCAATCTCCTTAAATAATATTAGAAAGTCTAACATAAACATTCAATATTAATGGAAATAACTACAAAGGCTATACACCAAATCTCTAGGGTCAGCTAGCTAAATTATTTTCTCCATTTAGTGCTCTCAAGGGCAACATTCCTTGTCACATATCCCAAATATTCATATCCTAAAGATTTAACTTGGGTCATCTTTTTCTCTATATTTGTTTGGCTTTGGGAGAAGTGGTGGAAGAATAGGTATTAAGCATAACCTATTGAGAAGTCCAGTAGCTTTATTGGAATTACTATAGAAATACAATTACTTTAAGTATACAATTAGAAGTAGGTCAAAAGGTCTTTTACATGTAACTACTACATTAATAAATAGTTTGATTTTCAATAACTCTGGCTTAAAAACCTTGCACCTATCAAGAGAACTTCTAGAAGCTGCATAGAGTGCCCAAATTTTCACCACATATAAAAGAAGACCTTACAAATTAAGTTGTATCTGTATATACCTTGACATACAACAATCACATACAATACTTTTCTTGTTTAATGTTGGTTCTATCCCTGCTGCATCTTTAGTTACCCTATTTGGTCATCATACTGTCATCAAGTTGATTGTACCAAATGAAGTCTAATTGAATCAAATGCTTCACTGACTCTTTCTATCCAAATCAAGCAAGTTGTCACAATAATTTGAATTCTTGCATCTTTCCAAGAAATAAATCACAATACACTCACCTCCTCAAAGATCAATGTGTTTCTCAATTCATCATATTGATTTGATTCTTCAACACAATTGCTACCCTGCAAGTTTTTGAAGTCCAACATTCACCTACTTTCTTTCCAAATCAAGTAAGTTACCACAATTATTTGAATTCTTGCATCTTCCTAAGAAATAAAGCGACAACATACTCCCCTGCCAAAAATCAATGTGTTTCTCAATTCATCATATTGATTTGATTCTTCAATATAATACTAATGATTAATGTGCCACCATACTGATCTTTGATGTCTTACCTTCACCTACTGATTCCAAAACCTTTACAAATTGATAATATGTTTCTTTATCTTATCTCATCAGAATTTAACTTTATCCTTTTCATATCTACACATATCCTAAATCTCAATTTTAAAACATTGTTATATATTGTAAATCACTATTTCAAAGTATTGTTACATATCCTAAATCCATCCATCACAGCAGTCCCATATGACATTGCTAAACTCAATTTTGGCTTGAAAGTTTTTATTATATGTAAACTATGTCATATAAAGATGCCCCTCCGAACACTCATAACCAATACACCATGCTCCCCGAGCATTCATGATTACTATCCCAAGTTCTCCATAGGATGTTTATATAATTGCTATTCCATGCACTCTAATGTATCAAATATATGCCTCACACTACACAACTATGAACACTCTACCATATCCCACAAAGTTCTTTTTTTTTTTTTCAAAACCATTACCCATCTATAGAGATAAATACTAACAATTGTACATCACCATGTGCCCATAGATGGGTAATGGTTTTGAAAAAAAAAAAGCACAATACCTTGTATGTACAATTATTCAAATACTGAACACTAATCATTTAGGTTAGACCAATCTTTAATCTCTCCAATTAGTGCTTATCTATGCTAAAACTTTAAATAATGAACTCTGCCCAATTTGTATCCATCAATGCCACCAAAATCTGACAAGCATAGAGTTTGGTCATAGATCACCAAAATTTAATATCGACTCACGAATCAATATCCCAATCAACTACTACTATCAATTGCATAGTACAAAATACAATTCCTACTTTCAACCAATCCCAAGGTCATTTGTTATTTTAAGTCATAGCAAATCCAACACCAACTTTTCCCAAGGTTGTTTATTATTTCAAGTCATAGCAAATCCAATACCAACCTTTTTCTTCATAGAACTAGCACATAAAAAAATATCAACACTTACCGATGTTTAATTATATCTTGACCTCTTATATCATAAGAAAATTGCATATATGTAATTGTCTGGTTGTCGCCCCACGTCTAGATATTGGAGGATCATCATGTCTAACACCCTATGCTCATGTTGGTACATGATAATCATGTTGTTTCTACATATCAAACTATTAACACTAGAAAAGTGAGAGCGGATAGATTTCCAAAAAAAAAAAAGATTAGTGTTCTTTCAAACTTCTAGTATTATAAATAAAACATATTTTCACCAACTCTAATCCTTTGAAATGCAATTTCTTTCATAAGTCACCTAACTAGAGTTTTGCCAAAGAACCAGCCAAAATATTGTATCTACGAAACTCCTATCAGATCCATATGTTTCTAAAAACTTATATCATAAATTATAAGTATATTAAAGATATAACGGTCATAAGATAAATGCACTACATAAAATAATATGGAAAAATTTACTGCAGACTCGAAGAAACGAAGATGATATTTCTGAAAGAATAACAATTTTACGATTAGCTTAGGCAAAGGCACAAGAGTTGAAAAGGCATCAAAGATGTTTGAGTATAGATTAAAAGAAGATAATTAAAAGTCATTTCTCTAGAAATGAAAGGATAAGGATGGAATCAAGATCAAAAACAAAGATTAGGATATAGAACATGGGAATAAGAAAATGTTAATGGATATTGCTTGCATGAATGTGGCAAAATCCTTAAGCCATGGGTCAAATATTAGAAATAATGGTTGCTCTGATACTATTTTTGATGCCCCAAATCATACACTGGTAGGCCCAAGTATGTGTCTTAATAATGGGTAGGATGTCAATAGCAAACACTCTGTCAATACCAAAGTGCAAGAGCCCGTTACATTATACAATCATTGGCAGAAGATATGAAAGTACAAATGTGATATATATACACCACAGCTCTAAAACTATCTACCATAATACCTAAGGAATGAATATAGTAATATCCAAAACAGGGATATGGAAATTGTTGCTGCCTCCGTTGACCATCCGACTGGAAGAGATGGCTCTGCTCCGCTTCCCAATTTTCTGAGCTCGCCCAAAATCTCCCCAAAGTCCAAGAATCCAAAAGTCCTCTCTCCGGTTAAATTCCTGTGTTTTATAGACCAAAGAAGCTCCAAATCCGGCTCGATTATTCCTGAAAAACCGGATCACGGAATATTAGCGAACTAAAATAGGAAATAAATAATCGGAAAAGAACGGAAAACAACCCGCGGGTTGGCAACCCGCGGGATCCCTCCCGCGGGATCCCCCCCCGGGTTGCAACCCACGGGAATCCTCCCGCGGGTTGCAACCCGCGGGTGCACCCGCGGGTGCAACCCGCGGGTGTGCCCACTTAGCAAAAAAGTTTTTTCTTTTGGGGTATCTGCATAACCCCCTCCAAAGTTTTCGAAGTTCTGTATTGAACCGTACTGAATTTCGAAATACTTTGGATTCTTTAATTTTGGGTTATAGACTTTTTAAAAGATTTGGTCGATAGAGATAACTGTTAATATATTCATTTATTCAATAACAAACAGAGGTATGATTTTAACGTACTCATTAGAGGACAAGCAGAGGTATAATGTTAACGTGTTTATTTTAGGTCAAGCAGAGGTATAATATTAACGTGCTTATTTTAATCCTAACCGTTCAGTGACATCTAGTATGACGAATCAGGAAAAGACAGAGGTGACATTAAACGTGTCTTGGAGTTTAACCTATTCAGAGGATCTGGTCATGATAGGGACAAGCTGACTAAATAGAGGTGATGTTTAACGTATTTAGCTTTGGAATCGGACTATCAGAGGTAATTGTTAACTTGATAGGGAGATGATTTTCGTCAGAGATGATTTTTAACTTAACGATATCAAAAGCACGTTCATCAGAGGTTGTAATATTGGACTTGATGAAGTGTGAATTTTCTTTTCTGTCAGAGGTGATTTTTTTAACGTGACAAGGGATTTAATCGGATCTTATCTCATTTGATTTTGAATTATGATGTCAGAGGTATGATTTTAACTTGACTAACATTTTGGAGTGTCGCTTGCTCTGTTGGAACAAAATGACAAGAAAAGTTTTGCTGTCAGAGGTGAAATCTTAACGTGACAGGAGATTTATCTGATCGGGATTTTTAGCAAACCCCCAGCTATCAACGGATTTGATTAGCCTTTACCAACTACCGTTTGAGTCGGGCTAGCCATGCTATTCCCCTCAACATGGTGAGTTGTCGAGAATTTCGTTTGGGCTTAAATGCCAAACTTTTCCTCTTTCCTTTGCCTTAGCAGCTTAGGGCAGTGATGTATTCTTATATTCGGATAAGAATACTGTTGTGACAGATTTGTTGTGGGATTTTTAGCAAACTCCCAGCTATCAATGGGTTTGATTTGCCTTTACCAACTACCGTTTGAGTTGGGCTAGCCATGCTATTTTCCTCAGCATGGTGAGTTGTCGAGAATTTCGTTTGGGCTTAAATGCCAAACTTTTCCTCTTCCCTTTGCCTTAGCGGCGTTGGACAATTCATACTTTTACCCCCAGTATGAATGGGTTGGCGAGAAATCTATTATTTTCTTGTAGCTTAACGGCATTGGGTGATTCATACTTTTTACCCTCTGTATGGTGGGGTTGGCGAGAAATTTATTCCCTTCCCGTAGCTTTAGCGGCGTTGGGCAATTCATACTTTTTGCCCTCAGTATGGTGGGGTTGGCGAGAAATTTATTCTCTTCCCGTAGCCTTAGCGGCGTTGGGCAATTCATACTTTTTGCCCTCAGTATGGTGGGGTTGGCGAGAAATTTATTCTCTTCCCGTAGCCTTAGCGGCGTTGGGCGGTTCATACTTTTTACGCCTAGTATGGTAGGGTTGGCGAGAAATTTATTCTCTTCCCGTAGCTTTAGCGGCGTTGGGCAATTCATACTTTTTTTTTTATTTTTTTGATTTTGATTTTGATTTTTTGATTTTATTTTATTTTATTTTATTTTTTTTAAGGGTGCGCCCTCATGACCCCCTGCTTCTTTGTGGCAAAAAGGAGTTAACCCTTTCTTTTGCAGGTTATGGGGGTCTAAATTAATCGCCCTGAGCTCATTTTTTTTTGGAATTGTTGTGAGCCCAAGTGGTACGTTTAGACCTCACACATTAAATGTGTCGGAGTTAGATCTAACTCCTTTTTTGTTCAGCTTTGAGCTGAACTGCTCCAGCGTCAATCAACGCTTGAATTTTATTTTTTAAGATAAAATAATTTTTTGTGGGGTGACCTACAATCCGATGGTACATGCAGTAATTCGGATCGTTAGTCTTCCCTACTTCTTCAGGCCTCTTGCTCTCCGGCAACTTGAGCATCTTGCGCTTGCTGAGCAGATTGAACATAGTAGCAGTATGTTCATCCTTGAACGAATACTGCTTTTGAAGCCTGGGTGACTTTGCTGTGTTGCTTGTAGTTGGCCATAGTTTCTGCTTCGGTGTACTTTCTACCGCCATTGCCGTTATGTCTTTCCCTTTGAACGGGAAAAATAGAATGGAGATTTGTTTGTACCGTCTCTGGTTGCAGACTGTTGCATTTCGAGACGTCGAAGTATTTCTTCGGCCTATTCACCCTGCTTAAGTAGATCCTTCCATGACTTGGATTCGACTGAACCCATCTTGTCTAGGATATCGGTCAATAAGTTATGTCTGCAGGTTTCCACAAGCGTATCCTGCGTCATGCCATGTGGGAATCGAACAAAAAGTTCTCGGAACCGCTCGACATAAGTTTTGACCGTTTCGCCTTCTTCTTACTTCGCTGCTAGCAAAGATAGTATCGAGACTTCAGTATCATCTTCAAAAAATCGGGCTAGGAACTCACGTTCTATATCAGCCCATGATTTAATTGACCCCTGGGGTAGCTGCATGAACCAGGTAAATGCAGGCCCCGTAAAATACTCGCAATCATCTTAGTCATGGTCGGATCATTCTCCATGAGATGTCCTGTCTGTGAGAGGAAGTAGAAGATGTGCTGTTGTGGCGAACCTTTACCGTCGAATGACTGAAGGTTCAACGGTTTGTATTTTGTAGGGTAAGGCATGGTCTCCCATTCTATGGGATAAGGACGGACTACCCCCACCTCTTGCAGTTTCTTTCGATGAAGAAGAGCTTGTAGTTGATTCTCCATCTTCTCTATTTTCTCCACGTGAGGGTTAATGATAACCTTCACTTCCTCTTCTTCTCTTGAGTGAGAAGGCACTTCTTCATCCTCGTCCTTGCTGTCTTCATTTATTTGGAAGGGTCGTTTCCCTTTCTGCCAACCAGAAATGGATGACGAGGATTGGTTCCTCCTAGTTTGAGCCAGCAACTCAATTAAAAGTTGTTTCATTTCTTCTATGGTCTCCTCTTGCTGTTCGAGACGTTTTTCTTGTCTCTCAAGCCTTTCAAAGACTTCTTCTAGAAGCGCGCTCTCTGGTTTGATAGAAACTCCTTTTGATCCTGGAGTGATTTCCTTATCCGAAGGGTTGTTTCCGACTACCTTTTTGCCTTTATTAACCATATTTGATGAGGCAGCGGGTAGATCGGTTCCAGAGTACGCCTTTTTTACCGTACGTATTGTTTTAGGTTCGGTGATCCGCTCAAAAACGGACCGTCTTGGATGGCACTCGCAGTTTGATAGAACAGTTGAGATTAACTGTTCGCATTGGCATTGAGGAGTATTCTGTGCAGAGTTCTTCTTCCAATTGAGGTATTCTCTCATGTCTTGAGATACTTCTTTATCTCTATTTGCAGCCTGACGCCGCTTGCGTCGCAAACTTGGTTCATAATACTAGAGAGTCTGCAATATCTCAGGGCTGAGCTCTTTTCCAGCATCAGATTGTTCCCCAACTCTCCTGCAGATTCTTCTGGAGTGCACGTTGTCCTGAGTAGTTGTGTGGGCCCCAGATGCCTCTGATAGAGAGATTAAAATTTGTGGTGCATGTTGCGTGCTCACCATAGGCGTGCTCGAGGAGACATGAGAGTTGTGTTCATTGAACGTAACCCGTCGGTGGCATCTGCGGGATGCAACCCGCGATTGAAACTGCAGATTTGTACCCAGATTTGTACCCGTGGTTGCAACCCAGGGGTTGGCACCCGCGGTTGGAAGCGGAGGGTTGGCACCCGCGGTTGGCAACCGCGGGATGCCACCCGCGGTTGCAACCCGCGGGTTGCCACCCGCGGTTGGCAACCGCGGGTTCCCACCGGCGGTTGGCAACCGCGGGTTGCCACCCGCGGTTGGGAACCACGGGTTCCCACCCGCGGTTGGCAACAGCGGGATGCCACCCGCGGTTGGGAACCGCGGGTTGCCACCCGCGGTTGCAACCCGCGGGTTGCCACCCGCGGTTGCAACCCGCGGGTTTGCGCCCATGGAATTACTTCCGGGTTTTTTTGCTGTCCCGGAGTTTTCTGCAATTTTTCCTGTATGATTTAGGCGTGCTCGTTGAGTTTTACGCCTTAAATTTCTCTTTTGGGAGCGGGTCAGGGACTGGTTTGACTTTTGACTTGACTTTGGAACAAGCGATAACGCCTCGTAAGTTTCAACGGGCGATGACGCCTCGTAAATTTTCATAGGCGATGACGCCTTTTGATTTACGGTGGGCGATGACGCCTCACCTTTTTTCATCGTCACCCGGCGATGACGCCTAGGCTCCGAATCAGAGGAGGAAAGAAATTCCTCATATTTTTGCTGGTCAACTTCTATGACCAGCGTCTCAACCTTTGAACCAATTGGCACCCGGTCGGACTGCGCCACCAGATTCTCTGTGGTAAACAGAGGGGCTCCCACTGTGGTCGTCAGTTCTTGTTGCTGCCTCCGTTGACCGTCCGACTGGAAGAGATGGCTTTGCTCCGCTTCCCAATTTTCCGAGCTCGCCCGAAATCTCTCCAAAGTCCAAGAATCCAAAAGTCCTCTCTTCGGTTAAATTCATGTGTTATATAGACCGAAGAAGCTCCAAATCCGGCTCGATTATTGCAGAAAAACCGGATCACGGAATATTAGCGAACTAAAATAGGAAATAAATAATCGGAAAAGAACGGAAAACAACCCGCGGGTTGGCACCGCGGGATCGCTCCCGCGGGTGGCAATCCGCGGGATCCCCCCGCGGGTTGCGGGTTGCAACCCGCGGGTGCACCCGCGGGTTGCATCCCGCGGGGGTTCCCGCGGGATGGGAGCGCCCGCGGTTTGCATCCCGCGGGTGCAACCCGCGGGATGTGCCCACTTAGCAAAAAAGTTTTTTTTTTTTTTTTTTTTTGGTATCTACAGAAATGACAAACGTTAGGTACACTAAAAGTTTATTTATGTAGAGTCAAGTATAGTATTAGAACTGAGCAACATGTGTACCAAATATATACAAAAGTATTTGGAAAACACTACAAAACTAGGAAGTAGGATAAATATATATATATATATATATATATATATATATATATATATATATATATATATATTTATATACATACACACACACATATATAAACATATACATATACATATACAAGTAAAAATGATATATACATAAAAAAGATGAAAATCCTATAGGAGGTAGGCTACTAGCACTTAGCATGCTCCTAGAAATAGGGATCCTCGAGAATCGAGTACTCCTCCTCAAACACTATAGTCATGGTTATTGGATCTGAGGTCTGATAATCCTAGAGGTCAGAGCCTAAACAAGAATATAGACTCCAGCTTATACAATGCTATAGAGACTATATAAAAATGTGTGTGCGGGATGCTAGTAGGAAACAATGTAAACAATGTCTATATAAATGAATCGTGAAGGACAAAGTATGAATAATATAACATGAATAATGAAATATATGGTATACATAATATAACATGATTATACATATGAATTATTAAGTACATGGTATATATAGTGTGACATGATTAAGCAAATAGATGTACATTTTATCCTATTAATTGGGAATAGAATGGTGAGGGTATTTACGTATTCTATGAATATACCATGCATACTCGGTACCAAGGCCCCAAAATATCGACCTCCACCCAAACCAGATGACGTATCACTAGGTTCACTGGATATCCCATGCATATCTAGGATCACAATCCCAAGTACCAGTCTCGAGACAAACTAGATAATCTGTCGCTAAGCACACAAAAAAATCGATGGTGCAAGTACATAGATCGATGGATGCATCCAAATAAAATAAGAAACTCCCACAATACGTGTTTCATTATACCATTCATTTCCCTCTTACCCACAATATAGTATGTGCTAAGTATCAATCTATCAATGTAACATATGTAATAAAAAGTCATGTATCAGTAGCCATATAAATTTAAAACGATAGACAAGATGACATTGGCAAGTACAAGAGTTATAAAATATATTCACATATATAAGATATCATTTCCAAATAAAAATACCATATACAAGTGATTACACTTGAAAGTGTAATATTTTTAGTTTATTTTATTCAAGTGTAGTCGAATTTTGTTGATTAATACAAGAAATTAATGGCAAATTATTTTTATTAATCAAATTTCTCACTATGATGTTTGTTTAGTGTTTTCTAGTATTCTTGTAGGGTTTTATATGGAAGAAAATCATAGTATCAAAATATATCTCACGTATAGTTCAGATAAGTACAAAAAAGGACTAACTGTCGATAGCCAAGAGATAGCTGTTGACAGACATCAACTATAAAAGACACCCAAAAGCTGTGGTCGAAGAGCTTGTCAAAGAGAGCAGCCATAGATCCTATTTCTGAAATTTTTTTAAAAGAATTAAAAGTTTTATTGTAAATAGAATTCCTATTAGGGTATTGTATAGTTATAAATAGCCAATGAATCTCAAGTTTTGCAATGTTTGGAGAGAAAACAATATAGAGTTTTATAGTTTTAGATTCAAGATTTAGTTTTCATACTCGTTCATAAAAATCAATAAAAGAATTCTTTTTGTCTTTATTCATGTCTATGATGAGTATGAGTGGATAAACTTTTGATTTGGATCAGGCAGAATAACAAACCTTAGGTGCTTTACTATTATGTTTTTTATGCTTATTGGTTTTAATTGTTTTATGTGAAATTGATATCTTTGATTCTCCATTATCTTTGAAGGGATTATGCTTGAGTGGCTAAATTCTTGAGTTGGAAAAGACGGAAGAACAAACCTTAGGTGCTTTACTGGTATATTTTCTATGTTTATTGGTTTTAATTATTTTATGTGAAATTGATATGCTTTATTATTTGACGATATATTCGTTGTTTAGTTTTTAATATACCATAGACTCTTTAGGTACGGTGTAAGCTTAGACTTTGAATGTTTATTTTTGTTGTTCAAATTGCATGCTTAGATTAAATTCAAAATTCATATAGGATTAATTGGAAGAAATTAATCAAAGTATCAAGTTTGCAACTTTATATATTATGTGCTTAATTGAATTATTTTCCGGTTGTAGGAAAACCACGTGATCTATGCAACTGAAAAAAAACATAAATATATCCAGTATATTATCTTATGGAAGAGCTACATCTATCTGGCTAACAATTTTATTTAAAGTAAATTTCCATCTTTAACTTTAGCTTTAAGTTAATAAAAATCGAATCTTTACTTATGTTTTTAGTAGCATAATTTATTTCTAGTGTCAGACAATTACGAAACAATACTTGAGAGAACAATCTTGGATTGCTGCTCTTGTACTACTTATCGATCTCTTACACTTTGGAGTATACGATTTAGATTGTAGTCAAGTTTTTGGCATCGTTACCGGGATCATACTATTATTTACACTTTAGTTTAGATTATGGTTCCTACGTCTTTAATTTTTTTGATTCTGAATTTGCATAATCAGTTGGAGGAGAACTTCAAATAGTAGACTAATTCGATCGTATTCAGATCCACAAATACTTCCAATCTATCACACACTTCATAACATGAGCACAAATAATCATAACAACATGAATAATAATAATAATAACAGATTTGGAGAGGATAATAATAATGAAAACCATAGCAATTATGGAGGCAATGGGAGGACTTTATGTGATTATCTACAACTCAATAGGACAAACAACCTTCATGCATTACATTTCCATTGAATATGAGACACTTTGAGATTAAATTTGGAGTAGTCCAGTTTTTGCCTAAACTCCATTGGATGGATTCAAAGAGCCCATATTTGTACCTTCGAGAATTCAAAAAAGTTTGCTCTACCATTAATCTTCAAAATATTACTATGGAACAAATTAAGCTTAAGCTCTTTCTATTCTCCCTTAAAGATAAAGCAAAGACATAGCTACATTTTTACGTCCCAATTCAATTAGAAGATGGGATGAGATGCAAAGAGGATTATGAAATAAATTCTTTCCTTCACATCGAACAACTAATGTGTGAAAGCAAATTTTTTTAATTTTCGACAAAAATAAGATAAACCATTGTTTGAGTGTTGGGATAGATTTTGAGATTTACTTCTCTCATGTCCACATCATGATTTTCAGATATGGAGGATTATAAGTACCTTCTATCAAGAGTAAAATACTATAACTAGGCAATTTGTTGAAGCTATATGCAATGGTGATTTTTTAAATAAAGATACTAAAGAAGCATGAGACTATCTTAATTCACTTGCCAAGAATTCATAAGCTTGGAAAACTGAGGATATCTCGGATAGACACCAATTAAAGAATGAACCTCAAAAAAGAGGCACACTTCTTAAATTAGGAGAAATCGAAAATATAACTACATGTTTAATTATCATAATTTAGAAATTTGAAGATTTGCAATGAAAACTAAAATAGTTAAGCTAATATAAGAAGTTTTAGAAGTTTGTGATATTTGTGAATTGCAAGGACACATTACTCGTGAATGTCCAACATTTTTTACTTTTAAAGAAGTATTAAATGAACAAGTTAATATCTTAAACACCGCTGCTCAATCAGTAAACAACCCATATTCGCAAACATATAATCTTGATTGGAGGAATCATCTACATCTTCAATGGAAGAAGAATTCTCAACAATAATTTAATAATTAAAATGAACCACCCATTAATCCACCTCAACAATATGCCCAACCTACTAATTGACCTTCGGTGTATCAAGCCCCATCGAAGAGAAATTTTGAGAATAATTTCATGTAGATACAGAAGAGAATGGATCAAATGATTTAAGCACAATAGTAGTTTATTCAGCCGCAACAAACAATTAAAAGTCAGAATGCAACGGCCTTTAGTTATATCCACACACAAATAAGCCACCTCAATTCGACTTTGAAATGAAAGAAAATGGTAACCTACCATCACAGTTGGAGGCCAGTACTTCCGATAAAGTCAAAGATATAAATACTATTACTTCTTCCATTAATAATAATATACCTGAGATAAGTACTGCAATAAATTTGAGAAGTGGTAAAGTGCTTGATGAGCCCATTTTAAAAGGAAACATTAAGAAAAAATAGTGACTCAACATAACAATCTAAAAAAGATAATTCTAAAGAACCCACTTCTAATGATTATAAACCACCTGTTCCATTTCCTCAAAGAATAAAGTCTAAAAATATTAATGCATCTAATCAACAAGTTGATATTTTGGAGATTTTAAAGCAGGTATAGATTAACATACCTCTGGTGGAAACAATTAAAAATGTTATCTCATATGCAAAATTTTTAAAGGACTTGTGCTCCATCAAAAGACTTTACAATGTACAGAAGAAGGTATTTCTCACAGAATAGTCAAATATATTATTTTGTTCTGAGATGCCTTTTAAATATCAGGATCCTGGATACCCTACTATTTCATATGTGATAGGTCAACATAATATTGAGAATGTTTTGCTAGCTTTGGGAGCTAGCTTAAATCTTTTACTATTTTCTATTTACAAGCACCTAGGTTTAGGAGAACTTAAACCTACATTGGTCACACTTCAATTAGCTAATTGGTCAAAACGTCTTCCTAAGGGTGTTGTGGAAGATGTTCTAGCGCAAATCAAAAATTTTTATTTCCTTGCGGATTTTATAGTTATCAATACTGCACCAGTAGAGAATTCACGTCTTCATACTCTAGTAATCCTCGGACGTCCATTGTTTGCTACGGCTAATGCATTTACAAATTACAGGAATTGTGTGGTGCAATTTTCATTTGAAAATATGACCCTTTATCTTAATGTTTTTGATATTTCCAAATAACCAAATATAGATAATGATGAGTTACAAGATATTAATTATATTGAACAAATCTATAATGAAAGAGATATCATATCATTGTGCATGTCTGACCCTTTGGAGATGTCATTAATAATGAAGGAAGACTTCCTTGAATAGTTTCAATCCAAACACATCATCGAAATAATAAAACACTTAACTATGGATAGACCAAATAAAGGAAGTGTATGAAGAGTTACATAAAATTACAAAGAAATTGATATCATTTGACATCCAAGAACCAATACTTGAGCTAAAACCGCTACCTATAGACCTCAAGTATGTGTTTTTGGGATCTAAGGAGACTTTGCCACTAGTCATCTCAGTGCATCTAGAAGAGAATTAGGAAGAACGACTACTATTAACACTGCAAAAGTGTAAAGGAACTCTTGGATGGAATATGGAGGACATCAAAGGTATGGATCTCCTTACTTGCGCACATCATGTTACTTTAGAAGATGGAGCCAAGCCTATTAGGCAAATGCAATGAAGACTTAAATTTGTCACGAAGGAAGTGGTTGAAACCAAAGTGTTAAAATTACTTGATGCTGACATCATCTATCCAATTGATGTAATAAGTGGGTAAGACCAACCTAGGTTGTTCCGAAAAAAGAGTGGAGCAATAGTATTGAAAGACGAGGATGGAGAGATGATACCCACTCGCACTACTATGAGTTGGTGTGTCTGCATCGATTACCAAAAATTAAGTCAAGTAACATGCATAGATCATTTGCCATTACCATTTATTAACAAAGTACTTGAAAGAGTTGTTGCGCATGAATTTTACTATTTTTAAGGTGGTTATTTTGACTATTATTAAATTGAAGTTTCTTTGGAGGATTAAGAAAAGAGAACTTTTACTTGTCCCTTCGGTACTTTTGCTTTTAGAAGAATGTGATTTGGATTGTGTAATACACCTGCAATATTTTAAAGGTGTATAATAAGTATTTTCAACGATATGGTTGAAAATTACGTAGAAGTATTTATGGATGATTTCTCTATATTTTGAAGTAATTTTGAATCTTGTTTGACTAATTAGGATCTATGCATAAAAGATGTCAACAAAAAAATCTACTCCGGAATTGAAGAAAATATCACTTCAAGGTTGCTAAATGTATTGCGTTTATTTGCTCAAATAAGTGAATTTCCTTTCCATTGCAAATTTTTGATTTACAACAACAAAAGATAATTGAATTACAAAATTTTCGAGATCACAAAAATGGGAAAAATTGATGTACTCCCCTTTTAATTGTGGGTTTGGTGGCGAAAGCCTAACTAACGCACTCCATTGATAGTCCGACTGGGAAGAAGAGGATCACCTCTCTTTTCTCTAGATTTTTTGCTCCTCTGCTTTCTGGACTATGCTAACTCTCCAAAAACAATAAGTCCCTCTTTTCTGAACTACGCTCCCCTTTTTCCATAGATTGAGGAGCCACCGTTCGCTTCATCTCTTGCTCAAATTCTCCCTTCAAATCTAAATTAAATTTGCATAATTAATCCCTAAAATTTTAGATTATGTAATCACAACACGGGACTGGGTAACTCTGCGGGAGCGACTCATGGGTGGCACCCACGGGAGCACCCCGTGCGAGGATCCCGCGGAGTGCCCTACGGGAGTCCTTCCGCGGTTATCAACCCACGGGAGTGCTCCCGCGGGAGTCTCCCGTGGGTGCTGGTGGACTCCCGCGGGTGCTGGTGCACCCGTGTAATTTTTTTTTTGTCTACATAGCTCTATCCAAAGTTTTCAAAATTTCATCGTTGATTTGTAACAAATTTTGAAAAACTTTGGATTTTTTTTGGATTCGAATTGAGGTTACCTGCATTTCAGAATATTATTCTGGATATGAATAAGGATTGGAATAGGAAAAAGAATTTAAATAGATATTCAAATCATATTTGGATTCGGCTAAATATTTGAACCAACCTTTTATTTCGGTCAGTTATAAATTCTAATTCCTTTCCCTATTTGAACTCCACGTAATTATTCATTATAAATGCCTACATATCTCCATCCCTTGTTCTCATACTCAGAAAAATTATTTTCTTTTTAGCCAATTTAATAGCTTTCTCAAGCACTTCGCACATGCATGATTTTAATTCTGAGGATCGGCATGCGGGCGTTACCGCCAGTGTTGACACCTCTTTTCTGCTATCAAGTAAACAAAAACAAACGGTCATACATTTATTTTAAAATTACTTTTGTGATTATTACAAAAGAAATTTTGTTTTTAATTTATACATAAATTTGAACATGGTGTTATGCTGTCAATTACGAAAATAGACATTGTGCAGGAATATTGAGTAGATAGCACTGTGCGGGGGGCGTACTGTCGCGGGTGCAATCCGCGGGTGACACTTATGTGGACGGGTGCAATGGGGTGGCACCCCGTGGGTGTCTACTCGTGGGTGCCTCTCCGTGGGTGGTACCCCACGGGTTTCCACCCGCGGGTGCCACCACGCGAGTGCTCCTGCAGGTGGCACCTTGCAGGTGCCCACCCGCAGGTGGCACTCCGCGGGTGCCACTTTGCGGGTGGCGCTCCTGCGGGCGCTCCTGCGGGCATCCCCGCGGGTGCTATCCCGTGGACTTTTTTATTTAATTTTAGGTCTTGATTTTGCATTGGGATTATTTGATTTGTCAAATTTGGACTAAAATTTCATCTTCTCCTCCGTAGTTCCCTATTAAACAAATCCTTTATCCAAAAATTATTATTCCGGCTTTTGTGGCGGCCCCAATAACCAATCCCACTTCGAATTTGACGGTCATATTCCTTTAGTGGAGGAACGAAGTAGTGAGGATTGACAATAGAAAATTACTAACTACAACCCACTCACGGCTCATGAGTTGATCAGTGATGCCGTCTTTGAGGGCACAAATAGGTAGATATTGAAGAAACCACAATTTCTTTTTGGAGATGTCATCAACCAAGCCGATGAAGACTTATGGGACACCATCAAGTGGTTGAATAAGGCAGGAGATCGATGCATGTTCATCCTAGACTTGGAGCGTAGCTTTTCTTTAACATATTTGCAACAGATTTTGTGTCCGCGTGTGATGTCTTGGCCAATCCCTCGCAATCATCATGGCATTGCGATAGGAAGATATAGTAAAAATGGTCTGTTTGTAGATAATCCAGTAAAACATATTACAGGTCTGCTGATTGGGAGAGTCAGCAAAGACCTACATATTGGAGAGTATCCAAAGCGAGCGGATACATTTATTAATCAATTTGCAGATGCTAATGGTCAATTTCCAGCTCATGATTTCTGAACTCCTAGACGGGCTCACTAATCTCCACGATCATGGTGGTCTCGGATGACCCAGTTCATTTTAGTAAATTTCAAAACACGCCTAAAGAGACTTGGCCTCTATCGCGCAGTGAGGAATGTACAATTCGGTCTTCCACACAACTCTCCTCATTTCTTTTGTATATTGGAGATGTATAATCTGGAGACTAATACTTTCTTCACCCCTGTTGGGGAATAAGGGTTTGCACTTCATGAGATGCATGAAATTTCAGTATTATTCATAGGCGAAACTCCCTATGAGGAGTACATTCTGAATACGAAAGAACTACTCCATCTTAAGGCCATCCCCAATGCATATTACACTTATTTGGAGCTGATATGTCACTATAATATTTGTGCCAACATCTCTAAGGCACGAAATCAAGGGGCGCGACCAACACGAAGTCAAGGGGTGCGATATAAAGTATGGGTAGAGTATCTCTACCAAAATTTGGAAGATAATGAGCGCAGTATCCAAGTATGAGCTTCTTGTGATATGGATACTATTCATGAAAGGATTGGTACCTGCTTTGAAATAATATATACAGCAGAATCCGATGAAGATGGGTTTAAGGCTCAAACCGTTTTCAAAAGTTATCACTATCAGGCAGCTTCTCCATATCGGATAATGCTATTTTTGCTGGATTTCTCATTTATGGCTGCAGCGCTGTGTAGTGCCCACTTTTTGTCGCAAAACCATCACCATTAAAGTCGTTTATCCAGTAGTTTTACTAGCATTTGGCCAACCTCTGGGGTTATTGCCGGCTATGGTTTGTAGTCTCCAACGTGGATTGAGAGATATGGTTACACAATTTTGTAAAGTCCAGCAGGTGGAAGATAGAGATGGTAAAAATATTTTCAAAACGCCTAATCCGCATATTGACCTGCCATTCACTTATCTAATGACTTGGTTCATATCGCACTGTCCTAGGCTAATGACACCCCCTTCAGGACTCGTTGATCATGCCACTCCTCATGTGCAGCGCTTTAAGAATTGTTCTTGGAATGGAAAGTATATAACTAAGATCCGATAAATCTTTGGGCGGCATCAAAATTATCATATTTACTGTTATTTTCCAAAGTTTCTAGGAGAAAGTTATAGTAGCCAGCTTGAAGACAATCCTGGAAATGATGGCTATACCACCTTGCTATCGGGTTGCTTCTAGTGACTTATTAATATTTGACCAGGTCATTTGATTTTCCGACAAGGTCAAATTTGTTTTATGAAGCCATATACGCCATGCCATTTTGCGCATCAATTCGGATATGATTATGTCGGCAACCCAAACTCTTATCTTCATCTTGATGGAAACCTTTTCTAGGGTGCGCGAGGATGGTATCTTTTGCAGCGGGAGGTACAAAATGTCCTTTATCCTTTCAGGCCAATCACCATCTCTCTTTGCATTAATGGGGTTCTGTAGTTGGTATCATCTTGCAGATATTATCCCTCGTGACCATTAGATGAATCATTCATTTTTAAAGAATATCGAGACATCATATAAATCCTCGAAAAAGGGTCAGATGCATGAATTCCAGTCTCTAAGCACTTCCCTTAGTTCTGATAACAATGATGGGGATGGGCAAGATGATACTTTTATTCCAGCCTCTCCTCTTGGAGACAATTTTGCGTCAAAGCATTCAAATCCTAGGAGGATCAGGGTCCCACAAAAGAGGAGCAAGAAATTTTTGGCTCATGTTGACAATTCGGTCTTTGGACGAACTGCAACTCATTCAGGGGAATTTCTGCCGATCACAACCTCTCAAGCTCCCGCACTGGTCAGAGAATCACCAATCGTCCCATCTAGAAATGAATTTCCTTTTACCACTTTGGCACTTAGGTCAGGAGGCTTTCTGTCCGCTACAACTTCTCCGACTTCTACTACCATCTCAGCATTTGGGTCAGAAAGATTTCTGCCTGTCACGACTTCTCCGATCTTTCCCAACATAGCACCATTAATGGCTTCATCAAAATTTATTGTTGGGATGCATGGTTTTGCAGCTTTCTCTATATTTAAGACACCTACTGTTGACAATCCAACTCCTGAAATGGCAAATTTTGATGGGAGCGGACCAACTGTTAGGGACGCAGGAGTCATAGAACCGACGAGGACTGCACTAATAAATACTGCACAAGACGACCTTCCTTCATCTTCGCGTGAGGCTGCGTTGCCTAGCCCGACACCAGGACTTGCCCCTTCAGGTGAGCATTTCTTTATGAGGGTTGACTTTTACCCCCCCTTCCCGTCTTTTTTTTAGTGTATATTTGTTTGTATTTCAGGTGGTGGAGATCCAATAACTCACGCCTCCCCGACGGTCAAATATGATTCTTTGGAACTAGTAGATTATTCTGGTGTAAGTGGCGTAATTTGTGACATTGATGGTCTTGGCTCCAAAGAAGAGTTCGATAGTGATTATTTTCTTCAACAAAACACGGTCAAAATCTTCCACTTAAGACTAGAGGCTTTAGAAGTGGATAAACCCGAGGGATCTAGTTTTGTTCCCACAATCGTCAATGATGCAACTCTTCTAGTAGGTATTTGTATACTTTCATCTTCATTATCATGTTGCAAAATTTTTTTGATGATATCTGACCATTTTATTTATACCAGCTGCAGGTGATATTAATGCATCTTTAGTATCCTCTTTGGAAGCTTTAGTAGTGCTTGTGAGCACAGAACGCTCTTCTTCACCAACATACATGGTTTTGCCACATTCCATTCCAATGGGGTTGACATTTGTCACAGCGACCATGCCGTTGACTTCAGCGATCTCAACAATAGAGGTAATGGCTATTCCAGCAAAAGTTGTGGCTAGTCCATTGGAAGCGGTAGCTATTCCATTATTAGTATCACAAATGGAATTAGCACCTCCTGCTATTATTCCGACATCCATGCATCCTCTTCCTGTAGTTTCAACAAGTTCGAAACAGAGTTTGGTCTCTAGTTTCAGTGAAAGACTCATCGATTGCAATGTTGAATTCTTTCTCGAAATCTTTCATGGATGCATCGAGGAAATCATCAATGGAGAGAATTCTTTGGAAAGGGTTCTTCCTCTCATGGTGAGTTACTTAGATCATATCACAAGGAGTGGAGAACAACAGTGAGCAGCTCCCTATAGGGCTCGATGGAACGAACTGGAGATCCAATTGTTGTTGCTCAACAGTCTATGCCAGGCCAAACTTGCCGAGATGACAAACCAAGAAGTGGCTCATTTACGAGCCCAAAACATGGCTCTCCAAGCCGAACTGCAATGGAATATAGAGCATCAGGCCCAACTAGTTGCGAGACTCCAGAGTTCTTTGGAGAAATTAACTTGGAATTTGGTCCAGATTGAGAACAACATCGAACACCACCGCAGCTCAATAAGCCACAAACAGGAGATTATTGCTGAAGCTCAAGCTTCGATTGCTAACTTTGAACTTGCAATTCGAACCTTATCTGACAAAGCATCTGAGATCTCATGGCAGAAGGAACAAACAGAACATGACATCATTGTTGGCATCAAGGAGTTGGAAGAATTCAGAACTAAGGCTACACAACAACCCCCCATGGATGAAGTGGACTTGCAAAGGAGAGCTCTAGAAACGACAAGAGAAAATCTCCACCGTAGGCTGCAAGATGTAGAAGATGCTTTAAAAACATGTCTCATAAGTAATTATTATTACTTATTGATTATTTATAATGATAAAAAAAGATTTTGCTGTGTGCTGCTGTATTATTATTATTATCTCTTTAATAAAATATCGACATTTCAGTTTATCTTTATTATTATCACTAATTATCATTAATATTTATTTGTTTACTTTTATTATTATTATTATATATATATATATATATATGTTTCATGGATGGTGCCTAAAACTATTCAGAGGTTCAGGACATGATAGTGCGAGTTTTCGAATGAATTTAATCCTAACTATTTAGAAACATATAGTGTGACGTATTAGAACTTATGAATGATACAGGGAAGTATAATGTTAACGTGCCAATCGATGTCAAGCAGAGGTATGATATTAATATGCTCATTAGATAACAAGCAGAGGTATGATGTTAATGTGTTTAGAGGATGACAAGCAGAGGTATAATGTTAACGTGTTTATAAGATGACAAGCAGAGGTATAATGTTAACGTGATTATAGGTTGGCAAGTTGGGTAAATTATTAACATGCTTGTAACATGACAAGCAGAGGTATAATATTAACGTGCTTATAGGGTGACAAGTAGAGATATATTGTTAATGTGCTTGTAACATCCTAACCATTCAGTAACATCTAGTATGACGGATTAGGAAAAGATAGAGGTATTATTAAACATGTCTCAAAACTCAACCTATTCAAAGGATCTAGTCGTGATAGGAATGAGCTGACTAAAAAAAGGTGACTATTAACGTGTTTAGCCTTGGAATCTAACTATCAGAGGTAACTGTTAACTTGATAGGGAAAATGATTTTCGTTAGAGGTGACTATTAACTTAATGATATCAAAAACAAGTTCATTAGAGGTTGTGAAGCTGGACTTGATGAAGTATGGGTTTTCTTTTCTATCTGAGGTGAAAGTTTAACGTGACAAGAAATTTGATCAGCTTTGATCTCATTTAATTTTGAATTTTGATGTCAGAGATATAATTTTAACTTGACAAATATTTTGGAGTGTCACTTACTTCTGCTGGAGAAAAGTGGTGAGAAAAGTTTTTCTGTCAGAGGTGAAATCTTAACTTGACAGGGGATCAATTTGATTAAGATTTTTAGCAAATCCTCAGCTGCCAATAGATTTGATTAGTTTTTACCAACTACCATTTGAGTTGGGTTAGCCATGCAATTCCCTCAGTATGGTGAGTTGTTGAAGATTTTGTTTGGACTTGACGTCAAACGTTCCTTCTTTCCTTTGCCTTAGTAGCTTTGGACAATGATGTATCCTTATATTCGGATAAGGATACTGTTGTGATAGTTCATGCTTTTACTCCCCAGCATGATGGGTTGGCGAGAAACTAGTTCTCTTCCCGTTATCTTGATAGTATTGGGCAATTCATGCTTTTACCCCCAGCATGATGGGGTTGGCGGGAACTTCATTTAGGCTTACATGTCAAATATTTCCTCTATCCTTAGTCATAGAGACATAGAATATGTTTTCATTTTGGGTCCCAAGTTGGGGTGTGGAACTTTGTGCTAGCGGCGAGTCAGCATTTCTTCTTTTACTATAATGAAGGAGAGTCGGATGACTTCATTTCTTTAAGAATAATATTTTTTAAAAATTTTCCATTAATTGGTATCATCATTCGACCACCATGTTGATTAATCAACCAATATGCTCCATTTAAGTAAACTGTCTCTACTACAAATGGGCCCTCCCTCTTTGGCTGAAATTTTCCCTTAGTCTTGTGCAACAGAATCATAGGAAGTCTAACCACTAAGACCAAGTCACGCACTTTGAAAACTCGTTCCTTCACTTTTTTGTTGAAAGCTCAGGATATTCGCGCTTAATAGAGCTCTATTTGTTGTTGACCCTTTAAGCGCTTCTCATCCAATGCTTCTAATTCCTGGAGTCATTGGTTATGCTTTTCCTCAGTGATCATTCTTGCAATTAATGCCACCTGAATAAAAGGAATTTGAATTTTTAGAGGTAGCATGGCCTCTCAACTATAAACTAAAGAAAATGGTGTGCTTTTTGTCGTTGTCCTTACTGTTGTACGATAAGCCCATAGACAAGCTCACAATTTCTCATCCCAATCGTGTTGACTAGTAGTAATGAATTTCTGCAAAAGCATCACAATGGTCTTATTGAATGCTTTTGCTCGGCCATTTGTAGCTAGTTTACATGGAGACGAAAATACATTTTGTATTCTGAATTTGTCACAAAATTTAGTATAGGCCTTCCTACTAAATTGAGGGCCGTTGTCACTGATGATTCGTCTAAGAACACCAAAGCGATAGATGATTTGGTGTTTGATAAAGTTGACCACATCATTTGTTTTTACTTCTCTCAAAGAGATAGTTTCTGCCCATTTTGAAAGTAATCGGTTATGACTAGTATAAACCGATGTCCATGAGAAGACGGTAGAGTGATGGGACCAATAATATCCACTCCCCACGTCTCGAATGGCCACGTAATCGTGGTTGGATGTAGATACTCTACATTCTGACGTATGTAGTTTGCATGTACCTGACTGGCATGACATTTCTTTACATATGCTAAGGCATCTGGCATTATTGTTAGCCAGTAGTAACCCATTCTTTTAATCCAGTCTCCCAATTTAGGTCTCGGCTGGTGAGCACCATAGACTCCATCATGTGCTTCTTTGAGCACTTCTTGTGCCTCTCGTTGTGATAAGTACCGAGGTAAAACTCCACCTGACACTTTTCGATACAAGGTACTAAGCTTAAGATTATAATAGAATTTTACTGCCTCTTTCTTTACTTTGGCAGCCTCTTTGGGGTCTTCGAGTAATATCCCGTGAAGTGCGAAGTTGACGAAGATGAATCACCAATCCCTAGGTTTGAAGTTCATCCCTGATGTATGGACTTCATTCGCCTCAAGTATTTCTTCAGAGCAAAAAAGCTTGCGACTTCCAATCTCAATGCTTTTGCTCAATTTAGCTGGGAGTGCTAATGTGGCCGCAAGAGAAGCCAAGGCATCAGCGTAAGCATTCCCATGCCGTGATACTATTCAATATTAAAATCCTTGAATGAGTTGGCAAGTTTGACTGTTGCCTCATAGTAAGGTACGAGATGTTCATGTTTAATCTTGTATTCTCCTCTTACTTGGTTCACGTATTCTCCTCTTACTTGGTTCACTACGAGTTTCGAATCCCCATAGGCCTTTAAGCAACGAATTCCCAACTGTCGGGCAATTCACAGTCCCGTTAACAATGCATTGTACTCAAACACATTGTTAGAATAGGGCTGAGTTAGTGAGTATCCTCAGGAGATTACATGATTCTGCAGGGATATTAAAACTACCCGCACTCCAGCAGAGTTTCTTCTAGCCGCTCCATCAAAGAATAGTAGCCAATCCAGTTCTTTGGAAGTCATGTTGGCTTCTGATATTTTATCTGGAATATCTTCATAAAGTTTAGAGGATTCCGAGATAGGATGTTCTGCTAAGAAATTGATAATTGCTTGTCCCTTGATTGCCTTTTGTGGTATAAATCGCATGTCATATTGCGATAGCAGGATCGACCAATTAGCTAACCTGCAATTGAGTGACCCAGACTTGGTCATGAGCACTCTCAGGGGGATTTACCTGAGAAATCATATGAATTATTTGGCCTATTAAGTAATGTCGCATTTTCTGAACTGCGAATACCATGGCCAAACATTTTTTTTTTTACTGGAGTGTACCAATGTTCGGTGACTACCATTGTTCTGCTAAGGTAGTAAATGACTTGTTCGTGTCCTGAGTTATTAGTTTGTGCCAACAGGGTACCAAGTGAATGGTCCATCGTCCTAACGTGTATCAAAAATGGCTTTCCTGATACGGGGGCTACCCGCCCCGAGGCTTTGTGAGGTACTTCTTGAGATCCTCAAAGGCTTGTTGACAGGCTTCATCGCAAACGAATGACACCCCTTTCTTTGTTAACTTGGTGAAAGGTTGGCATTGCCCCGAAAGATTAGCGATAAATCTCCGAACATACGCTAGCCTACCTTATAATCCATGAAGTTCTTTGAGGTTCTTTAGTGGCTGTATCTCTTGAATTGCTTTTACATTTTCTGGGTCTAAATGGATACCCTTGGATGTAACAACGAAACCAAGAAATTTTCCACTAGAGACACTGAGAAAAGATTTAGTCGGATTCATTTTTAGTTGGTATTTTCTCATAATGTCAAACACCGCTTTCAAATCTCAGAGATGATCGCTCTTATTGCGACTCTTGATGGCAATGTCATCCATGTAGCACTCTACCATTTTACGAAGATCCTCATGAAAAATTGTGCTCATAGCACACTGAAATGTTTCACCTGCGCTCTTTAAACCGTATGGCAAAACTATATAACAGTACATGCCTAGCAGTGTCCTGAAAGCAGTGTGTTTCTCATCTTTAGGGCACATTTTGATTGGGTTGTACCCAGAGAATCCATCCATGAAATACATCCTTTCGAACCTGCAGGTATTGTCAATCATGACATCCGTTATCGAAAGTGAAAATTCATCTTTAGGACATGCTGCATAGACATCTCAAAAATCAATGCAGATTCGAATTTTTCCATTTTTCTTAAAGACTGGAACATTGTTCGCTATCCAATCAGGATGTTGTTCTTCTCAGATGAAGCCAGATTGTATAACCTTCTTAACTTCATTCTCGATCGATTCCATTAGTTCTGGATGGAACCTTCTTTGTTGTTGCTTCACTGGTTTGCATTTGCCTTAATATTAAGTTGATGCATAGCAAATTGAGGATTCAAGCCTGGCATGTCTTCATAATTCCAGGTAAAGACATCTATATATTCTCAAATGAGAGTTATAAGGTCGTCCCTTTCATCAGGAGGCAAACTCTCGCTTATAAATATGGGCTTAGGATTGGTTTCATTACCCATATTTACCTGAATCACTTTATCCTCAGTAGGAGGTTCACGTTGCTCGAAGCACATGTTCCATTGGGCATCGAGATGCTTAACTAATGCTTCATCTTGGATAAGAGTCAGTTCATCATTTTCATCTGGGGTTGGACTGACAGACGTCATGTTTATAGTCAACTCCTTGGATAACACTCCCAGGCTATTATCTGAATCCCAATCAAAATCTTCTGCATTTTGGTAAATCATATCTTCGATATCTAAAGGATCAGGTGTTGTGACGTATCCCAACCCCCTGTCAGTTTTGAATTAATAGTCTAGTTCTTTTCCTTCGGGCACGAATGAGGGAAGCAAATTTCAACATCCTTTACCAAAATTTAATCCGGCTTTATGACTGAAGTCATATCCCATTTTCGCCATCATTCGGAATGAGTTTAGTCCATAATGATAGAATTGAGGGCCTCCCTAAGCTTCATCTTTACTATTACTGAATGAGGCTACATGTGATTGAACTCTTCTAAAAAGAATAGGTTTTTGATCAGGTCGATGAGCAGGTACTTTGAACACTGCCCCATCTACATTTTCGATGCTTGATTGTAGCATCATTGATGATCTAATTGGCATGTGCATGGTTACTAAAGTCTCGAATTCTGAGAGGCTATCTGCATCCGTACTAGTAGCTGAAGGTACAGAATTAGTAGCAACACCAGATAAATAAGCAATTTCTAGATTTTTATTTAATTCCCACTCGCCTTCATCACTGGTGGTATTGTTTACATCTAAGTCTTCAAGACTGAATACAAGCAGTTCAAACGCTTCATTGGCATTGAACACCTCAGACTCAGTACCAGCTTCATTCCCACTATTATATTCATTATGTCGTGGTAGATCGATTTCAACACTCTCAGCATATAAAAGGGCGTCTACGAAGTAGTTTTCAACACTCTTAAATGGCTGCTTGTTAGCAATTAGAGTATGCACTTCTCCATATTCATCCATGTACTTCAATCATTGGTGTAGAGTGGACGGAACGATTATGTTGCCATGAATCCATAGTCGTCCTAGGAGAAGGTTATAAGAAGTGTCTACTTCAGTTACATAGCAAGTCACTTCACTCTTGAGATCTCCGATTAGGCATCTGAGCCTGATCTTTCTTAGAGGATGACTACCATTGGCATTGAAGCTAAAAATGATAGTATTAGTAGAAGTCAATCTATGGGGAGGGATCCCGAGGATGTAGGATAATGCTCAAGGCAGAACCTAAATCAATCTGAATTCGACCGACTTTTGTTGAGTCAATATACCCTGTATAGTAAAGAGCCCTATTGTGCTTGTGATTAGTATCATATATTGTATTTTTCTCCCATATTTTATCTATTTTTGTATATAAATAAATGCTACTCAGGTATTTTTAGTGTCTTTTTTAGATAATCTGACTCATACAAGGAGATGGCATGAAGTTAAAACCGGATTAGCAAAATAAATCCTATAAAAGAGTTCAAAGAAAGCAAAGATATAAGATTAGAATACAACAGAGAGTCAAAGTCAAATACTGTCAATAGAATTAAGTGTACAAGATAAGAGACTCGTGCAGAAGAAAAACCAGGACTATTGGCCTTATTATAGCCACCAAATGGCGACAAAGAATTGGGCCCATGGGCTGATTTTTTTCGGTGGTTTTGTTGTAATTTTGTGGTTTTTCAGTTCTGTTAGATTAAGGTTTGATTTCTAAAGCCTATATATTGGCCGTATCCTTGTATTCTAGGGTTTTTGGTGGGGAATGCAGTAGTTAATATAGAATTAGGATGTAGTTTGTACTTGAATTTTTCATTAATAAAATTTTGGTTTTGCTAAGGGGTGACGGTCATAATACTGTGCTCCAGATGTATGTCATTGCTTTCAAGTCATTATTTGTTTTTTAGATAGAGTTAATTACTTTCTATTTTAGATTTATTTACTTTCTAGATTAGATTTAATTGCTTTCTATGAATAAAAATTTGATTTTGCTTGTTAGAAATATGAGTAGCTAATTTAGCTTAGCTCTAGGATATAGATGAAGTTAGGATCCACCATGTAATTACTCTCTAGAATTTTCTTCTTAAATAAAATAAATAAATATATGATTTTTCTATGAAAAGATTAAAATACAATAACTTGAAGATTAATACTTTGAAACGTTATACTTGAGTTAAGTTTCTTGACAGCCTATACTTAGTTAGAGTTTGGAGTTGTTGCTTTTCATTTTATTCAAAAAAATATCTAATGATTTAGTTTATTTTTATAAAAATGGCATTTTTGATGAGTTATGTTTGCACACCACTTGATAGCTCATACTTAGGACACTATACATAAATATTAAACTAAAAGATCACTTTTTTATGATAGAAAAGATAATAGAAGTAAATACGTGGTTGGAAACTAGTGGATTCTAGATTCTAGGCTAATTAGAATAACTCTCAACTCCAATTTAGAATTCTTTGTTAATCCATTAGACCATAGAATTAGTGAGAACGCAAAAACACCTGAGATCTCCGTAGAATGACCTGTATGGCACTACAACCGATACTGTACGCTTGTAGTAAATATCACATTAAGTTTTTAGCGCCGTTGCAGAAGAATGACGGTGTTTTTCTTACTTTTTATAATATTTTACGGGATTAACAGAGTGTGTTGAGTGCAGAGAACAGTAATTGTAGAGACAGAACGATAAAAAGTATCAAAAGAGCCTCTGGACTAAGCAAAAAAAATGAGAGAGTCAAACTCTCTGGTTTAGCTGCTATTCAGTAGCCAAAACCACCAGTTAGTGGCTAGGAAGGTAAATTCTGATCTCTTATTTTCTCCAGTTCTGTATTTTAGTTCCCTGATTCTGAAAACAAATAATAAAAAAATATATTAGGCACTGTAGGAATCACAGTTTCTATTTGATCATATATATTCCACCGTTTTCCTCTCCACCACACTCCACTTCTTACATTAGTTTAGAAAATTCATGCATACACTCACAATCGCTGGTTCATATCACATTTGACTCGGGATCAACTTGGTTGACTAGTGAGATCAGATTTGTTCATGGGCGACAAGATGGATCAGCTGATTCTGATCCTTCACGATCGATGTTACTCGTTGCACACATCATTATCATCATGTATCAAACTTCCACACGTAGTGGGTAATCACTATAAATTGAAGCCGCAGTACATTAGCATGCTTCCTAAATTCACTGGTTATGATTTAGCTGATGCATATATCTTTATCAGTGAATTTCAGGAAGTATGCATAATGATTAAACTGCAGCACTTATCGGATCACGCAATTAAACTCTGCTTCATCCCATTTGCTTTAAAATATAATGCCAAGAAGTGGTTGTACAGTATGCCGACTGATTCAATCACTACATGGGATAAATTCGTTACAGTATTTCTGAAGAAGTATTATCCCATGCACAAGACGAGAAGAATACAAACTCAAATTAGTCAATTCCATCAAGTGCTAGGAGAACCCTTTTGGAAATACTTAGAGCAGTTCAAGGATTTATTAGCTTAGTGCCCCCATCATGTGATAGAGAAGTGGTGGTTGTGTCAAATCGTATACGAAGGACTTGATTACACATCCAAAACTCTTCTTGAGTCTTGTCAAGAGGAGTTCATGAGAAAGAACGAGGATGAAGTATGGAACTTTCTTGAGAACCTATCATGGAAGACTATGTAGTGGGAGAGTCCTACTGAGAAGCTCAGTACATCAACTTCTGCACATAAGGGTGGGATCCATAGCTCGACAGCTCGATAGCTGCCGAAACAAAGATTGCAGCCCTTATGAGGAGAATTGAGGTATTGGAGACTACTTGTGCTCCACAGGTAAGTCAAGTAAATCAAATTCAAGTTTCCACATGCTTTAATTGCAGAACTCTGAATCATGTTATAGAGGATTGTCTACTATTAGTCAATCTCATAGGTCCCACACTTGAGCATGCTAACGCCTTGTATAAAGGACCTATGAATAATCTATACGTTCTGACATACAATCTTGCGTGGAGGAACCATCAAAATCTATCATGGGGTCAAAGGCAATATCAAGGAGCCCCAAACCTTAACATGCAACCTCCAGTCACCGATCAGTTTCCGAGACCAAATGTGGGTGCTTATCAATACCCAAACGCATCAAATTATGGGAACAACTAGAATAGACCACCTGTACAAAACTACGCACATTCATAACAGGGGTCTAATAATGATCAAGTAAAGCAACTTCACTCATTTGAGAAGAACGTTGAAAACCTTCTCAAGTCTCATTACAAGTTTGACACGCATATGTCCAACCTTAACACACACATGCAAAATCTTATGAAAGTGTCAACTAGTTTTATTCAAAGTACATGTCAGCAACTGCTTGTGAACTCTCAATCTATTAAGAATGTAGAGCAGTAGGTTGGACAATTAGCGAGTTAGATGAGTGAACATGGCCAGGGTACTTTTCCAAGTCAGCCCATAATGAACCCTAATGCAAGTTTCTCAAATCAGACACATGTCCAATGCAATGCAATTCACACACTCAGATCTGGCAAGCAAGTGGACAATAATATAGCCATACTCCCCGATCTCACTCCTACTATTTTGCAAGTTGCACCATATCCATCACCTCCATCACCGTCACATGATCATTTTGAAGAACTTATACCTGAGCCAAAAATACTATATCCCAATTGGGTTAGGAAGCCTTCACTACAAGTAGAAAAGATTCTTGAAATATTTCAGCAAGTGAAGGTTAATATTCCACTCCTTGATATTATACAATAGGTTCCTATTTATGCTAAGTTCCTCAAGGATTTGTGTACTAAGAAACGAGAAAGAAACGTTCCTGAGAAAGTTTTTCTTACTGTAAATATATCGCAAATCCTCTCTAACTCCTTGTCTATCAAGTACAAGATCCAGGCTCCCCTACAATTTCATGCACTATTAGGAAACTACATTTGATGGGCGTTGCTTGATCTAGGGGCAAGTGTCAACTTGCTTCCTTATACTGTTTATCAGCAACTGGGGTTAGGAAAACTTCAACCTACCAAGGTCATATTATAATTAGCTAACTATTCGATCATGAGACTACTTGGTATGGTTGAAGATGTGCTCAATAAGGTTGGCAAGTTTATCTTCCCTATAAACTTTATTGTCTTAGAAACTGAGCCGATCTCCAATCTATGGAATCAAATTTCTGTTATCTTGGGTAGACCATTCCTTGCAACATCAATTACATTAATTGATTGAAGGAGTGGCCTCATGAAGCTATCATTTGGGAATATGACTGTGACACTAAACATATTGAATATGGATGAGTACACAACGAACTCTGTCATTGAGGTTAGCATAATTCATAGTTTGCACTCTTATTCGACCTCTTGCACTGATGATGAACCCACATTTGAGCAACTTTTTAAAGATGAGCTCATATTATTAGATGAATTGGCACATACAGATTCTATGTATGATGATACTTATGCAAGTGTGCCATTAATTTATGAGTAAACTTTTGAGGATTTATTTGCAGAGGAGCTCGCATTACTTTGGGAGTTAGAAGGGGCACCACCACATTCACTTGATAATATTACACACTTCTCACCTCATGATATTTTTATATGTATGTTTGTCACTTATGATAATTGGCAGGTTTATAATAATGAATTCTTTAATCCAATTATTAATGCTTGCATGTGGACAAAGAAAAAGCGAGGATAGTATAAGAAGTAGACGGTAATTTCGTGACTCGTAGGAGGATGATGAGATATAATAATGCACTCACTTTACGTTTAAAACGCACACACTATGAAAGTGGGAAGCAATCGAGAAATCATAACCATTTTCCATGCATTAATAGGGTGATGATATTGAGATCGTAACTTTTACGACTCTCATTATTTGTATAGTATTTGTATAATAGTTTTCATATTTATTTTACCACACTTGGTTTGTGTATGAGGGCATATACGAGTTTAGGTGTGGGGGAGTGGGTTAGCATATTTTCTTTGTTTTTTCTAAGATTTTAGTTTTTTTAGAGTTTTATTTTATTTTTAGATGATTTTTGGATTTTTTTTTTTTTTTACTTTGTACTTTGGGTAGTTTTTAGGTTAACAACTAACTAAAAAACTGAAAAAAACTATAAAATTTATTTATTTTAATCAATAGATCAACCTAATTACAGATAGAGGGGAAATTGGATATGAGAGTAGATTGGACGATACACTTTGAATTTGATAAAAAAAAGATTAAAATCTGAAAAATAAATACTGCTAACAGTAGTTTTGAGGCAAGTATACATCTATTTTTCACTTCACAATTGTTTGTTAGGTTAAGGATAAAGATGATAACAATTGAATAAGTCTTCTCTCTCTAAACAAAGAAAAAAAAGTGAGAATAAAATAATGGAGTGAGCCTAGTATTAAGGCAATAGTCTCGAGAGTGATAAAATAATGGGGTGCGCCTGGTATTAATGCAATAGCCTTAAGAGTGAAAAAAAGAGTACGATCTGAGTAATTGGGTACTTTGCACCTAAGCAATCATGAATATTCACATGAAAGGTAACATATTCTTAAAAAAAGGAAAAGAGAGAGAGAGAGAGAGAGAGAGTATGTTCCGAGTAATCGGGTACTTGCGCCTAAGCAAGTATGAATATTCGCATGAAAGGTGAAATATTCTTTAAAAAAAAAAGAAAAAAAAGAAAAAATTATTATGAGAGAGGAGATGAATCATTAGTTAGAGTTGGAGTCCAAAACCGAAGTAGACTATCACATGTGCATGTAGATGTATAGGAGCCAATGAATTATCTGTTAGTAAGTATTGAAAGATAGGATTTAAATTTTTGATGAAAATGATAAGTGTATTTGATATGGCACTCGATTTGAAAATTGATAATCTAAATGCATTCTTGAGTTTGTATATTAGTGAGATTAATTGATGAAAATATCATTAAATTTTTTTTTTCTTTTTTTGTATAAAATTTTATCTTTCTATATTTTTTTGTTATCCTTATTTTTCTTTTCTTTACTTCTTAATCTATTTTCTTCACAAATTTTGTGGGCATATTTATGGCAAAACCCCACGAGACAACACTTGTCCACTAGGGTAACCTAGGGGGGCTTAAACGCTTGTTGCATGTGCTAAGTGCAATCGTGATTCCTGCGAAAGTGAGTTAGGATCTTTCTTTTTTAGGTTTAGATTTTGTTCGAGGACTAGAAAAGATAGGTCTGGGCATGTGATTAGTAACATATATTATATTTTTTCTCTCATATTTTATCTATTTTTGTATATAAATAAATGCTACTTGGGTATTTTTAGTATTTTTTTCAGATAATCTGATTCATACAAGGAGATGGCATGAAATCATAGCCAGATTAGGAAACAAATCGTATAAAAGAGTTCAAAAAAAGTAAAGCTACAAGATTAGAATACTGCAGAGAGTCAAAGTTAAATGCAGTCAATAGAATCAAGTGTACAAGACAAGAGACTCGTGCAGGAGAAAAACCAGGACAATTGGCCATATTATAGTGCCAAATAGTGGCAAAGAAGTGGGCCCACGGGCTAATTTTTCTTCGGTGGTTTCATTGTAATTTTGTGACTTTTCAGTTCTATTAGAATTAGGGCTTGATTTCCGAAGCCTATATATTGGTCGTGTCCTTATATTCTAGGGTTTTTGGTGGGCAATGCAGTAGTTAATATAGAATTAGGATATAATTTGTACTCAAATTTTTTATTAATAAAATTATAGTTTTGCTGAAGGGGTGATGACCACAATATCGTGCTCCAAAGCTATGTCTTTGCTTTCAAGTCTTTATTTACTTTTTAGATAGAGTTAATTGCTTTCTAGTTTAGATTTATTTGCTTTCTAGATTAGATTTAATTGCTTTCTATAAATAAAAATTGATTTTTGCTTGTTAGAAATATGAATAGCTAATTTAGCTTAGCTTTAGGATGTAGATGAAGTTAGGATCACCATGTAATTACTCTCTAAAATTTTCTTCCTAAATAAAATAAATAAAGACATAATTTTTTTATGAAAAGATTAAAATACAAGAACTTGAAGATTAATACTTTGATAGGTTATACTTGATTTATATTTCTTAATAGACTATATATAGTTAGGGTTTGGAGTTGTTGGTTTTCATCTTATTCAAAGAAATATCTAATGATTTAGTTTATTTTTATGAAAAGTAGTATTTTTTATGAATTATACTTGCACACCACTTGATGTCTCATGCTTAGTACACTTTAAATAAACATTAAACTAAAATATCACTTTTTTATGATAGAAGAAGATAATCGAAGTAAATACATGGTTGGAAACTAGTTGATTATAGATCCTAGGCTAATTAGAATAACTCTCAACTCCAACTTAGAATTCTTTATTAATCCATTAGACTATAGAATTAGTGAGAATGCAAAAATACCTGAGATCTCTGTGGGATGACCTATATAGGGCTACAACCGATATTGTACGCTTGCAGTAAATATCACATTAGCTTGATATTCTTCAACTGCATGTTCTCTAGTGTGAAAGTGATATAAGGGGCACGCCTCGACACTGAGTTGCAGTGCGGGCATGCCTCTTCAACCTCTTCTGGGAGATGGGCTAGGAAAGTTTCAGACTCTACTAGAGCTTCCCTTAGTGCGTCTCTTATAGACTTGGACAAGTGCAATAACTCGTATAGAGTTATTCTTGTCGATATGTTAGCCATTTGCGCCATAACATCAAATTGAAATGAAGAGTTTTGCTCTTCAGGAGCATCTTTCCGTAGAGCCTAATTGTAACTGAGCTCTTTCTGTTTTCTTTTGTTGGAATCTGCTTGGTGGTTCTCTCATTGGCCTCCTCTGTTGATTTAGAGGAGCCAACTTCTATGTTCGCATGGTCCATCAAATATTGCCTTCTAGACCTAGTGCCCGAAAGTGGGGTGGGTTCATGCTCTATTGCTAGAGTGGTCGCCTCTGTCTCAGAATCTGTTAACAGAGGTGCATTATCTGAATCATTCTCAATCATTGCGAAGACATCATTACACGTGTGTTTTCTTACTTTTGCTTGCGCCTTCTTTTTTGAAGCCACTGTTGTCCATTATTCATCCTTGAGAAGGTCCGGATGCATCCAAAGGACCTCTTGCCTCTCACTTGTAAAAGGTTTAACTCTTTCTTCTGCTGGTTATGGGGGTCAAAATTAACCAACCTGAGTTCACCCTTTGGAATAGGCATGAGCCCAAGTGATACCTCCAGACCACCCACATTAAAGGTAGCCAAGTTAGCAGTAACTCTTTTTTGTTCAGCTTTGAGCTGAACTGTCCCAGCATCAATCGATACTTGAATCTTGTCTTTCAGAATAAAGCAAATTTAAGTAGGATAACCTACGATCTGATGATATAAACAGTAGTTCAAATCGTTGGTCTTCCCAATTTCTTCAGATCTCTTGCTCTCTGGCAACTTAAGCATGTTACGCTTGATAAGCAAATTAAACATGGTAATAGTATGCTCATCCTTAAATGAATACTGTTTCTAAAACCTGGATGGCCTTACTCTGTTACCTTTTGCTGGTCCTTCTTTTTGCTTTGCCGTATTTTCTACCGCTATTATATCTTTCCCTTTGGAATGGGAGAAATGGGATGGATGTTTATTTGTAGCGTCTCTTCTCGTAGATTGTTACTCTTTGAGGCGTCGAAGTATATCTTCGGCCTGTTCACCCTACTTGAGCAGGTCTTTCCAGGACTTGGATTCAACCGAACCCATTTTGACTAGAACATCAGTAAGTAAGTTGTGATTGCAAGTTTCTACAAGAGTTTCCAACATCATGCCATGTGGACACGACACGGAAAGCTCTCGGAACCGCTCAATGAACGCTTTCACCACTTCACCTTCTCCTTGCTTTCCTGCTAGCAAGAATAGCACAGAAACCTCAGTATCATTTTCAAAGAATCGGGCTAAGAACTCACATTTTACATCTGCCCATGATTTAATTGTTCCCTAGGGTAATTCCATGAACCAAGTAAATACGTGTCCTTGTAAGATGCTCATAAATATCTTAGTCAGAGTTGGATCATTCCCCATTAGGTGTTCTGTCTGCGATAGGAAATAGAAGATGTGTTATTACAGCGAGCCTTTTCCATTGAACGACTGAAGGTTCAACAGTTTATAGTTTGCAGGGTAGGGTATGGTTTCCCATTCTATAAGATAGGGATGCACTATCCCCACTTCTTGTAACTTTTTACGATGAAGAAGAGCTTGCAGCTGGTTCTCCATCATTTCCATCTTCTCTACATGAGGGTTGATGATAACCTTCACTTTCTCTTTCTCTTTTGAGTGAGGAGGTAGTTCTTCATAATCGGCTTCACTCTCTTCATCTATAAGGACAGGTTGTTTTCCTTCCTGCTGTTTGGAAGTGGATGGCGAGGATTGGCCCTTCTTAGTTTGAGCCAATAACTCAGTTAAGAGTTGTTTCATTTCTTCCATGGTCACCTCTTGCTGTTTGAGACGTTGTTCTTGTCTCTCAAGCCTCGTAGAGACTTCTTCTGAAAGGTCGGTCACGTTCACTATAGCCTCCAAATCTCTATTTAAATCTGAATAACATGAAAACACAATAGCAGAATATTTGTCTTCCTCCACATCGGATCTTCCAGCGAACTTTTTATAATCTAATGGTATGGCAACTCCTCTCCTAACCTAAGTGTGCTGATACACGCCCTCTGGCTTGATAGACACTCCTTTTAACCTTGGAGTGAATTTCTTATCTGAAGAGTCTCTTTCGGCAACCTTTTTTCCCTTACTAACCATATGGGATGAGGCAGCAGGCAAATCAGTTCTAGAGCATACCTTTTTCACCATCCATCTTCTTTTTGGCTTGGTAATCCGCTCAAAAACGGACGGTTTTGATTTGCATTTACAATTTGATAGAACAGCTGAAATCAACCATTCACATTGGCATTTAGGAGTGGGTAGGGAGGCGCTCCTCTTCCGAGTGAGATATTCCCTTAAATCTTGAGATTTATTCTTATTTATATTTACAATCTAACATCTCTTAAGTCGCAAGTTTTGTATATAGTACTGATTAGTTTGCAGGATTTCAGGACTAAGTATTTTTCCAGCATCAGAATAATCTTCAACTCTTTTGTGGAATCTTCTGGAGTGCGTGTTGGCCTGCATAGTTGTGCAGGCCCCGTGCGTCTCTAAATTACACTTCAGAAGATTTTGTGAGTTTTATTTGGAGTGTGTTCAACATCTGAAGAGAAATTAGAAGATGTACCTTCAGAGGAGCGCATAAGCACATCTTTATATGCATTTGCAGAGGAACAGGAGGGAACACCTAACAGAGTGACCAAAAAAATTAGGTGTGCCTGTGTGCTCCGTGCACGTGCACCTGAAGAGGCACAGGGAAGCGCAGTTGTGCACAATGGAAGGTGCAATCGCAAGATGCGATGCAATCTGTGGTTGCACCTGCTGGTTTGCACCTGTGGGATTGCTTCCATAGGAAGCAACTCGCGATTGCACCCACGGGGTTGCTCCCGCGGGATTGCATCCGCAGGATGCAACCCGCAGTTGCATCCACGGCATGCATCCCACGGGATGCAACCTATCTGCATCCTCGGGTTTGCACCTGTGGCATGCATCCTGTGGGTTGCAACCCGCAGTTGTTCTTTTGTGGTTGCACCCGTTGGTTTGCATTCGATGGATGCAACCCTTGGGGTATCACCCATGGGTGCCACCTGCAGAGTGTTCTCCGTGCAGATCTTTTCCGACTTTAACTTTTCAGAAATCGTCCATTTTGTACTGTTGCGACGTGCTCGTTGGGCCTTACACCTTTGATTTCTTTTTGGGAATGGGTGAAAGTCCAGTTTGATTTTGGAACAGGCGATGACGCCATATCTATTTTGACAGACGATAACGTCTTGTCAATTTTAACGAGCGATGACGCCTCATAAGTTTTAGTTTTTATGGGCGATGATGCCTCATAAGTCCTGACAGGCAATGACGCCTTTTGAATTTTGGTGGGCGATGACGCCTCACCTTTCTTCATCGTCACCCGGCGATGATGCCTAGGCTCCGAATCAGAGGATGAGAGAAATTCCTCATACTTTTGCTAGTCAACTTTCACGACCAGGGTCTCAACGACTGATCTTATAGGTATCCGATCAGACTGTGCCACCAGATTCTTTATCGTGAACAGAGAAGCTTTCACTATGGTCGCCAATTCTTGTTTGCTCAAAAAAGTGAATTTCCCTTCCATTGCAAATTTTTAATTTACAACAACAAAAGATGATTGAATTACAAAATTTTAGAGGTCACAAGAATGGAAAAAATTGATGTATTCCCCTTTTTAAGTGTGGGTTCGGTGGCGATGGAGCCTCGCTAATGCATTCCGTTGATGGTCCGACTAGGAAGAAGAGGATCACCTCTCATCCTCTGGATTGTCCGCTCCTCTACTTTCTGGACTCTGCTAACTCTCCAAAAAAAAGTCCCTCTTTTCTGAACTACGCTCCCCTTTTTATAGATTGAGGAGTCACCGTTTGCTTCATCTCTGGCTCAAATTCTCCCTTCGAAACTAGGTTAAATTTGCATAATTAATCCCTAAAATTCCTGATCACGTAATCATAGCACGGGACTGGGCAACTCTGCGGGAGCAACTCATGGGTGGCACCCACGAGAGCACCCTACAGGTTGTCACCTGTGCGAGGCTCCCGCGGAGCACCCTGCGGGAGTGCTCCCGCAGGTTGGAACCTGTGGGAGTGCTCCCGCAGGTGCCAACCCACGAGAGTGCTCCTGTGGGTGGCACCTGCGGGAGTCTCCCGCGGGTTGCCACCTGCGGTGCACCCGTGTATTTTTTTTTGTCTACAGTGTTGGGCCATACAATTTTATCTAAAGTGATAGAATTGTAAATCATGAAAGACATATGTTCATGCTTAGAGCATGCTGGATTTTATAAAAGGTTTATAAAGGATTTTAGCACTATTGCTAGACCCCTTTCTCACCTTCTTGTGCAAGATGTGCAATTTGAATGGACATATGCATATCAAACAACTTTTGAAACCCTCAAGGAGATGGTCATCATCGTGCCAATAATGCAACCTTCAGATTAGTCATTACCATTCGAGATTATGTGCGACGCAAGTAATTATGCAATTGGAGAGGCAATGAAAGGAGAAAAAGCCTTAAGTGGTCTACTATACTAACAAGACTCTCAACAATACTCAGACAAACTACATCACAATAGAGAAGGAGTTTCTAACTGTAGTTTTTGCTCATGATAAATTTCACTCATATATTTTAGGCTCACATGTAGTTGTTTTTACAGATAATTCAGCACTCATTTTTATCTTTTATTAAAGAAAGATTCAAAGCCACAGCTAATCCAATGGATATTATTGCTCCAAGAGTTCGATCTTGAAATCAAGGACAAAAGGGAGTAGAGAAATGGTTGTGGTCTCTAGACTAACTTTTTAAAATGAGAACCTACCAATTAGCGACTCGTTCCCTAATGAGCAGTTATTTTTAATTACAATAACTCCTTGGTATGCTGATATTATTAATTTTCTTGTTGCATGCGAAATGCCAAATCATTGGAGTGTGCAATACTAACAATGATTTTTATATGAGCTACGCCATTTCTTTTTCGACGACCCTTATTTAAATATTGATTAGATCAAATAATTAGGCGTATGTGCCTGATGATAAAATTCAAAGCATCATTGTTTTCTGTCATACAGAAGTATGTGGGGTTACTTTTCATCTAAAAAATGATAGTCAAAATACTTCAATGTTGCTTTTATTGGCTGACTATGATTAGAGATGCATATGAAAT